>CM050404.1:16173633-16773633 GCA_027580255.1 Therioaphis trifolii | reverse complement strand
AAGTATAATTAAATTCAAATTCTTAATGTTATGACAGTGTTTATTTTTTTTTCTATTTAAAAATATCAATCACATTACGAACGTTTTTTAAGATTATTACACATTTTAAATGAATTATTGAGCATGTATTAAAATGTCGATATGAAAAAGTAAATATTTAATATAATCTCTTACTTTTATGTTTTTATGTCCTTCATTTCTTATCTCTTGCCTTTTTTTATTATTCGTTATTTGGTTATTTGGTTTCTGTTATTGATTACAACATTTAGAAATCGAAATACTCATAATTTTAATCTAAACGTTTGAATATAAATACAACATGATGTAATGTATTTTTAATATTTTATGTTAAATACATTTATATAGGTTTATACGTATTGTATGGATTATATATTTTAAAAACACCTTGTTTTTTAAAAGTTTATCCCTAATAAAGTTTTAAAATTCGACAAAATTTTTGAAAACGTAATATGACTTAACCAGGGCCTGATTTAGGGGGGTACCTGGGTGACTAGTCACCCGGCCCCAATTTTGGAGTGGCCCTCATAATTTTTGCTAATTTGTAATTTTTTTGAATATTAAAATTTTGTAATCATTTCAATAATTCAATGCAACATTGAATATTTTTTTTTGTAGAATCATAAAATTAAAAAAAAAAGAATGATTCATATTGTCATAATATTAAATAATATTAAATATTATCTATTATATCGACATTTATGTTATAACTTTTATCAAATTATCATTATGTCAACTGTAAGTTATATTCGAGATCGACCGATTTCAACATTATCATTTTTAAAAACACTATTTCCTTCCTCCTAAACAAATTCAAAAATGTTGATTAGACTCTTTCAACCTCCATGTGCTGCACATTCAATAAATTTAGTAGGAGTAAATGCTGTTTCATCAAGCGACAAGCACTACAACAGTCAACTAAATAGTTGATATTGTCCATGCATTATAGGCATTTTTTCTTCTTCCTATCGAAGGTGGGGAATTTTGTGTGAAAGATTAAAACCAAACAAATGTTGTTTAACGTTAAAGTCGACATCACAAACACGATGGTCAGCTGATGCAAACGCCGTAAAAGCATTAAGGCTTTGGTATAATGAAGTATTGGTAGCATTGGACGATATCAGTCAAGATCTGTATCAAAATCCAACAACTCAAAATTAAGCTAGGAAACTTGATTCGAAGCTTAAAAAAAAGCAACTGGTGTTTTGACTGTAGTATAAAATTCAATTTTACAAAGAACTAATAGTGTTAACAAGGACTTACAATCATCTAAAATTAATGTCTCAGCTATAGTTCCTCTTTATACTTCATTAATTAATTTTATTCAAGGTGTCCGGGACGATTTTACAATATTATATGAAGAGGAGGCATCCAGTTTAAACATAACTTCAGATAATTAACTAAAAAGAAAAGTGAATGCACCTAAAAGCAAACATTTGGATGATACAAACAGTCAATGTATCAACTTAACGTCCAGAGAAAATTATTGTTAATACATATTATGTTATTTGTGATGAATTAATTTTTGAACTTAAAAAAAGAAATAGTGCTTACTTAGAAATAGAAAAAAAGTTTAGTTTTTTATTCAAAAAAAATATGAAAAAGTCAGATATTATCAAGGATACATACAATTTATTGGATCATTTCCCTGATGACTTGGATAAAGAAATCTTTGTTGATGAAGTGCTAAAATTCCAAGAATTAAAAATGTCATTGTTTATCGATGATAAGACTATAGATGATCCTCAAAACCAACTTAAATACCTAAAATCGATGATGCATACTTTTCCTAATATTAAAACTGTGTAACAAATTTATTTGACCATGCCTTGTACAAATTGTAGCAGCGAACGATCATTCTCAGCATTAAAACGTTAAAAAACTCGATTGAGATCATGTTTATCTTGAGATAGGCTTGATAATCTGACTCTGTTAACAATAGAATATGAAATAACAAAATAATTATCATATGATGACATTATTGATTTTCGAAAAACCATAGAAAAATATCAATGTTATAAGTGTGACATGTAATTATATTAAATAAAATATACATTTTTGAATAAGATAATAAATTTATATGGGACCTCTTTATTTAAGTCCCTGGCCCCGAAATTTGTAAATCAGGCTCTGGACTTAACTCATACACATCACTAACGATTCTGAAAAAATTTCGAAAATACTTAGGAATTGTTTTTAAAAACGTTTAAGTAAATTATTATAATAATTATTATATTTATATATGCCATATGTCAGCAAAAGTACTCAATGGAAAATTTTGCTAAGCTATCGTAAAAAAAAAAAAATTGTCTACTCCGTAATTGATTCAGTAATAATCATAAATTATATTATTGATTCCACCTATGTTAAAAAAACGTATTGGAAAAATATGTTATTTTATTATGTTGTTAATTATTATTGTCGTTGTTATTTCGTTTAATAATTTTATCGTATTAATTAATTTGAAAAATAGTCAATATCTATAATCTGAAATTTGAAGTTTAAAATACATCATGTCAAATAATATATTTATCTCACCAACTTGTACTCGTAGACAACCGGTAGCGACTGTTGGATTCTATCAAGTTCCCTTCGGCTCGCTGCTTGGTTTTGCTATTCGAACTGGATGGGTAACCGTCATGGTATTTATTTTTATATCTTGAAGATTTTGACTCATATACTCATTATATTAAAGAGTAGGTGGGTATATTATGTTATCCGTATTACCTCAGTGTTAATATTTATTAGTATTGTCAAAATGGAATCAATAAAACGTTTATATTAAAGTAAATCAGGATAATATACATAGGCGGAGATTTGATTAAATTTTAGGGGGGCTTAAATCTTTCTTTGCAAAATAAGCCGCGGGGGCTTTGCCTCCACACCACCTTACTAATATCAATATTACCTTCAATATACATTAACTACTACATTACCAACTAAAAAGGAAAACTACTAAATAGTAAATACGCATTACTAGAAAAATTCATTCACTCATATAAAAAGGTAGTGCTTAAGTCTTAAGGCTCCCCCACCATTTCTTCATACTTGGTCTTAGCTCTTCTCCGCTATGCACTTTACACCACGAGGAATCTTTATGTAACCTCGACCATATATTTTTCAAATGTCTTTCCCACCTCTCCAGTAGACAACTCCTTTTTCTTCGTTTTCGATGTAATGTATTTTTTTAATATATTATGTTAAATACATTTTTATGGGTTTATACGTCTTGTATGAATTATATGTTTTTAAACCGATTTGAATTTTCTTTGAACATTCTTTATTTACTTACCTACCTTTATTGTAATCGAAGAAAAATTAATAGCGTTTTTTACTATATACCTAATTTATTATTCATTCGACGTATTATTTGGGTAATAGAAATATTATATACATGCTGATCGTCTGTAGTCTCATACGCACGCCACTATTATTATTGAGACAACCACTAAAATTTCAAATTCAGGTTTACACCAACATGAATACGACAGAGATTAATGTTGATTATACAGTATGCCCAATGCACATAAATACGTTTTATATTTAATGATAGTATTATTTCCGCTTACAAATACAAGTTAGTACTTCGAAAACTATACACACGTAAATACTACAACGTTTGCCCCAACAACGAGTTTTTAAAAATCGAGTTAAGTACAAACAATAATGGTGATTCTTTCAAAACGTGGACTATCATGAAGAATTTGAAAAAGAGGAACCCGACCACACAGGTGTACCCAGAGACTTGGGAGGGGAGGGGTATTACTTCGGTTTGTGTTTATAACTATTATACTATAGGTATACCAAGTATTGTACCACGATGACTATAGTTGTTAATTGTTTTTCTCATCTATTAATTATAAGTAGGTATACTTTTAAATATATAAATAGGTATATAATAACATTTTGATAATGACGATCTTTTTTTCGCTCTGATATATTCTCGTATATTATAGAAATACTGAAATACGTATCAAGTACTAGGTATCAAGATCAAAAGTAAATATTGGAGATAGTATCCATTTGACATTTCCCCAAACCAAAACTCGTGGCTATTACACACATAGTTTTTGCATGTAATACAGTATACACTATTGGAATAAGTAGTTTTGAAAACAAATCACTAGACTTGAAATTAAATTGAGTAATTTAATAGGTACGCCTTTTTATAAAATTAAAACTACGTACAATATACAGATAACCATACATAAACACTAGAAACGAATATGATAATCTTATATCAAAGTTTATTAGGTATAGGTAGGTACTTAGTGACAAAACTGACAAATAGTATCTTAGGTTAAATATTTAATTTAGTAACTTTGTTCGTGTTCGTTTTAGAGAGTTTACCATTTTCGATTCCGAGAGAAGCGAAGCATAGTATTTGTTTAACACTATGTGTTTTTCATGTACGTGATTATATTGTCGCGGAAAAAAATCAAAAGCTGCATACAGTCCTCGACTATAAGACATAATATATTATTTTAGCTGTAGATAGATAATTTTTTAAGTTCTTTTAAGTTTTCCCAAGTGTAATAAAAAGTGACAAAAATTACATAATCTCAAAATTTACCGTTTCTAGATTTTCCACGAAATTGATTACTAGTTGTTTAACTAAATAAATTTAAATTTTTGTTTCGTCAATGTTTTTTAGAAGAAGATTTATCTTTAAATGATTTTCCGGGGGTCGTGTAATTGGACCTGGAAGATGACGCGCATCGCACTAAGTGAAAAAGAAAATCAATAAAGTTCTAATAATTCTTATTATACAAAACTTAATTGGATAAACCCATCATTTGAATATTATCCAAAGCATTGTCATTAGTTCATTAGACATTTTATTTAGACAACGTACATAGCTTTTACTGACAGCAGTACGTTGAATTTAATGAAGCTGTATTAGACATAAGTAATTGGTGTAATAAAGGTGATAAAATGTAATATGTGTGGGGCTTATATGCCGTTGTGATAAATACTACTCCACTCTATATTATAATGTGTAGTAGTATACTAATGTTCAATCATATAATAGTTGTCACAAACATAAAGATTCAGGGTTTTCATTAACCAGTACTAATAAGTTAAATGCAAGTGGTCTCGTTTTACCGAAAAACTCGTCGTTATATAATCACTATTTTCAATTTTGTAAATAAATTTTCAAAAAAATAGCAGCTTCAATATTTAAAATTTAAACATTATTTAGGTATTGTATAAATAATTAAAGTTTAAAAAAATGGTATACCTACAGTTTCTTGATAAAAAAAAAAGTTTAAAAAAAAGTGGTTTGCTATTTGAAAATCAATAGTTGGTACTTCTAAATTATAAATAAAAAAATTGTTTATTTGAAAAAATATATAATCAAATATGCGTACCTAGTAAAGTACGTGTTATCGAACAAATAACGGAATTTAGATATTTTTGTTTAGAAAGGGGCAAAAACTGTAAGTTTCTATGCATTATTTGAATACCATGTATGTACATCAAAGTGAATAAAAACTGAGTTTAATATAATAGACAAGTATACGCATTTTTCATATAAAGCTGCGGTAAAATTGTTCATCCGCTTTCCGATACGATTTACAGGAAGATGGCTAAAACTACGAAAATCGTTCAATCCGAGACACTAGGGGAATTGTTTTATGGTTTAGTTTCAGATATCGTGCTAATAACGATCAACTTACACGAAATTGAAGACCTTGTTCACCTTATTAGGCTGATTGAATAGCATGAGCGGATAGGCCATTTTTGGCTTACCCGGAAATCTTATGAAGAGGCTCACGTTGAAAAAAAATTCACTCGAAAACATCTGATTAATTACTTGTGATACTTCAATCAATTTATAGTTGGTAACATTAGGAGCTTCCCATCTTAAACAGGGGTGGTGGGTTTCAGGTGGATTAAAATTTATGATGAATTTTTTTTTAGATCGATATTAAGTTTTTAGATTAGATATCAGAAATGGGGTGGACGGTGGGTCCTAAATTTTAAGTTTCACTTCATCAAAATATATAGAGTTCAGCTTAACTGGATTGAAGTGTTGAACGATCGTTTTGAATTGAATTGAACTCATTTAGTTCAATTCAATTTTATCAAATTATGGACGTCAATTTTATTAGAGTTAAAATGGATTACACTCAGAATGAAGTTTAAATTGAAAATGATAACTAATACCAAATATTAATAATAAATGAATAAATTTACATTTTTGATGAGTTTAAATTTAGGAAACAAGGGGAGGGGACAATGAAATAATGCAGAAAAATGATACACAATTAAAAAATTAATGAAAAATAATCATTTAATTGTCGAAAATATGTCTCTTTCGTTGAGCCACAAATTCGAATGCTGTAAATAGTGTAAATAAAATAAATATACATACCATTATTTATTTGTATAGTTGTTAAATAATATTTTTCAAGCAATTCGTGCTAAAATTAAAAATAATTTTTTTTCTGAAACATTCTTAAATTATTCAATTTTATTGAAATAAAATTTTAAAAAAATCTTCTGCGAAGCGGGTCACCTAGCTCTAACTGTATAGAAATACATCTCTTATCACTGAATGTTATGATTGTAAAAAAATAATTTTTTACACTACATAAGTTCTAAACATCTAAACAAAATGTTTTTTAATTAATTTAACTGGTCTTTCGTTGTTATTAATTATTTAATCAATATAGGCGTATTTATTAAGTATAACTTAGTACGTATACTTAGTTTTAGGTTCCTAATTTTAGATTCTGAGTGAAGCGAAGGATCTTATGGTTTTACAATGATGTTTATTTTTTTTTTTTTTTATTTTTTTTTTTATTTTTTTTTAAACACAATTTTAGAACACTTTATCGCTTACACCCGCTGTCTTCGTCCGTCGATCCGTTGGTTTCCAGTATACATATTATGCATGTAGTTTCGATTTTCGATATTCAGATATTTATTTAATAATACTTGCCAGGCAATAAAAAAAAAAAAATAAATAGGTTTCTAAACAAAAAGGTTATCGAATTATTTTTTAAATGTCTATGAAATTATAGTTTGTTGCGTTGTATTAAAATACGCTTAGAAAGCGAAAATGTATAGCACGCTCACGGAGTGAACTTTCCTAACTTGTTATTCTTTTATGTATAATAGATAAAAAGTCAGCCGGATATAATGTTATATATTTAGGTGTATGTATTTTTGTGGGTGTACTTCATAGTTTGTACCTCAACTCTAAAGTGAAACATTGGTTTTGGGTTGGGCCATGGAGTGTGTCACAACCCAGTTTTACATAACATTAATAATTTGAATGAAATAATTCATCGTTGCATTCGAAAAACAATCCAAAGCGGTAAACTCCGTGAACAATTTAGAACTTACACATTGTTCAAAATGTTATTGGTGCTTACACTAAGCACACGAAGTACAATTTATACGTAAAAATATTCAAATATTTTTGAAAATAAGTCCGTTTCATATAGCTATTGAAAATCACAATTAATAAATATGCTGCTCATAAAAATGCATTTAAATAATTTGTTATGGTCAAATATGAATTACGATTCTTAAATTCAATCACATTGAACAAACTATATTACCACAATAGCCTTATTATTCACTGTCCCGTTGACGAGTATGATACGGACGCATTTTCATATAAGAAATTGCGAACTTTAAATAATATTGTACTCGTTACACGTAGGTATTTTTTTTTTTTTAAATCCAGTAAGTCGAGAATTAAAAATTCTCTTAGATGATGTACATACGTAAGTATAAGCCGTAGTCAAATACCTTTTTTCCTAGCTCAAAAAAATAATGACGCCATAGTCCCTCTAGAAGAGTTCTCTAAACACCTCCCACGCACATTTACGCCAATGGCCCACAATCACCGCGTAAGTATTTAAAACTTAAAAATAATTGGAAATCGATTAAAATACGAAATCGTAATATACTAATATTACGTGAATATACTAATATTACGTGAAACCCAATACGGTTTTTGATCTACGTATAAAACGGCGTCCTGACCGCTTCGCCGTGAAAACCGTCAATACCCGTTTAAAACAAAGAACCAGATGACGCGCACGCCGAACTCCGATCCGGGCGAGATGCTGGTGGACCACCGCAGGTCTGGCGTTCGTGACATGTAGAAAACAATCGAAATCCCGCCCCGAGAACAGACGGGATCCGTGTATGTTGTACCGTGTCCGAGATTGATTTTCACTAACAAAATGATTATTATGTGTTATGTATGTAACACGGCGTATTATTATTTACTACTAAAGCGCGATTCACACTGGTACGACACGACACGACAAGACATTCGATCAAAGAATGTTTTGTCGGTCTGTCGGAATCAATTTAGTTGAAATATACGTATTTTTATGTATTCATAAAATCAAATTATTATATGATTATTATTTTATAACTCATACAATATTATTTATCAATAATTGAGTAGGTATGTAGGTAATAATTTGTTGAGAAGTTTCAGAGTGCATTGCGCACAAATTCGAACGCTTGATTTATATACATAAAGATTATATTATATTATACAATTATAATATTATAATTATAGACGTAGTACATAAATACAGTCTTTATATCAGATTCGACTACCGCACGGTCAATATTTTCCTCTTTGTCGGCGCCGAGCAATAACGCCATCACAGCCAAATCTTTAAAGTTTAAATTTTGAAACATGTTGGGAACAATTTCCGATCGTTCGACACGAAAATTGGAATCAACTGAGTGGCGAGTGCGTGTCTGTCGTTTTTTGTCGGTCGTGTGTGAATTGAACATGATTTTTGTCTGTCGTATCGTGTCGTGTCGTGTCGTACCAGTGTGAATCGCGCTTAACTCGTCCACCGAGACGTTTGTGTGCGTATGTGTGTGTGTTGTGTGTCGACTGATCGTGAAAGGAATCACCACCTAACGACGGTGACTAGGAGAATTTTTTTCAAAATCATTTCGTCCCTAGATGAGCGACGGCGGCGGTCAACAGGTTGCGCCTGCACGTACGCAAGCCGTGGTCTAGTGCACGCGAACGCTGTACGACGACAATGACGAGCCCGGCGTATCTACGCGTTTCACGCGGCGTGATCAATGATCGACGGACGATCAATGTCGTCGTACACGTCGTACGCGTATCCTGCGGTAATGACGTTGTTGTTGTTGTTGTCGTGGACGACGGGCAAAACACGGTGCTCGTTTTCGACGTGCGCGCAGGCGGGCCGCGCGGTAATAATATTATTAATAATTATCGCGTATCTCGCGTAAAAGCCGACGACGCGATAAGTGCGCGTTTCGTTGGCGAGTTACGCGCTGCAACGACGTCGACGGTCGTCGGTGGTGTTACATTACGACGCAACACCGTTGTTAATGACGGTAATTAAAATTATAATTTTATTATTGTTACGCGCCTTCCGAGCGTGTGTGTGTGTGTGTGTATCAAACAAATAACAACGGACTGTAATATTGTAATTTACAACGTGAGCGCGCGACGCGTACGTGATAATCGTCGTGGACGAAAAACAAAAGAGCAAAAGAACGAACACCAGAGGCTTCTCGTTTCGAAACGTCCTGTATGCCGTGCGGGCCCTACCGCTCCCCGCGCGCCCTAGTCGAACCCGCATTCACATACACCGCGGTCGCGGCGGCACGCGCTAGCACACGGAGACGCGTCTCGTCGGAGTAGCTACCGCGCCGGAGAGACCACCGCCGGGTACCGCGCCTGCAACAAAAAAAAAAATAATAACAACAAACGACTCGTCGTGGCCCGTTCACCCGTCTCAGACACACGCACAGACACAGAGACACAGTTACGTACACACACACACGCACAGACAAAGATACCTACACAACACGCACACGCACACACACACATGACGAGACAACGGGTCGTGAGAGCCGCGTGCGTGCACACAAGACGCGACGAGGGGACTATACGGGCGCTGGAGTTTACCACACGCGTTCTCGCCGACGAAGCCAGTAGCAGCAGCAGCAGCTGTCGTGCGTGCGATAATTTGCGCACGATCGGGCTTTCGCCGAGAACGGAATGAAAAAAAAAAAAAAAGAAAAAAAGTAAAATAATATTAATAAACACTCTTGAAACACGCTCGACGTCGCGTCCGGTTTTTTCATTTTTTTTTTTCATTTGTCTTTTCAAAAGTATATCGATGCCCCGCGGCGGTAGATGTAGTGTTTTTGATTTTTCGACAAACCGGCCGCCGCCGCCATGCCGGGCCCTGTAGGCTACGCTCGTTATTATTGTTATTATTATTATTATCGTGTGCTAGTACGTAACGCGCGCGTCATAACACGACGTGGTCTCCGCGGGCCACCCCCTTTCTGAAGGTTACGGCGACTGAGGCGCGGGGGGTTGACCCTGACAAAGGCCGCTGCCGTCGCCGCCGCCGCTGCTGCTGCACCGTAGCGTATCGATTATAATTCGGCTCCCTCCGCCGGACCGCTTTTTTGACGGTCATTCGAAGGGATGGAACCGTCGAGTGTGTCGGTGGTGGTGGTAGCGGCGGCGTCGATCGAGGAGGCGATGCTATTGCCGGCGGAGAGGAGACGACGGCGGTGGCGGTGGTGGTGGTAGTGGTGGAGGCAGCGGCGGCGGTGCAACTACGTTCTGACGCGGCGCGGATACACGAACAGACAGTGCTGCGCGGGCGCGCGTGTGTGTTGTTGTTGTTGTTGTTGTTATTGTTTTCGCTCGCTCGTTCGTTCGCTCGCTCGTCGTCGTCTCGCCACCGTCGAGTGTTTTTCTCGTTCAGCAGCGGTTTTCCGTCGGTTTCGTCGACGACACGACGAGATACACCGCGTCCGCTTTTGTCGCGTACAGCCGACCGGGACCGCGGGCACGAGATCGTCGTCGTCGTTACCACCGGCGCGCGGCGTTGGCCCGGTTTACAACACATCGTATATTATTATTATCGTGACGTTTTCGTCGGCGGCGAACCAAATAATAATTCCGTCGCTCTCTCTCTCCGCCTCTGGAAGAAAGACCAGCTCGGCCCGCCGCCGCCGCCGCCGTCGTCGTCGTCACTTTCGCCGTCTCGCTTTCCTCTCGGCACGCACAGTCGTCGACACGCCGCCGCCGCCGCAGCAGCGGCCGATACCACCGGTGATGGGACCTAGGAAAAAAGTCTACCGTCGTACGTCCGACGCCGCGACGATCGTCACAGCCGCCGCGGCCGCCGCTGAAAACGAGGCGCACGCGAGACCTTGACCTTGAGACGACGTCGGTTCAGTAGACCAGTGCCGTTGTGTTGTGTCGCACGCAGACGTCATTTCGTAAACACGACCCGCTCGTCCGCACACCGTTTCTTCTGCCCCCACACTCGTGCGCCGTGTACCGTCGTCTCCGGCGGGCTCACTTCCCGTAAGATCTAGCGCACGACGAGGTAAGCGAAAACGATTGGAAAAAAAATCAAATTAAAAATTAAAAAATCCTCCGACGATCCGTCGTCGTGTAATATATATAAGTGGGTACGGATGGAAAATCATATTCACCGTCGCGTTCACCTGCGGCAGCGCCTTAATGACAAACAGGTTGCGCCGGGACGTATTACCCCCCCGTCCGTCCGTTTCGACTTTTTCCAGATTCCCAGCGAAACGAAGGATCTGTCGGTTTTTTTCCTCATCTGTCATATTATTTTCCGTCACACACGAGGCTCTGGCCTATACGGCCTCCCGGCAATTAAGAACGTCGTCGTCGTCGTCACCGTCCCGGCTAGATACTTATCGATTATTATTATTATTCATTGTTATTGTTGTCAATATTGACGACATGCCGCCGCCGCCACCGACGGTCGCGCGCGTAGATAATACATTGTCCTACGATAATAAATACGGTGTTGGCAATGCGTGTGCGTGCGCCGCCGGTCGTCGTACGAAAATAATAATAATAATAATTACCGACAAGTGCATTATGCGCTGTACTACTATTGTTTGTTCACCTGAGTTTTTCGTTGCCGGAGAACTGGTCCTATCACGGCCCAGACAAATACGTATTCCCTGACGATCGGTTGTACCGAACGAATTTTCGGATTTATCAGAATTTACAGAGAACACCGAGCTACTATGGTTTTGTACGAACTTCGTTTTAATTAGGCTCTGTTCAATTGACACCAATAGCTTTTTAAAAGAATCATCGGTGTATCGACTTTATCGCATTGATAATTATAATATTTTTTCGAATTTAATTTCAAGTGGTTCGGTCGCATCATGTCTGATTTGATGTTGCATGTTTTAAACGTATAAATAAAATCAATTGCTGTTCAATGCCAACAGAATGTGATTTTCATCATTAGAGATTTTTAATTTAAACAGGTGTAGAGTACAGAATATATAATGATTAAGCTTGAAAAGTTATTTATACTGACATTGATACCTATTTGGTTTATGAAAAAAACTTACACATTAACATTTTATCACTACTATATTTCTTTTAATCTACATTTTAGAAATTGTTAAAAAATTATCTATTACATATATGTATATAAAATGATGATTTTTAATATTAATCTGGGTTGAATGTATAGCGCTATAATTGAACTTGTAAGGAATTTAATTTTTCGATAATGTACTAATAAAATATTTATAGGTTCCTTAAGACTTTAAGAGTTTGATGGAAGAGATTAAGAAAATAATCCGAGTAATTCATGATTGAGACATTTAAAAACAACGGAATCTCATTCACAGGATTTGTATGGTTTAATTTACACTTCACAAAAGTTTGTTATAATTTTAATTTTTGAAGTAATAAGTAGATGCATTGAATTCCTTAAAATGAAATGTTATATTATTCGAAAATTTGATTTCATGAGAAAAAACCCATTCGAATTGAAGCCAACCTCTGATAAATATTAGTTTGGTAGTTAAAGTTATTTGACAATGCTAATTAATTAATGAATTATTCTAATGTTTATTTACTAATTTTATTTTATCTGTGCCAACTAATTCTACAAATATTAGTTTAATTTATAAAATTACCATTTTTTATTATATAGTAGTAGACTTCAAATAAATCATTCAAAAACTTGTACATAAAAAAACTATTTAAACTAATTTACAAAAAAGGCTGTTCTATCAATATTGTATTATTTTTAATTTCAGTGTTAAAACTGTTTAAGTATTAGTTTTTGATGATTTTAATTTATTGAAGTATTTATTATTTTTAACATTTTCTGGAAAGTTAACTTTTTTTACTAAGTTTTAATGGTATCCAGTTTTAATCAATTACAACCTTAAATGAAGAATTGATAAGTTTTTTTTCCATCACGAAACATTAAAAAAAAGTATTAGGCATTTTATTTTTATTTTATTTTTTTTTTTTTTGCTGTTACAAGAAAAACATAGAAATATTCACTTAAAACTGGGGAAAATTAATTTGGTACCAATTATTTACTTAGTTAAATTAGAATAATGATGCCAAAAAAAAAATAAATAAATAAAATAAAAAGAAAAGGAATTTGTAGCTAATTTATAACTTTTAAATTTAAATAACTATAATACTACTTAAGAAATGCATAATGTTCAAAGTAAATAATTATAGAATAAATAAAAATAAACTTTTATTTTATGAAAACATTCTTGTGGCTTAATTAAGAATTATTTACATTATACATCAGTTATAAAAATCAATTATTTTGAAAAATGGGCTTTTATCATGGCAAACAACATTTGAAACCAAGAGAAATAGTTATTTAAGTCTATTCTCAAACTGTTTTTAACAATAATTCACTTTAGAAAATATTTCTTCAAAAGATAAAACATTTTTTGCGAAATATATAATTTGAAAGTTAAACATTACTAAAAACAACTTTGATAATTAAAATATTTAAGTGAACTGTGTTGTTCAGTATTTATAATTATAATATAATTTTTGTCATTTGTAAGTGGTTTTGGTTGAGCACTTTTTTATTATTTGAAATGGTAGATTGTGTATCGTATACAATTTTTTTTATTTATTATGAAACTTTATATTTAGTACAAATTTATTGATTAGAACTAGTGATGATACAAGCTCAGATTTTTAAGGTTGAACCAAACGTTTCCTAAAACTATCGAACCCAAACCAATCTTTAAAAAAGTCAAGATTCAAAAATAGAAATACAATTCTTATTGCATTAATGAAAATCTACATTCTGTGATATTATGGTATAAGTTTGCAAGTACATTTTTTTTTATGTGATTCAAAAAAGTTTACATTGATTAAAAATGTGTAATTATTAATTTTATAATATTGTCATGTAAAAACACTAGTTTTTCCACTGATTAAGGCGACAGTCTTTGTCTTCTAGCTGTCAATATGTGTCTCCAGTTTACTTTCAAAAACATCAGTTATATTTTTATCCATCTAACAAATAATACGATTTCTAGGGTTCAATTTTTGAACTAAATTGTTGAGAATTTGGTTTGGTTCAAAAATCAAACTGTTTGTAACATCACTAATTAAAATGTATTGGCACAATAAATAGTCAGGATCTTTTCCGTTATACGTATACCACTATTTAAATTTTATTTTCATATGATATAAAAATGTTATTCTTGACACAATTTTGATATTGTTATTTAAAATATAATAAAAGTATGCTATATTATTTTGTATTTATTTTTTAATGTTTATACGTATACGGGACTCGGAAGTTGCTTTAAGTTAGTACCTTCAAGGTTTAGAAGTATATTATTGTTCAAAATACGCAAGATAAAAAGTTTGATAATGTTTATGATACAGTAAAGTAATGCCTATTTTACTTGTTTCAAAATTGAAGTAGCCTGTTTTAAATTGTTAAATTTATATTGAATTAAAATTGTTAAATTTAAATAATAAATAATCATATACTTGCAATATTATTGTTTGAGGTATATCAGTTTGTATAATTTTATTTTAAATATCTTTGAAAATAAATATCATGTTATTAAGGTTAACAAACAAATTTGTTTAAGTTAAAGTTAAACTAACTTAAATGTTTGGTTTAACTAGTATTTTAAAACTTTCAAGCCTGAATGAAACCAGTATTATACTGATTCAGATTGACCTTATGTACGGCTCTAGTTTATGCCTACCTGTCAATTAACGTTGTTTTAGATGGTAAAATCATTTACTAAATTATGGCTATTATTATTACAAATTAAAAGTAGGTACTAACTGAATCATTTAATAATAACACATAATGCAACAATGCTTGTAATACATTAAAATAATCAATTTTCAAGCAATTAAAATAGGAATGAATGTATCACTTTTAGATGGTTAGTATAATTTTATAACATAAATATCTGTTTGTTCAAAATATTTAATGATAAAGAAAGTCAGAGTTGTAAATAAATAATATGTCCTTTACAAAAAATGAAAAAAGAAGAACACTTATTACAAAGGTATTTTCTTATTTTATTTGACTAGTTATATTGATAATTAATAAAGTCTTATTATCAAGTATTTAAACATTTTGTTTCTACTTTTTTAGTATATGTACCTATATAAGTTATTATTAGTATACGTGTTATACAAGCTAATAACATTATTTTTTAAAGTAGATACTAAACATTTACATATTATATAGTGTCAGTGTATCAAGCATAGTGGGTAATTCATAGTTTAAAATTTTAATTAATGTTAAAAGATTTTGATTAAAAAGTAATTTTGATCATTTATAAAATAAATTTAAATGAATACATTTAAAGAATAACAAATATATTTAAATTTATTACATTCATTATAGTATGCTTTTTTTATGAAAAAATAAACCAAATTACAAACTGTTTACATGTTGAAATATTTATCATTTATTTATTATTTCTAATTTATTCTAAAAATGTTATATTTTACCAATCTACAGGTTGTAATTTTATGAATTTCGATAAAATATAAACAACTATTAATGTAAATGTCACAAAACATATTACAAATAAATACCATGATTCTTCATCAAACACATCTGTAAAAGCTGGTAATTGATTGTAGAATCCATTGATGATTGTAGTAGTGTAATGTTCTTTTTTGGCCATGTTTTACCGCCTCCCTTTTTTCTTATCAGTCTTTGTTACAGTTGTTTCAATTATTTCTTCTTTGGGTGCTAATGGTGTTATATGCTTGTTGAACTGTTGAAATATTTCCAAAATAGTTAGGTTATTACATTTAAATAACACTGATTCACCATTCACTAAAAATATAAATTTTGATTAATATTAGTTTTTAAGAATTATTAATTGTTACGCAAAACAAAATATTTACCTAAAGAAACATCAACAGTTGATTCACTTCTATCGTTGACAACTTCGCTTCTTACAAGACAAAGAGGATTTGTGTTTATTACTTTAGGCGATAGTAAATAATACATAAAATTTCTGAAATATAAAAATATATTATATTTAATGCATACATACATATTATTGTTTAACATTATTATTTTGTTTGTTTTAGGAAAAAATAATAAAAATTAAGTCATGGAAGCCAATGCCAATTTCATAGTGCCACAGGACCAAATTAATTTTAAAACAGTTTATGAAAACATTAATGGTATTTGTAATGGAAGTAAGTATCATTTACTTCAGATTAATAATATGACAAATCAATATCATCAATAAGAATTTATTAGATATTATTTATCATTTGTTCTAATATGTACAATGTCTCAATTTACTTTTCTTGAATATTTGGTCAACATCAGTAAGTTATTATGAGTCAGCGTGAGATTTGAATCATTTATGCGATAGTGTAATTTAAAATAAATGTAAAAATGACTACATAATTGATAGTTTATAAAATGTATACATTAGAATTAGTACAATTTTTATCTTTCAATAATTTTCAACTTTTGGCTAATCATATAATTATAAGTTATACATCATATGTAACTATACAATTCATGTATTCTGTTTGAAATAAATTAAATAATTGACATCATTAAAATGATAGAACTTTTTTTTCATGTATTTGAAATAAAAAAAGTACGAGATATATTTAAAACCATATTCATGTAATAATTTTAGTTTGGAAAATATTTATTCCAAAATATTTCTACTACTTATGATTTTACTACCACCATCCTCTATGATAATTATGGGCATTATTATATTTTCTTTATTGAACAATCTAAAATATAGTTTTTAATAACTGAGCTTAACTCATTTTTGAGTAGAAAAATCGATCATAACTGTAACTATGAAATATGAATTCAAACATGGCTATTTCAATGTCGTGGGTTTATAAATTATTTTGATAACATACATTTAAATTCTATCGTTTAAATTTATTACCTGACTGTGACAGAATTTTTGTTGAAAGGATCGAACTTGACCGATATCTTTTTCACGGGCTTGAGGTTTAAGAATTGCACTTGTTTTTTAACTGCACTTACAATGCCTGCCGACCTGGTTTTCGAGCCGGAAAATGGCAGAGACATAGTTCTTAATAGTAGTCGCACAGTTTTTTTGGGAATTAATCAATAAAATCCCTGCGGGAGCAGCTGCAGCTCCATAGCAGTGCGAACGTTTGATACCAAACGATACTACGACGAATAACCTAGAATTGAGGTTATGGTCTTTAATATACCGAGGTCGCGGTTACTGTCGTGTCCGCCATTATTATTAGTCGATCGAGCAAATGTACTAACTACTAACTAAATGAACGATATGCAGTTGGGCAACACTGGTCGTTGGGTTTGGATCTACGTGTGTAGTTTGTTGTGGTTTTTTTTTCGTAATCAGCCTTTTGGCCTTTTATTTTTAAAAATATTTCAATTAAAAATGTCCACGTTCAGTTGATCCTCACCTCCGGCAATGTCTATCGGCTGTCTTTAGTGTCTAAGCTTTCCGTCACCGCCGTCATCACTGGACCAAGCCATGTACCCCGTCGGCCAACGTGAGTACATGCACACACACGCATACACTAACACACCGCTTAGCTTTGTGTATGTAATTGATCAACGGAGGCAATGACCTCCATTCCAAGAATATATCGTTTGTCTCTGGCTTCGATGGGTGATTTTGGTCCCTGTCGTTTTCGTTTTCTCGAGATCTGTTCTTGTCCCCTTTCGGCGTTGTTGTGGTCCTCGCACATTTTTTTTTATCAATAATTTTTACATATATTCCCTCCACACGAGCTCCCCGCCACCACCTCCGCAAACGTCGTGCGAAATCTTTGGGCGATTGTCTCACCATGAACGGTGACGATTACGAATATTCAATCTCTAATCACTGTAGGTCGTCGTTGCACACGATGCTGCGGGAAATATTACATTTGTTTTGTTGTGTTAACCTAGTAATTATCATTTAAAATCAGTTCCCTGCCATCCCGGGACCCTATCGAATTTTGGAAACGCTACCTCTGTTTGGCATCACCAAAAACTAGTTTCGCGCGCCAATTAAATCTTGATGTATAATTATAATTATTGTGTTGGTGTGCATTACTTTTGTCTTGATCCATTTTCTTCAATTGATTACATTTTGTTTATCTTATTGGTTCATTCATAATTTTCACAATTAAGTTAGAATTCATTGATAGCAAATAAATTAATGAAATTTTAGAGACTTTTGAAATTAAAGGATATTCGATTTAATATTAAATATCTTATGATCCAAAACTATTTTAAATTATGTAATATCTTGGATTATAAATTACTTTGTGGATGTCATACTATACCTATTTCAATTTTACATTATAAATTTGTAGTATATTTTATTTTTTTATTATTTATTAGAAAATGTACTGTCTATATTCAAAGGCATACAAAGAATATGCGCTACAAGAATTTAATAACATGATAGGGTGAGAGAAGAAACCATCCAGTGATTGCACTTCCTTTTTTTAAATATATATATATTTTTTTTTTTATTCATCATTGAAAAGATATCTGTACCAGTTTCTTTTAAGATGCTGTGGTGGGTTTCCAGGAATCGTGTGAATGGCTAGGCCGGATTTAAGAGAGTTAAGATGAGAAGGCAGTTTATTGAAAAAGCATTTATAGTACGTTTTAGCTTCTTCATGAACGGTTTAATTTCCTCACAAATGTGACATTATTTTTGCGTTAAGTACTTTTTAGGTAGGGCATTATTAAGTTGAAATAACTATTAGATGTTATTTCCATTTCAAAAAAATATAATGTTAATAATTATTAGTTACTAGAATATTTTTGACTAAATAATATTTATCTATTATTTTTTTATTTGATTCTAATTTAATAGAGCAGGTATCAATTATTGTGCATATTATGAATTAAATTAACTTGGAATGTTTCTTATTGTACTATTTAATATTTTCTTATTAAAGTGCCTACATACACAAATTAATATGGATTACTTTTCTGCTATGCATACAATATTATGCTCATTTATTAAATATTACCTGTTTTTAGTTAAGTTATCTCTGTCTTCCTGTCTGTTATTCAGAGTCTCTCTTATTCTCAAATAACACTTAAATTTGTGTTTTAACTCTATTTAAAAAAAAATTAACATTATTAAGTTATTTATCTTGGGATGATACGCTCGCAACCCCATATAAATATTGGAGGTTACAATTACTACCTCATAGTTTTCTTTTACACTTCTACCTATACTCTGGCCAACAAATGAACGTATGGCTAATCAACCCAAATTGTTTTATCGTCTTTCTATTTTACTGTCTTTTCAATACCACTACACTCTCATATAGGCCACTGTTTATTATTATGGTGGATAAAAAATATCTATCACATTTTAAATATTTTTCTGTGACTAGTATGCTATAGACCAGGGGTCGGGAACCTGCGGCTCTTTAACATGCAACCTGCGGCTCTTTAGATAATTATCAATATAGATTTATCCGTAAAATATAAATTATATTATACGTTTTATATTATGTTACGTTATTATATCAAACGTTTTCAAATATGAACTTTATTAAGAATAAATTAAGAAATCAACTAAATGATATCAGCCTTGATGCTTGTTTGAAGTTGAAAACTACAAATTAGGTCCTCTCCAGAATTGAATAAGCTGTCTGGAGAAATTCAGTGTAAAAAATCCCACTAATATTAAATAGATACGTTATTTTGTGTTTTTTTGTGTTTAATTGAATAATATTATACTTGTATAAACAATAATAATAATAATAATAATAAAATAATTAATTAATGAAATAAAGTTTTTCTATATTTTCTAAATTTAAGACGTATTATTATGTTTTTATTTTATTGCCTACTAAAAAAACGTTGTTTAAACCTGTGCGGCTCCCTGGATATCACAGTTTTGTATTTTTTTAAAAGAATGGCTCTTTCCTGCGAAAAGGTTCCCGTCCCCTGCTATAGACAAATTTTCATGTCTTCTCTGTTACCTTTTTCATAGCATATCTTTAGTAGTTTTATCTCAGTTGTGTCTATTTATAATCTCATACATTCAATTTTTTTTTTTTATAAAAATGTTATTTTTACTTATTAACTAATCATATTTAACCATCATTTAGTATACAATTTTTAATAAAAGTGGTATGTGCATTTTGAAATCAGTTCACTTGGTAGTTGTGTAAAGTGTTACAAAAAATGCATAATTCTTATGGATACCAAATATTTTATATATTAAGTTTCAAATGCAGTACATGTTTTCAATTGTGTTTTGTGCAAATACACCTATAATTATTTTATTTGTATTTTGTATTTATTGTTTTATTAGTAATATATATTTAATAAACTAACTAAAAATAACAAAAGTCACATTGTAATATTATATGTTTTATGTTTTAGCTCCAGCACCACCTGTTGTGGCTCCAGTACCAGTTGGTGTACCTGGAGCAATGGGTGTTCTTCAACCTCAGGCTCCTGCGTTGCAGCCACAGCTAGTAGATGTACCTGGTAAGTTTTTCACTTCATACAAATGCTATATTTTGTTTAGAAATAGTTGTAATTTATACTGGAGAGTATGTGTCAAATCTGTATTTGCTATCCTTGTCTATATAATGGAGCTTAATAGGAAAATCACACTTAATTAGTTAAATTATTTGATTTAGGTTTACATTATAGATTTGATGCTAAACTTTTATACCCTTTTTGTTAAAACATTTTTCAATAAATAAATTACCTACTACTAATTAAAAGTTAACCGTTTTAAGTTGCCTTAACTTATTGATAGTTCATTTATTTTTAGACCAAAATATTTTTAAGCACTAAACAATTTTAAATTTAGTCACAAGAGTTAAAGCTCTTACATGAACTCTACAATTACAATTTTTCTATTTTGCCCTTATTGTATACAGAGACAAAAATTGTAGGCCTGGCATCCTCGAAATGAATTGTTTGTAAATTAAAATACTTTTTTTGTTATGATTTAGTATTCAATTGTCCACGTCGACCAAATTTGGGACGAGAAGGCCGTCCCATTGTACTGCGTGCTAATCACTTCCAAATATCCATGCCACGTGGTTATGTTCATCATTATGATATTAATATTCAGCCCGATAAATGTCCACGAAAAGTTAACCGTGAAATTATTGAAACTATGGTTCATGCATATAGTAAACTTTTTGGAAACCTTAGACCTGTATTTGATGGTCGAAACAACTTATATACTAGAGATCCTTTACCTATTGGAAATGACCGAATGGAATTAGAAGTATGTATTGATGTTTTACTTTTTACAAAAAAAAAAAAAGTAACAAGTTTTTAACAATAATAAATTTTATTAATTTTTTTCTAGGTTACGCTTCCAGGTGAAGGTAAAGATAGAGTATTTCGTGTTAATATTAAATGGTTAGCCCAAGTATCATTATTTGCCTTGGAAGAAGCATTAGAAGGTCGCACAAGACAAATACCATATGATGCTATTTTGGTTTGTTAATACAACTTGTAATCTTTACTTCCAGTTATAATGATAACATTTTGTTTATTAGGCTTTAGATGTAGTTATGAGACATCTTCCATCTATGACCTACACACCAGTGGGTCGGTCATTTTTTTCTTCACCTGAAGGATATTACCATCCATTAGGTGGTGGTAGAGAAGTATGGTTTGGTTTTCACCAATCAGTTCGACCTTCACAGTGGAAAATGATGTTGAACATAGATGGTAATTTATTATATAAAAAATTTTAAGAATTGTTAAACACTAATCAGTTATAATTTTTTCTTTATGTAGTGTCTGCAACTGCGTTTTACAAAGCACAACCTGTAATAGAATTCATGTGTGAGGTATTGGACATTAGAGATATTGGTGAACAACGAAAACCATTAACAGATTCGCAGAGAGTCAAATTTACAAAAGAAATTAAAGGTCTTAAAATAGAAATAACCCATTGTGGAGCAATGCGAAGAAAATATAGAGTTTGTAATGTTACGAGAAGACCAGCTCAAATGCAATCGTATGATAATACATTTTTAAATTCATCTCAACTTGAAGTATATTATTATATTCCTTAAATTGTTTTCAGTTTTCCATTGCAATTAGAAAATGGCCAAACAGTAGAATGTACAGTAGCAAAATATTTCTTGGATAAATATAAGATGAAATTACGCTATCCCCATTTACCTTGTCTTCAAGTAGGACAAGAACATAAACATACATATCTTCCTTTGGAGGTTTGTTTTTTTTTTGGGGGGGGGGGTATTTATAGTTATATAAAAATAATGTAAGTATTTTTTTTTGTTATTAGGTTTGTAACATAGTAGCAGGTCAACGATGTATTAAAAAATTAACTGACATGCAAACATCAACAATGATTAAAGCCACTGCACGAAGTGCTCCAGATCGTGAACGAGAAATAAATTCTTTAGTTCGACGAGCAGATTTTAATAATGATTCGTATGTACAAGAATTTGGTCTCACTATATCAAATAGTATGATGGAAGTGCGTGGTCGGGTTTTACCACCACCTAAGTTGCAATATGGTGGGCGTACTCTACCAAATCAGGTATGAACATTTTAATTCTTATATTACATATTAAAATATTCATCTATTGTCTGTTATAGGGAGGTTTAAATGTTCAACAAACTAAGCAACAAGCCTTGCCAAATCAAGGAGTTTGGGATATGAGAGGCAAACAGTTCTTTACTGGTGTTGAAATTCGCAATTGGGCGATAGCTTGTTTTGCACCCCAGAGAACAGTTCGTGAGGATGCGTTAAGGTAATTAAAAATTGTTATGAGGTTAGGTTATAATTGTAATTAGGTTAGGCTGAATTATATTTTTAGTTACAAAAAATGAAATTATGATTTCATTTAATGTTTTTTTCTAGGAATTTTACAACTCAGCTTCAAAAAATAAGTAGTGATGCTGGTATGCCTATTGTTGGTCAACCATGTTTTTGTAAGTAAAGTTAAAATAAATTATTTTTTAAAACTGACCACGTTTTATGATATAGGTAAATATGCTACGGGGCCGGACCAAGTAGAACCAATGTTTCGTTACTTAAAGTCAACATTTACTGGATTACAACTTGTAGTTGTTGTTTTACCAGGAAAAACTCCAGTTTACGGTATTATAAATTTGCTTTCATTGTTTATATTTAAATTTTCCGATACATTTTTACATATTAATACGTTTTTGTGTAATTTTTTATTAGCTGAAGTAAAAAGAGTCGGAGACACTGTCTTGGGAATGGCTACCCAATGTGTTCAAGCTAAAAATGTTAATAAAACATCACCTCAAACATTGTCTAATTTATGCTTAAAAATCAATGTTAAATTGGGAGGTATCAATAGCATTCTTGTTCCAAGCATCAGACCTAAGGTAATTTTACAAATAACTGTAGTTAACATTGAAATAAAACCACAAAGGTATTAAGTTAACTAATTTAATAATAAGTGAATTTAACCTTTTTACTACTATATTTATACTCTGCATCTAATCTATATTTAAAAGAAATTATATTTTAATTAATATATTAAGAAAAAGTCATAGAATAAAACTGTAAAGTTAAAAAATGTTTGAAATCGGTATTATCTAAATTATTTAAGTTTAAATTAATACAAGAATATATTAATTATTTTATTATTGATTGTTGATCAACTGACCTTTTGCGGCATTTTGGTAATCAATTTAATAAATTATTCAAAATATGCCTCATACCCACAGAGATGAAGATGATAAGATAAGTTATTTTATTGTTTAAAGTTGATTTATTTTTTATTTTTTGGTATTTTCACCACTCAACATTGATATATCGTACATTTGGTTTTCCGTCTAAGTAATTTACAGTTGAGACTCCATAAATATAACCTTGATGATTTGAAAACCTTAATATGTAAATTGAACGTAATTCTTGGTCCCTGAGAAAACCTAAAACTAAAAAAAAAATAATGTATTATTTTGGTCCTCTCAATAATTTAATTATTTTTGGCCTGAATCTTAAAATTTTGAATTTATTAATTGTATAGAAGATTAAGTACCTACTTAAGATACCTAACACCATGGACTAGATTGTGTTAATAAATGTAATGCAAAAGAAAATAAACAATTTTTTTTAAAATGGTATATGTATATAATATACATGATATCAGCTATATAGTAAGTAGGGGTCTCAAATGATATCGATATCGTAAGGATTTTTTGACTATTTTCGATATCGATATCAATGACAAATATCATGATATTTTCGATATCGATATCTAAATAAATATCATGATATAAATAGAAAAAAAATCCATTTATGAATAATGACTAATGAGTAATGAGTATAATATTGAATAATCAATATTAAATATAGAATAATCTATATCTGATATCTATTTTAAGTTCACTTAGTGCCTATTTTAAGAAATTAAAATAAATTTACCCAATGTGTATGTAATAATATTCATTATCCCATGGTTGTACTGTTATGAGTTGCATAATAAACATTAAACATATACACTATACATTAAACTATACAAAAATATTTATATTTATTTTTCATCTATTTAAAAATATTTAAGTTATAGTACTTCAAAAATTGTTTTTAATGTCTGTGCACTCAGTTCATAGTTTGCATCAAAATTTGCAATTAAAAAAAACTAAAAACTACATTTTTTTTTAATATAATATTTTAATATATTTCTGTGTTATGGTAAATTAGTGTGATATCGATGTATCGATAAATCGATATATCGATATATCGATATATCGATATTAAATTTGGTTTTTCGATATCGTGATAAAATATCGGAAATATCACTTCGATATCGATATTTAAAAATATATCGTTTGAGACCCCTAATAGTAAGTAATAAATTCAAAGTTAATGAAATATTCTGTGTTTAGTAAATATTTTAATTCAAATTATTGATTTTTCTCTCAATTATTTAAACTCAAGCTGAATTTCCGTTAGATCTTCCGAATTTAATAATCGATTCATCGTGAGTCTACGTATTTCTGGAACTGAAAATGTTAAATTGAGACCAATTCAATAAAAATCCGTCTTAAGAAAACCATACCAAGTAAAAAAGTGCATAAAAAAGATCATTGAAAAGATAAATTAATGATATCAAAATGTATTATTTATTATTTATGATAGTCAATTAGTTATTACTAATGTTTAGATTAGATTGGTATGCCCTTTAAGTTTTCAAGATTGATGTACAGTAAAACCTCGTTAAGACGCCCTCGAAGGGGAAATCGTAAAACCGCGTAATATGCGAGATAGCGTTATAAGTGATATCCCGCTTATTACGCTCTTGAAGCGCTATAGACGATACCCGCCTATTAAAAGCGTTTTAAATGTGATAATAGATAGAATAAATTAGAAAAATGTTCATAGTGTGACTTGTTATGTATTACACAGTAACATAAGTTATATTTAAAATTTAAAAAAAAAAAAAAGCATCAAATACACATACAATAAAATAACAGTAAAACCTTGTTAAGACGCTCCCGCTTAATACGCCATCCCTCTTAACTCGTGGATTTTTTCCGGTCCCGGGTACTTGTACACTTTTAACATTGAAAAAAATTGTTGTTTATAGAATACACCAATTTGTTCAGTTTAATGATACTCAATTTATTTTCACACACGAATAAAAATAAACATAAAAATTATAAATCTGCGTGTGATGTCACGTGTACACTTCAACGTCCGATCATATAACTAATGTACGTACGTAGTAATGAAATATAGTAAGAGTGTAAACCATATCAAGATGTTACTAGTAAATATCAATTTCTCTGTCGATAAAAGTTTTGAGAAGCCAGAAATTAGAGCGTATTATGTGGTATTACATATTATGCGGTGGCGTATTAAGCGTGTTTTTTTCAATGTTAAAAATGTACAAGTACCTGGGACCGGGAAAAATCCGCGTGTTAAGCGAGATGGCGTATTAAGCGAGAGTGTCTTAACAAAGTTTTACTGTATTTATATATTAGAAATCTTCAGAATGTTCTTGGCAATATAATCAAAAAAATTATTTTTATAGGAACTGACTTTTGGATCAGTTATGTAGTTTTATTTAGTTTTTTATCTATACGTAAATGCAGCAATCGCTAAACGAATATGTGTATTCTAAGATTCTATTCTTCACTATTTGATGTTAATATGACAAATAATTTTTATGATATTAAAAAAAAAAAAAATTGTTATTCCTTACTCCCAGTTTTTATTTAAAATGATACTATTGTTTTAATATAAATATTAAATGATTTAATTATTAATAAGTTAATCTAACAGTGTTAAATGTTATCATTTATTTGTATTATGTTATAAACTACATTTATTATGTTATTAGCATTAAATTGTTATTATAATTCTTTGTAGTTCATTTGTTATTTATAATCTAAAAATATTCTATTTTATAATATTTTATTGTTATTTTATTTTCTAGGTATTCAATGAACCAGTGATATTTTTAGGAGCAGATGTAACTCACCCACCTGCAGGTGATAATAAAAAACCATCTATTGCAGCAGTTGTTGGATCTATGGACGCACATCCTAGTCGTTATGCCGCTACAGTGCGTGTCCAACAGCATAGACAAGAGATTATTCAAGAACTTAGTTCGATGGTCAGGTATGATCGCTATATACAAATTTTTTGGATAATTTTGATGTACATTATGAACTTTTATTTCAGAGAACTCCTGATCATGTTTTACAAGAGTACAGGAGGTTATAAACCACATAGGATTATATTATATCGTGATGGTGTATCCGAAGGACAATTTCCTCACGTATGTTTTAATGCATTTTAATTCTAATGAAATACGCCAGTTTATTTTCAATATTTCACAAAGGAATGTGGCCCACAATTACATTTTTAAGTTTTATCATTTTAAGAATTTCTGTTAGTTGTACAATGCAAAATTGTCCATATTTGTTAGAAAATAAAATTATCTAACTCATATCCCCCATTCAGAAAATTAAACATGTTTGAAAAAAAAAATTGTGGATTCTCTTTTAGTTTATTAAAATATTTTATTTATTTGTTTTTTGATGTATAGGTTTTACAACATGAACTTACAGCTATTCGTGAAGCATGTATAAAATTGGAAGGTGATTACAAACCAGGAATCACATTTATAATTGTCCAAAAACGTCATCACACTAGGTTTGATTTTAACAATTTATTTTTAGTTTCTAACTGATATTTTGAAGCAAATATTTTTTTAATAGATTGTTCTGTGCTGATAAAAAAGAGCAATCTGGAAAATCTGGAAATATTCCAGCTGGCACTACAGTTGATGTTGGAATAACTCATCCAACTGAATTTGATTTTTACTTATGTAGTCATCAAGGAATTCAGGTAATAATATTAATTAAATTAGTTAGTATTCAATACATTATTTTTAATTAATTATTCATTTTTTAATAGGGAACAAGTAGACCAAGTCATTATCATGTTCTGTGGGATGATAATCATTTTGAGTCAGATGAACTCCAATGTTTAACATACCAATTATGTCATACTTATGTTAGATGTACACGTTCTGTATCTATACCTGCACCTGCATATTATGCTCATTTGGTTGCATTTAGAGCCAGATATCATTTAGTCGAAAAAGAACACGACAGGTAAAATTTAATAATTTGGTGTTTTGTTGATAATCTTTATATTATTGAATTCAATGAATCAATATAGTTCATAAAGCATTACAATTTTATGCATTGCATGTTGTTAGGATTGAGTACACTGAAATATATAATGAACATAACACCTCAAACTAAATCCTCTAAAAAGAAAGCTCTTAGAATATCTTGGTTTATCAATAGTTGATAACACTAATAATCAAGAAAGTAAATTTGTAGATTTTACTGATATTTTATACACTAGCGTCAACGATTATAACTTCATTTTTAAGAGCTGATTTTTCCCTGTTTTCATTTTGCATATCAAACTCAAAAATAAAAATTAAACTGAAAAATTTTCTTAAAAAAAACAAAAATAGTAATAAAATAAAAATCATAAAACTACTAGATTTTTTACTTCACTCTGAATTTAAAGTGTGTGCAAATGTATTAACTGCGACATCTCTAATTTTAATTTGTTTGATATGAACTTCATTCACTAATATTTTATACTAATTCTTTTTAGGGTAAAGACATGGTTCATGTTTCTTACCCAACATTTTATTTTCATTACAAAACAAATAATTATTTATATACTAATTGTTCACATGATACAATTAACTAATTAATTAAAATTTCCATTCTTTCTGTCTTCAGTAAGTAAAAAATAATGAGAATCAACATTCCTTTTCTAAGAGCTGTAGTTATCCTTTTATGTATTATTGACTATAAGAAACTAATTAAACACTTCCATAATCTATATAATATTGATTATATAATTTAGTGAAATATAAAAACTATTTATTATAATCCAAATTTATATTCATTTAAAATTCACATTTCGGTACTTATTCTCTCGAAGAATTTAAATATTATCCTTTTATTTTTTTTTACTTAAAAAAGTAATAAACAAAAAAAAATTGTTTGTAATCAATTTTTTTTTTTTTTAATTTAAAATTACATGAGAAAAAAATCCCAAATTATTTGACAATGAAAACATAATAATAATTTTTAAGATAAAATACAAAATAGAAACACTAAAGAAATAAAGTATTTGTTTGATTTTAGTTGCATATATTATTAAGAAAACTAGTATTAAAGTTTACTTTGAAAAAAAATATTTTTGATATCCAAACATACTCTTACTAAACAACCCAATCCTTGTTTTTATTTGTAGTTAATAAGATAAAAAAAATAATTCCTAATTATTGTTTGCAAACGACATCACTATTTCGATTGGATATCATTATTGGTAGAATTCAACCACAATGACTTGAGGGATTATCACAAAATCAAAACTTAACATATTGTTATAAATTAATAATTATGATAGGTGTATACAATTACCTATGCAATTAGATTTTATTAATTTTTTCATTTTTAATTATTATTAAGTAATACTTTTACTATCTATTTCGTACTTAACACTGTTATGTTGACATGATTTTTAAATATTTTGATTCTGTGATGATTGAAAATTAAAGCAGGCTACACTATAGGTTATGAATAAATAATTTTTTGAAATGATATTCAAGTTTTCTTTGATCGCATTGCATTTAATTATTTGTTGGTATTTAAAATAATTAAAGTAATACTGATATTAAAAAACAACTAATTCCACACCATGAGATATTCTTTGCTCCTCGCACAAGATATTGGTTATTGTGCATTGAATTTTAAAGAAATGATAAATAATTTCTTTAGTTTAACGATTCATGGCAAAGCTTCAGTATCAAAATATATCTTGTTTTTTATTTTTTTACTATTTTCAGTCTAATGCCAATAGGTCTATTTTAATCCAAAAGATTCAAAACATGTTGTTCTATCTGTGTCCTAAGTTTCATAACGATTAGACAGAATTTTTAATATACATTTAAAGTTGAAAATTTATATAAAAATAGCCCATTCCGTAAAAATTGTCTTAATAATTTACTTAATGCTCACAAAAAAAAAATCTTGACCAATGATTTTTGAAATCTGTTTAGTATTGTGATCATATTTAATTTCCAACATTTTTTGTCAAATATTAAAAATGTAATGAAAGATAAATTTTAACGGAAAAAGGTATTTTTTAAGTTCTATTTTTAGTCTAAAAGTTGTCAAATTTTTTGAAACTATTGTATAGTCAGTATTAATATGCCAAAAATAGAAAAACAATCAAAATTAATCTTATCTATTATCCAGTTTTATTTAAATCTTCAATGATAATCTAGTATTTTATTTATATTTAATGAGATTTATGGCTATAGCTTAGTTGTTGGAAAAAAAAAACTTATTTAAAATTATATTCCATACTTAAAATAATGGTTACTTACTGTTGATATCTTTTTTATCATAATGATTTTTAAATAGTTTCTAATCAATTTTATTGTTTTCTAAATTGTTTATTGTATTTTTCAGTGGTGAAGGCTCACATCAATCGGGCTGTAGCGAAGATAGAACACCAGGCGCAATGGCTCGAGCCATTACGGTACATGCTGATACTAAGAAAGTTATGTACTTTGCTTAAAATACCAAAATTGAAAAAAAAATTATTACCGTTGAACTCCGTAATAACCGTTGAATTTTTAGGCATAGACCTTAATTTGCATCCAACCTTGCCGATCATTGCCTTTTATTATTATTTTTTTTTTTTGTAACTTATTGACCAAAATAGTTTTTATGTTTTGATCTTTTGACAAATTCTATAATTCTTGTGTTATCTTCATTATTTTATCTCTTTTTATATTTTGATTCCCAGCTAACTTATAGAAAATTCCCAAATTTCAATTTTGTTGTTGCTGATATTTTGTTACCTATTTTTCTTTTTATTCTAATCAAAATTAGACATCACTCCAATGCTTCCAATTTCTTAGTTGTGCAAAAATTCTAGTCTAAACAATTTATTTGTATCGAAAATATTATTTCGAATAGCAACAGCAGCAATGAAAAATGCATTCCTCTTTTGAAATATATATTATTGTATGTAATAAATATTTAATATTATTATTTTTAAGTGTGTATTATAGTCATACATAGTAATTGTTTGTATTCCAATTTTCCTGCCAACTTAATCTCTACTTATCTGATTTTTTTTTCGATTCTCGAGCTTAAATAATTTAATTTGTGATAAGCTTATAATTATATTTTTTTCTGGTTTGTTGGTTATTTCCCATTTGTTGTTAATGTAGAATAATATTAAGTGTGATTCCAAAAAAAAAAAAAAAAGGAAGAAAAGCCGGGAATGTGGTACCAATCATTGCTTAGTATCTCAATAGTTTTAATTCATAATTTTCATAAGCTTTTAAGTTATGATTTACCATTGTAAACTTTTTTACTGATATATCTTCATAATGGCTTTAAACTTTTTACATACTGTTTATATTGTGATTAATCATTATAATCATATTTTATTTTTCTAATTGGCATTATGTCTGAAGTATATTATTTTATTTTCTTAAAAAAATCTTTCATTGGAGATTAAGTTATGACACTAATTGTACCTGATACTTAAAAAATATCATAAATTGTAATGTTAGCAGTTAAGCCTACAATTTAAATTGTATTTATGTTTACATGATCAAATTTTCAGGGGAACAAATTTTCCCTCAAAATAACTTTAAAGTACTAAGGTAAATAGTTAATGTAAATATATTATATGATATATTGTACATTCAAAATGACCTTTGAATAATAGTTTTGACTTGTAATAGTTATTTAAGATTAATTACCCTAGTATTGTCCTTGTAATTCAATTTATATAATTAGTTTTTTATTAATCAAATGATGCATATTTAAAAGTATGCACTTGATTGGTACCACAAAAATGCTAACCCTCCGATCATACAATTTGAGTATTAAATCAATTAAATTTAAATATATTTATTTATATAAATACATATATCTATATCATAATTATTATACTTATTATTATAACTATTATTAACTATATATATATATTATTTATACATTGATGTAACTGTAGTTAGACATACATTTTGGTTAATATTTAGTTGTCTAGTATTCAAAAAGTACATATTAATTAAAATTATTTCAAGTATACTTTTTGAATTACTGGTTATTTATAGACAAAATATAAGGGGATAACATTAATCAATCATACCCATTTATATTTATTACGCTTATATTCAGTTGTTAGTTTTTTTTTTTTCAAGAAAATGATGATCTATAACTTCAATTTATAATTATACGAGGTATTTGTAATATAATATATTTTAACATTGTAGTATAAATTTCAGTTGTAAGTTATTTGTTTTTAAAATGATGTTCAACCACGTTGTTTTTAAGAATTTATGCATTAAAAACACTTAATTTAATTTGTGCTTAGTGATTAATATCCATGTATTTTTCATTCTGGAATAATTCTATATTTAAAACATGGTTATGGGGGTTTGACAATGTTCATATTTTTTAAATTATTGTATATGATATTAGCTGTTATTATTGGTAATATTTGTGTAAATAATAAAAATAATATGTATTACCTACAGTATACAAGTATTAATGAATATTATTAATATGTATACTCCAACTCGATAATATGAAATTTAGAGAATTGAAACTAAATCAATAAAAAAAACTATTGATCAAAAACATCAAATTATTTTTTCATTACAATGATTTAAAAAATGAATATTTATAAATGTTGAAAATTTTCAATTTGAAACTTAATGTTTTCATGTTGAAATACAAGTTACATATATATGGTCACATTTCAGCCTATGTCACTTAATCATCAATGTATCAAAAGTCAAAAAGTGTTGATGTCATATCCCAAATTGATCAGTAGAACTAAAAATATGATTATTAACATAAAATGTTGTTAATACCTAGTGTGTCGGTATGGCTTTTTCGGCTACTTAGCGACTGCTCAAGGTCTTTGGATAATTTTCAATATTAGGAGCCCATGCCCCAGTCATTTGATAATATAAATAAATTTAAAATAATATAGATGTGTACAAAATTTAAATCTGATTCAAATGGAATATTTCCAAAAACAAACTGTACACACATCTGTGCTGACACGTTAATACAAAGCACAGAGTAGTTATGTGGTTATACATGGTTATATAGATCAAGGGTGTACTCAGAAGTTCATCAAGGAGGGAATTCAATTTTTTTTAAATTAAACTCCCAAAAAAGAAATTACATCCATACCAAACCCAGTATTAATAATAATAGGTTATTTCACAGGCAAATTTCATCAATATTTTGTCTTATTTGACTACAGATAAATTGATTTACAAGAAATCAATATAATATAGGTAAGTTATATTTAAATTAATTTTTTTTTTTTTTTTTTTAATAACACATTAAGTAAGGATATTACAAGTTAAACAAATCAACTTGACAATTTAAATAGGTATAACACCTTCAGTATTAAAGGTTAGGTTAACAAGTTATACCTACATAACAAATTTACAGATTTGTATAAATTTAAAAGAAAGTATGTACTTTGCCCCATGGGGTATTCTTCGCTCCTCGGATGAGTTAATGAGGATGGATGTATTGAATTTTAAAGAAATGATTGCTCATTTCTTTAGTTAAATGATTTCGAGTAAAGCTTCAGAATTTAAATATACCGTTTGTCTTCTTCAAATACATTGTTAAAGTTGAAAATAAACGTATTAACAGTAAATTAGGTTATAATCGTAAAATAATTCACTTAAGCGCCTATAAAACAAATACTTTGTCATGATTTTTGAAAATTTTCCAGTATCCTTAGTGAAGTATATGAATAAGGTCATATAAAATTTTCAAAAGTTTTCATCAAATATTTAAAATATACCATTCATACACGTCATGACTTTTCGTATAGTTTTCAAAAGATTTTTTTTAAAATTATTTAAAGTTTTTTTGTTCGAATAAAAACATAGTTAAACAATTCGGGGCAAGGCTTCAGAATTAAAATATACCATTTAGATTGACCAATTTGTTTAAATAAATTGTTCAAGTCGAAAATTGATGTAATAATAGTTTATTACGTAAAAATCGTTTCATAATTTACTTAAACCCTTTAAAAAAAAATACCAATTATTTACTACCGTATTGTCTTAATGAATTATATTCGATCATATATTTTTATTTAATGGAAAATCTCAAAAACGAGCGTCTCGAAGCCTTTTTAATGTTGGTACTCTTTAGCGTTTCAAAATATTTTTTGGTTATTTAGAATTCACAGATGGCAACAGTGTTTAAACCACATTGATATCACGATGTTTTTGTTTTCGTGAAAAACATTCTACGATTCTATCAGATAAAGATAATGTCTAAAATGTCAACAAACTATTTACGTTTTTCATGGCAACCCTTGAATTAGGAATTAGAGTTTTGAAATTCTCGAGTATAAAAACCGTTTCAATACGTTTTTAGAAGGTAAGATTCCGCTAATAAGACACGTTAACCTCACGTCACATTCCCTTTGAATTTTTATAATAAATTATCTTTCAATTAGATACAATCTTAATTCAATAATCATTACTAGGGCTCGGAAGTTTTAAGTTTTTGGAGTTGCATATTGTTCAATATGCTCTCAATTTATAGCAGACCAAGCTAGAAGTCCGAGCTATGTAGCATGAATTTATAAATTGAAAATTTAAATTGCATATTTTGCATATTTAATAATTTGTAAAAAAAAATGATTTTTTTTTCTTTCTTAACCTGTATATTTCAATTAATATTGAAAATAAAACTCAAAATTATCAAGTATAAAGTATTGGTGGTTCAATGCAATAATTTAACATGTATTTGAAAACGTGAATTTTTTTTGTTATTTCAAAAATATATTTATATTAAATATATTTTATATTTTATTATCAGCTCAATAATATGTTAAAATGCCAACGAGTTATTCATTTTTGTCTGTTATAAGTAGTTTTTGTGTATATTATTTAACAACATCAGTTGGATTTTTTTTTGAATTGAGAATAATTTTTTTGCATATTGAACATTTTCAATGCATATTTTGAAATTTTTAGTGCATATTTAACCTTTTTTATCTTCTACGACATTCGAGCCCTAATCATTACTGTTCACAATCGGTAAATTTCATAAAGTTCCCCTGAACTAAAAGTGTCAATTGATGTGTGTTCTGTAATAATCAACTATTTTTAAAATATGTAATCTGTTCATAGTTCAATCTGTTGGCACTTTGATTGTACGATTTCTGATTATAATATTTGTAATTTTTGGTTTTAACAGGTACATTTTATAATAATTTATGATGGCCGTGTTGTTAAACAATATTTTCTTATATTTTATGTCACCCAATTCAGTCATTTTTTTTATGTTCTTCTACGTTTATTATGGGTCTTGAATTTTTAAACAGTATAATAATGTATCAACTATATGTTTTACTGTCAATAAAGTCACTTTACATAACTACAAAATAGCGAAAGCAGCTAAAATTAATTCATCAAAGTAGCCTATTCAAGGTGTTTTAAACTTACCACAAATACATAACTGCCTTTCTTTTCTTTTCTTATCTTTTTTTTTTTTTTGATATTGGGTACTAAAGAACATAATTAATCTCAACTCTGATATAAAAAAATAAACAAATTCATTTTTGAAAAAAAAAATGATCTTTTTAGTACTTAACAAATTTCTTTTATATTAAAAATGTTTGCATTTTATACAGTAATTGATGGAATAGGCTAGAGATTATTGTTAGTTTTAATTCAGATATGTTTCAAGTTGAATTAGTAAAATTAGTTTATGATCGATTAAATTTAAGAAATATTTCAAATTGAGAAAATTGAACCAATTTTCATGAAAATAGGTATAAAATTAATGTATACATTTTTTACAATTTCGAATACTTACTATGTTTAATTTACAACAAACGAAAACTGGAGGAACTGTATTTTGGTTTTGGTGACTAACTTTTTTTTCCCTTTTTACATTGAAAATGAGTAGCAAAATATTAAGCTACCATCGTAATATTTAGTTATGAAAAATGCTGTGTTGATACAAAATCAATAACAGTTCTATTATTTTATAAATATTTATAAAAATAAACAGAAGTATATCTGTATAATATGTTTTCAAATGAATTCTTTATACTATGTAAAAAAATAATTTTTACTAAATCCTTGTCTATTTATTTATTAAAATATAAATTACAATTTCAACAACCTTGCATTATAAAGTCTTTGAATTGTTTGTCAAAACTCTTGAATATCGCTTTAAAAGCTCCATAAGTGGAATTTAACTTTAAATTCTACATTTCCTACACTCTAAATTTTACAGCTTGTTATACTACAATATTTCTAACATCAATATTCAGTTGTTTCTCTACTATAAATTTATTTGAATTTAATGTTTCAGATGGCTTTGCATTGTTGTTAACTGGTTTCTGGAAATTGTACTGTTGAAAGTAAATTAATTGCAAAGAAATTTACTAAAATGGAGACGGATTGTGAAAATGAACAACCTAGCAATATCTTGAATGTTAAACAGGGTAGTAAATTTATGTTTGATTTTGAACAATATACATGGGGACAACAATTTGTAAAATGTGAAATGGCAAAAAATGCAATGGATAAAATTGAACAGGAAAGAAGAAATATAGAAAGAGATTTGAAGATGTTGGAAGCTATTAACCAAGAGAAATCAAGACAAGAAAATATTATGATTTCATTGCTACGACTGAAGGGAGAATTAGAGGAAAAACTAAAGTGACCAAAGTTTTTTGTTAATCTTAAGATTGTTATTTATTTTTTTTACATGTTTTGCCAATAAATATTATAAAAATCATGTTCACATAAATACTCTCATTTAAATGAATTTAAAACTCATATAAACTACTTTATTGTGTAAAAACATTTTTATGTCATAAGAATTTTAAGTATTTAAAAATTATTTTGAAACAATTATCAAACGTTGCTTGCTATATATAAAGAAAAAGTAAAAATATCAATAAAATAATATTTCTGTTGAAAACATCATAAATAAGTAATAATAATTTTATACATATGTAATCTTATGCTCATTTGATAAATTTAAGTAACTCAATTGTGATATTATGAAATTAAAATATCATTTTGTGCTAACTATTAAAATGCAATTAATGTGTTTTTATTTAATAAAAGTGTCTTTAAATGAAAGTGCCCAATTTTTATGTTTTTGTGAATATAATAATACTTTGCCTGCTTGTTTACATAAATATATTTTAGTCACACTTATTAGTCATTAATGGCAGCTATTATCTAAGTCGACAAAAAATTGTATGAGCAACTAACATCAACTATTGTAACTATTGTAATTTTTAAGTAGGTATTTAAAATATTTAAATATATCTTTGTTCAACACTTACATAAATTAGTTATTTTAATTTTAAGTATTGTTAATGTAAAAGAAGCACAACTGTTATGTCCTAAGCAATTTTTTTTCCACAACTTCATATAATGTAAAAGAAACTTTGAATACCTTAAACCATTACGCTATATGTTAAATACACACGTGAAATTAACTCAAAATCAAAAAACGTTAAAATTTTTTTAATTAAAAATAGTTTCCATGTTAGTATTATTGATATAGGCTACAATCAGTGACGTATTTAGGAATAATATCACAGGGATATTTAAAGATATTTACAGATTTTCCCATACCTCTTAAATATAACTAACATATTTATTTTGATACTATTTTCTTTTTATTATATTTTTAATATGATATTGACTTTTTTTTAATAAAAAATATTCTCTAACAAAATATACTTAACAAACTTTAGGCAACAACATCTGTTTGAAAGCTCATCGATATGTCAATCAAATAGTCCATGGTTTTATTTATTTCACTTTGTAAAATAAACACTCACTGTTTTGCACTATAAGTATTTCTAGTAATGCATATTGTTTATTATGTTTATCATAGAGACAAGAAAAATGAGCTCATCAAATTCCACAAAAATACATATATCACTAAATATAATGTAAATAGAAAAAATTATATGTTGAATATTTATTTGTTCAATGGTAGGTATTATAAAAAAATTATGATCATGTTATTATTGTCATCAAATTAATAATCTAAATTATTTAAAATATGTTGGCCAATAGCTTTTTCAAAATCTGTTTTACTCTTTCAAGACACTCGGACTCTCAGACTGTAAAGTATAAAAAAAGGCATGGCCGATAGGGGTGTTAATACCTAGATCCCCACTCCTAAATACGCGTATGTCTACGATTCTGCTGGTATTACATATTGTTTAGATGATAAAATAATCAAATACATACATATTTAAAGATTTCCAACATTTTATTCAGGTTTAATATAAATATTGTATTTACAAACATTGAATTGCCCATGGCATCAGTTGAAAAATTGACCGTCTATTTTCTAATATTGTTCGTACATAACAGACGTCAAGTTTCTTTTTATATGGGCGATTACTAATTCAGTACATTAAATATATTTCAACTCCAACCTTTAACTTCTTCAACTCCTATTATGCCTATTTCCCCATCCTCTGCGGTGATTGTCTTTGTATTCATCACGAGCATTCAGCCGTTGCCTTTCATTTTCTTCTTCTTCTTCATTCATATTATCTTCTTTATCATTTTCATCTTTTTCAGAAGCTTCGGACAATTGTTGTAAACATTTGGTGTTTTCAGCAGTAGGTAAATGCCAACTAAAAAAAAAAAAAAATACATACATACATATATATATGTATATATATTAGGTATTTAAGATAAATACTATTCTTTGACTTACATTCCGTCATTGATTCGTTTTTGACAGAATTCTTCAACTGTCATGGTCGGTAAACTTGGGTAGCCTGCTCCAAATACTTGTTTTTGCATTTCATTTTTTGTTATTATAATAGGCATGAGCGGTTTTGGTTTGTGCTTTTGTGCTTTTGCTTGATCAGGGTCTTTGTCCTCATGTTTGAGTTTATAGTGTAGAATTCTCATTTCAGCTTGTAATGAATCTAGTTCTTCTAAGGCCTTGCCAACATTGTATTTCAACAAAGAAATAATATACTTTCTTTTCACCTCGTCATCGACAGAATCAGATTCATTTTGTTCTTTCAATACTTGTAACTGTGACTCCATTAATTTTTGTTCTTTGTAACTCTTGATTTTTTCTGCACGTCTCCGAGCCATGAGAGAAAAATCCATAGTAGCCTGCGTAGTGGTCTCCTCAGAATCTGTGTATGCTGGTGGCACCGAATGGTCTGATATTCCGTAATCTTTGCATCTGTAACATCAAAGCGGTCATAGTTTAACTCGAAATGTAAAAGAAGTAAGCACGTTCAACTTGCCTTTGAAGATAATCTCTGAAATACACTTCAGCTGTTTTAACAACATCCAGTCTATTGCCTTTGTTCGTAAGTTTCAAAGCCAACGACCCTAACATGAACGGTAGTAACATATACTTGACGTCTGTCGTGGGCGTTTCTTCTATGGTCTCATTTTCGCTGAACATTCCGGCTGCGGACACGAGTTGTGTGGTGTGTTCCAACATTTTCATGCATTTTATTATTTTGTACTGTAATAATGCGAATATAACTACAGTGTATTGTAATTGACCGAGACACGACGTGAATCACGATTTAAAACTATATCAGACCTGTGCCCCGGATTCTTTGGCCGGTTCGGTGGACTCGCTGATACTCTCGTAAGACGCCAATCCTTGGTCAAAACATTCGGACATGGTGAGGTTTTGAAATTCTACAGAAACCGGTGCCGTCGCCATTTTTCAGCTGTACGAAGCGGTTAAAGTTTTCACGAAAAACGTCACGTATTCTGCCGTGTATTATTTATTTATTTTATGCGAATATATTCCTAATTCTGTTAGAGTTTTGTTGTGAGATATTAAAAAATTATCAGCACAACGGCAATAAACACGAGCGGATCAAAACCACCCTGATCCATGCACATTATCAATTTTTCGTTATCACTATAACACACATAGATAATATATATTTATGATAACACATAACTTTTTGGCTGATGATGAAATGTACTGTTTTATATAATTATTATTAATGTTTTAATGTACATTATGGTTAAAAAAACAAAACTACTATTTTTTAATATATATTATTACTTGCGTCCCACAATATTACTTATTCTATCACTCAAAAGCTTCTAAAGACTCGTATACCGTTGTATATATCATTTGTTTTATTATTTTCTCTTAACCCTTAACTGGTATCGTCGGGTCAAAAAAGACCCATGACATTTTGTTTTTAACTTTTCTACCATAAATCGCGCTTTTTTTTGTTGTAGAATGCATTGTATTTTATCACAATACTTCAGACAACGTATATCAAACGTATATTATCAACAATTATTAAGTATTTCGTTCAAAAAAGCTATTTATAAAGGTTTCGGGTCATAATTGACCTGATGATACCAGTTGCGTAGGTTTTTTCTTACCTTTTGCCATCACGAAAATAATAGTTATTTTGAGACGAATATTTTCGAACTCCATTACGTGTTGGTATTTAACATGTGTCCAAGTTCTAAAGATACGAAATATTCAAATATTTGTTCTGTATGCAAAAAAACGGTTCGTAAAACACATGGCGTTCAAGTATTGAAATGTGTTACCTACCTAATGTATACGGAGTAAGAAAACATTTTTATTTATTTTTATTTTATAATGTAAGGAACTTTCCAAATATATATATATATATATATTTTTTTTTTATTTGAATTTCATTAATTAACTAACATTTAAAATATATTTTATGAAAAAAAAATTGTAATTAGATAAAAAAATATATACATTAAATATTAAAACAGAAATAATAATAATTATATAAAACAGTACATTTCATCATCAGCCAAAAAAAGTTATAATAAACCCGTGTTATCATTACGACAATAAAGAACACTCCATAAACCAAACAATTGTTATCATTTATTTCGACAAAGGTATCATTTCTTATCACGTCTGAAACTTTATCATCGTAAAACACTAATGTTCCGTGTTATCATATTTTATTTACATTTTACGGCCGATTATTTGGATTGTACTCAAGACTCAAGTCTCAAGCGGTCTACGGTAGAAGCCGACAGTAATTTTTTTGTCAAAAGTTAAATTGTCTATGAAGTCAAAATATAATATTTCATAGAATGGCTAATCCTTTGATTTATGGCGTTGAATTTCAGGTATGACGTTCTCAAAGACATAGTTCATATTTCGTTATCGTTCATTAAATTTTTGTTAATTAAAATTTCAGGCGAGATCGTTGTGTTCACTGCACGCAGACACGGATCAAGTTTGTTTTTTGATTGGAACACAATCTTTGAACACGTCTAATCAAGTGCATCTTGTGAAACTTCAAGAAGACACCAATACACTCTCCCCACATGTAAGTATTGAGAAGTAGTAAAATAAATAATTTATGAAATGAAAATTACCATTAACAATTTTAACTTCAACTTTGAAAAAATGATTCAAAAAAACATGCTAACTTTTTAAATTTTTATGCTAAAAACACTTGTATGATTCATATAGAATTTATATTATAGATTAATAAAACATTTTTTTGAGACAACTTCAATGTTAAAATAATGTATCGGATAAAATTGAAATTAACTTTCAGTCTTCCAAAGAAAACATCTGATACTGTGGTTTTGTTATTAAGTTCTTAAACCTTCTTTGAAATATTGATATGAACTGATTTTTTTTCTTTAGGTTTACAATAACTATCTAGTAAAATGTCTTCAAAAGTAGTTTTTGGATTTTTATTTAAATTTTATGATCTAAATAAATGATGTGTTATTCTTTTGATATTTATTGGCGTATGTATTTAATTTATACATTTATAATTTTTGTTTATAATACTCATAAAAAAAAAAACGATGGTTATTTTGTAAATTACACATTTATCAAAGACAACCTTCATGACATTTTGCTTTTTTATTATAATAATCTTAATTTACTGTTATGTTATTTTCTCATGGTTTATTTTCACCTATATCAAGTCTAAACTTGTTGGAATATTAAACAATAATTCTATAATAGTGAAGTTGATAGTTTAGAAAAATGAATTACATTTGATACAATTTTAAACATGTATCACATATTATAGTGTATGTTATTATAATAAGTTTATTTTTATTTTTCTGTATTATTAAATTTTTATTTCAGATATATGAACACAGTTGTGGTGAAATATGGTCTTTAGTAGCTTCTCCAATCGATAAACGTTTAATCACTACTTGTTATACTAGTATAGAACGAGATTGTAATAAATTTACAAATCTTTGGCGATTGCCTGATAGTGATGGTCACTTAGAAAATGTCACAACTTTTCCTACAGAAAAATATGGGACTGATGTTAAGGTATAATAAATAATAAAATTTTGAATTTTATGTTAAGTTTAATTTTATTTCATTTAGGTGACAGCATTTCATCCTACAAATGAAGCATTCATGGCTTCTGTTATTGATAATAATGTAGTTATGTGGGATGTCAGTGATGGTGGAGTCAAAACTGTATGTAATGCTGTATTAGGCGGTAAAGGTGAGATATTTAAGATATTTTACTTGGGCTATCTGACCAATTTGAAAAATTATTATTTAAATTTTAAATTTATACTTTTGTATATAAGGCAAATATTGTTTGATTCTATACATATAATAATAGTTATTAATAGTAATTAATTTGATTATGTATTGAAGGGTAAAAATATCATGTTGTGATGAATATTGATTTTAATACAAAAAGCTGCAGGTTACATCTACGCCACTGGTATTGTCAGATGTAAAAAATTAACTTTTACATCTAGATAAAAATCAAGAAGACAAATTACGTCCATACCGATTTTGATAATCTCAATTCCATTATTCATGTAGGTTACATTTTAAAGTTAGATATCATTTCTTAATGTGAGGATTCAACCATTTTGATTTAATTTTAATTATTACAAAACTAAATTAGATTTAAAATATTTTATACTGAGAGTATTGTAAAAATATTTGGTATCAAGTACCTCCTAATTAGTCTATTTAGCTAAATTATAAATTGCTATAAAAGTTTTTAAATTAATAATAATACATATTACATAATATATAAGAACACATCATAATTTTGAAGGTAAATATTAGAAGCCCATTAAATATTTTACTTGCACTTGAAAATAACCTATTACATTTGGATCAGTTAGGCTGGGGCCAAGTTTTAATTATCAATGAAATATTAAAATAATATTCATAATTTATGTACTAATATTTAAAGATCATATGTTCTTAAATTTATCAAAGTTTGTAACATGACGGATTTTTGTTATTATTTTTTTATGTAATTATATATTGGTGCGAGAGACATAATCCAGTTACTTTTTAATCTTCAGTAAATAATGTTTTTAACATTGTTAGTACTATGTAAAATATTGTTAAATATTTTTTGGGCATAAATAATAAAGTCGACGAATCATCAATATTTTACTCCCGAACTTTTGTCTTTGTGAAATTATTATGTTATTTATAAATAATATTATTTTATTATTATGAGTAAAAATAGTTTATTGTAATTTTTTTTTTTTTTAGGGCAACCAAGATTTACTACTGGCAAGTGGAATCCGCAAAGTGTTAATTTGCAGTTTGTAACTGCTGATGATTGTAATATAAAAGTATGGGATTTAAGATCACAAACCAAAATTGCGTGGAGTTTAGATGGTGTTCATTCTCAAATTATTAGGTATAATATTATTATATGTAATATAATAATATGTATTAGTATTTGTCTTCTATTACATTTTTGAGCCTATTTAGTTATATTTATTTAAATCCTGAGTAGTTGGAGGATCTATTGATTTCACAATGATAATTGTGTTATTTTCTGGAATTACTTTTTCAGGTAATGACACCATCCTTAATTTACATTAAGTCCTTCTACAGATAAGAAATTTTATTGAGTTGGTACTTTGGATTGTTTTTCTTTGTACTCAAAAGTTTTTTCAAATGAAAGAAAAACAATCAATGAACTTTTTTATGTATTTAACTTAAGTTATTCATCATTATTCCAAAAATGAAAAATATAAAAACTTGAAATCTTCACTATATATCAAGATTATATATACTATCTATTATATATCTATCACTATATATATCTCTCTCCGGCCTTATGTAGAACTTTGAGAATATTAATTATTTATCCAGTTAAATTTTAGATTCTGAGTGAAGCGAAGGATCTTATGGTTTTACAATGATGTTTATTTTTTTTTTTTTTCTTTTTTTTTTTTTTTTTTTTTTTTTCTTTTTTTTTTCTGTAAACACTTTTTCGTATAGAAATTCTTGTCCAAAAGTTTCGTCCAGCAACTTTTTAGATTCGAAATTGAACTGAGATGGTACTTTAGAGAGGTCATTTTTCCAAAATCTCCATAGTTTTTCCAGTAATCAAGAATAACTATCGAAAAACTGAGTAAAAACGGTAAAATCGGTAAAAATCCGCCGTAAACGAGATTTTCACTGTTCAGATTTTAAGTATTTAGTCATAAATCGAAAAGTATTGAAGCTAGAAACTTGAAAATTTTATCCAATATCAAATACATACTTTTTTATATTGGACAACATTTTCAGAACAATTATAGCACTTTTGACTTAAATATAGAACTTTTAATTTACCAAATTGTTTGAAAGTTTTTATGTAATATAATTTTAAATATTTGACAAAAAGTTCTGAAAATTTAATATGACCTTACTCATATACCTACCTAATTATCCTAACAAAAGTTCAAAAATCGTTAGTCAGGATTTTTTTTTATACACGTTTTAACAAATTCATATAAATTCGTATATGAATATCGACTGTTTTTACGTTAATTTTCAACTTAAAATCTGTATAAATCTTTTTTGGTGTGTCCGATCACAATGAAACTTGGAATATAGATATAAAAACATGTTTCGAATCTTTTGGTAACAGAAAATTTCTAACGAGTTAAAAATTGAATATTTTATGAGGGTTTAATAACGAAAAAACTCACCAAAAATCAGACAAATAACCGAAAAATACGTAAACAGTATATAAATAATATATTATATTACACTGAAGCTTTGCTCAGAATCGTTTTATACTAAAGAAATGAGTCATCATTTCTTTAAAACTTAATACATTCATCACCAATATCTTGTCCGAGGTTAGGTTAGGTGATCCCATGATAGAAAGTGCTATACACTCCTCACCATTATCTTGTCCGAGGAGCGAAGCGACGAAGGACGAACTTCCACCACCATTATCTTACCAGCTTTTTAATTCTTGATATCAAAACTTGTAAATTTAATACAACATCACTTTTATATTTATCTAACAATACAGAAAAAATTATATAAATTAATTTTCAGGATTTTTTTCTAGTGTTTTAAGTTAGTATTTTAATTTCTATATCTTATATTGAAAAGTTTTTCTGGGTCATTTCACTTAAGAAATTATTTTCTTTATTTTTATTTAAAGTCCTATATGCCACCCATATCTTGTTAGAGAAATCAAGAATATCCCGTGTTCAATATGTATTTAAACTATAAATATAGTTACATAATTTTTATTTTTATTTTTGTTGAAAATAAAATTATGTAAACGATTTTTCTGACATGTTGAAAGCACAATTATTTGGTATTGATAACTACCATTTAATATGTTGAAATTATTTCAATTTCATTTTATTGAATATTTTTGTATAATTAAGAAAAATACTGAATATATATTTAGTATACTTAATGTATATATAATCAATAGTAAAAAGATAAATATTTAATATTTTTCTATAGTAGGTTTGTATATTATAAAGCTATAATAATATTTATATTACCATCTGTTTTTTTAAGCTTTATTCCTCTCAGTATTATTTATAGCTCTCCCTCTCTCATAGGTTGCAATAGGAGGTTGGTTGATGAAGCTCAATGTTTTTTCATTAGTTGGAAAAAAAAATGTCTGTTTTTCCCTAAAATTAAATATTATTTATGCTAGTATGTATTTTTAACGTTCATAAATTAATATGATTTTTATTTTACTAATAACCAATGAAAAATATTTTCAGAGATTTTGATTTCAATCCTAATTGCCAATATTATATGGCCACTTGTGGAGATGATGGATTTTCCAAGTTCTGGGACATAAGAAATTCTAGCCAGCCTTTGATATCTCGCGCTGATCATTCCCATTGGATTTGGGCTATTAGGTAAAGAAATACAAATATATATGTATATAACTATAAATTTATATTATTGGAAATATTGACAATGACTAGGTATTGTAAATAATGTCTGATTTAGGAAGGCATTGACATCATTGACTAGTAATTAACATTGATTTTTAATAATAGAATGTAATGATGCTAAAATTATAAATCATAGATGTTGGTCTAATGTGTCATTTATTGGATACAATAAACACAATTTGTATTTCATGTATTTTTTTGAAATGTGTTTATTTGATTAAAAAATGTATTTTATATATTGCACTTAACGCCAATTTTATTATTTATTCACTGTAACCTTTTGAGTATCATTTAAGAAGATTGTAAGTAGTTTGTATTTTTCATTTAATGGCCGATACCAGGTCTCAATCAAATGTTCATGTTACATTTCAGGTGTCTTGCTTTACATTTTACATTTTACTCAATATATTCAGTTTCTAAATCAACCACAAGAACTTGATTATTTGAGTATTATATCCTGTAATAGGATCGATAAAGTTTTTAGTGTGATTCACTGTATAATGAATGAAACCATTATCTTTCTAACAAGCATACCGTTTCTATTCATCGCTTATAACCGTTATTCTAAGAATAACCTTTTTATATGTACTTTACATTAATGTTTTCCTGAACTTCTACAGTTTCTCTAGTAATAAACTTTTATCAAGTTATACAGGAAATTTTCTCGGTAGATCACACGCCATACCCTAAATGTAGATCAACAATAACTGATATATCACATCTAAGACCAATGCCAAATAATATAAGTGTACTCTTATTTTGAAATGAAAATGTTTCCAAAAAAATGTTGATAGTATTGACATTTATAAAATGGCATGTATGGAGACGATCAAAATTTAAAAAAAAATGTCGTCTGAATGATACCTAATAAGCTATTGAAAACAGTGAATTCTCGTGCAGATAAAAAAAATTTAATAACAATTTCAAAAATTTGTATTTTTTCAAGATAATTATTTTCAGTACCAGATTTAATTTTATCAGTAGCCTAGTTATAAAAGCTAATAATTCATTCAGCTATCAAAGTTAATAAAAAAAATAGACATTTCCTAATTATTAGGGCTCGGATTTTAAAGCAAATGCTACTTTTTATATATATAAGATATAAATCTAATTTTTATATATAAATTCATTTCACTTTTTATATATAAATTCATTTCACAGCATTCTGATCCCAAATAAATGAATTTTTTTTTGCTTTTTTTGGCTTTTTTTTGTGTAAATGCTTTTTTTGCTTTTTTATTGCTTTTTTCAGATTTTTTAGCTGTGGATTTTCAAATTATGTTTTTTATGCTATAATAATAAAAAAATGTTTATTTAATTAATAAGAAATGTGAAAATTTCGAGTAAACTAAATCGTGTTTTTTTGAAAAACAAAGGCTGGAAACAATTACTGGAAATTAATGCTATACTGTGTGGCGTTTCAACAAACGAAATTAAATATCACGGGTTTGATTTAAACGAAACCTCCTGTATGAAGTATGCACCGATTACTTTGGTGGATGTAGAGCATTCGTTTTCTATTTATAAAAACATCCTATCGGACAATACGGTCTGTTTCAGTAATGAAAACCTTGCTAAATACATAGTAGTTAATTGTTTTTTTAACTTAAATTAATTTTAAAATTTTTTTTATTCAGTTTTATAAAATTATTACTAATTAATGTTAATTTTTAGTAATGCTTTTTTTTTGCTTTTTTAAAAAATAAATATGCTTCATTTTTGCTTTTTTACAACAATTGTGTCCTTTTTTTGTTATTTATTATGCTTTAAAATCCGAGCCCTACTAATTATGGAAATAAAATTATGAAATATCCACCTTTGCTTAACATAACCAGGCATTTTAACAATAACTAGTTAATATCGATTATCCCTTAATTGTTAACATTTTCTGTAACATATACAATATACATATATATTTATGCATCACTATTGTTTTGTACAGTAATTAGTTTCATGAAATGTAAATTAATTTATATTATATTTTTTTCAATGGTTTACTATTTGAACATACTCTTAATTAAGTAAAATATAAACATACACAAGAATATTTGTAATTTGCAATGAATAATTTAAATTTTCTGTTTAACATTTAGTTTTAAATCCCAAATTAATAGTATTTATTTTTGTCTAAAAGTTGTTTGATTCAACCTTTGTAGTATAATTTTTTTCTAACTCATGATTAAATTTTATAGGTATAATCCTGTGCATGATGAACTAATTGGAACAGCTTCAAGTGATGGCCAAGCTCTTATTACACGTTTAGTTGGAATTTCTTCCTCAGCTATTGAAAATGAAGAAATTAAAACCAAAACGTCCGTTGAAGATAAAATAGTAGCAATATGTGATCAACATGAAGATTCTGTCTATTGTGTTGAGTGGTCTGCTGCAAACTCATGGATATTAGCTTCTCTTAGTTATGATGGACGTTTATTGCTAAATAAAGTGCCAAAAGATGAACAGCTTAGAATTTTATTATAAATAGGAAACGTTCAATTAACTATTATCACTGAGTGTAATGAAATAATAAGTACACAAATAAAATGTATTATAAAAATATGGTTATCTACTTGGACATAGTATTACTATTACCATAGATCTGTGTTTTTATGGTAGTATTGTATTTTTGTAATCTTTACTCAATGAATATATTTGTGAAAAATAAGTTACTTTTACTCAGTTGAGTTGTATATTTAAATTAAAAATATTGATGTGTTGTTATTATATGTGTTAAAAATTTAATATTTATTTATGAGTATTTAATGTCTATTTATAAGCAAATGTGATGTTTGTGATATATTTATATTTAATTGTTTTTGTTGTTTTATAATTTGTATGCAAGATTTATTTTTATTTTTAAAAAGCAACTATCTGAGTACAAAAAAATAAATGTTTCATTTTTTAACTAATGAACATATTCATTAAGACATATATTTTTAAGAGAAAAAATTATCTATTTTGAATGTTTTAGTTACATTAAAAATAAGTAAAAAATAACTAATTGATAATATCTACTTGAAATTTTGAATTTAATACTTTATAATGTACACTTTGACACAGTGGCGGATTTAAGGTGGGGGCAGATACCCCTCCCTGGTCTATAAGATGTGTTAGAATATAACTATATCATACTTATATGTGTTTTTATAAAAATATGTACTGATGTAAAAAAAAAAAGCAATATCCTAGGTCCGCCACTGCTTTGACATCATATAATTTGAATCCTCTGTTAATATGTAACGTCTATGCTCGGTTCATACTTATAAGATGATATCTGTTCTCTTTTATTAGACTTAATGTATCAGGAATGAAGAATAAGCAACCTGAAATGGATTAACAGGGTCATTGCAGGGCTAGATTTAAAATAGGCATTAGGGACACAAAAAATGATTAAACATAATCAATTTTCAAATGGGTTGGCATTAAAATTAAAATAATTATGACCATAATTCATTTTCAATATCATCTAACTATGTAGACATTTTATTTCTGGTACCTAATCATTAGATATTTAATATTAGTTATTAGAGCATATTATCTGCTTAGTTGTATTGAGTTTATTAATACAAAATATTATTATACTTGGACTTGGTAATAATAGTATCAATATGTACAAACATTTTGTTATTTATTAAATTATCTAGTGACTCATGGATGAATTCTATTATGAATACTGGGAAAAAGATTGAAAGGTCCTGAGAAAAAGAAAAGAGAGCTTACAATGCTCCTTCATAAATTTATTTGAGCATTATATATATATATATGTTATAATACATTATTATAAAAAATTAAAATTAATTTTTCTAGCCAATAAAAATATTATATCAGATGATAAAAACAATAGGTAATTTATAAGTATAATAAAACCAAAAGACATGATCTGATACATTACAGGGTAATAGTGTACAAAGTACAGTCAATATACATCATATTATGTAGGTCATAAACTTAAATCTACTTTTTGAGAATCTTAAAATAGCCAAAAGTCATGTCATTTCTAGAGATACAGTGAAAATTTGAATATAAGTCATCTGTAATTTTGACTTAATTTATAAGATCTAACTATACCGTTCTACAATTGAATTCATAAACAAACTTGACCTATATTTTCTATATTTCATCAAAAGCAATAGTAAATTGTGCTTACAGAAGTACAGTGTCTAAAATAATTTATTTGCATAAACATTTATTACCAAACATTTCATATAATATACAGTTAGAATAATCAAATTTAGATAGGTACTAGATTTGCTCATTTTTGTACTATAGGTACCATACCTATCATTATTACTAGTTGAATTAACATCCAACTTCATGGTACTGACAAGTCTAGTATGATTGGTATTTTTTGTGGAATTATATCAGAATTTTCATGTCCATTAACTATTTTTTAAACGGTGAAAATCTAGAATTTTAAAATTGTCAATAATGAAGGGCAACAAACAGATGACTAATTAAAACAGAAAAAATAACTTATACATAATAGAGGAAACAGCAATTAGTACATTTATATTGAAAATAACGCCGGTATCATTAAATAATGATTAGTGCCTATATATACATTTATAGTAGAAACGATGATTTTTTTTAAGCATTAGATATTAATAGAGTATTGCGCCAAACAAAATACTACAAATCACAATGGCTTTTTCAAATCTAAAAAATGGTATTTAATATTTTTATTTCAAATCATCATCAATATTTAACTACCTCAAACTTAAAATTATTGTAATTTAGTGCCGAGTCAAAAACGGCTCAGATACTCTTCAAAACGAGAGTATTAATATTTCAGAAGGGATTTTGCCCCACCGAGACTTTTCCGATGACGACGTTATAGCGAGGACTTTCAGAGATCATTCGCCGTGGGCCCGCGCAAAAGTCTGCGTCGTCCGGCTGTGTAATCACGAGGTGTTTTGTTCGAATAGAAAAAATAAGGAAAAAAAAGTGTGTGTGTTACCAGTACGCGCGCGGGAAGTTAAACTTCTTTTGAATGGTAAGTACACGTGAGTGAGTGAAAAAGAAAGAAAGGCATGGATAGACTGGGTAATGAGGATAATAAAGAAAGAAAAGAAACAATGTGAATTATATTTTTTATATATATTTTTTTTAATTATTATTTTTTATGCTAATGATTGATTATCATTTTGCTCAATCGTATAGTAGTTATGATTGGCATATGATGACTGAAATATGACCGTATGAAATCATCCCGGACGATCATTCCGTTTTTATCTAAATATTTATCTCATTAATATTATTGTTGAGTATTCTTTGTTTAATAACCCAACCAAAAATACTGTCGCTTAATGACACAACCCATAGCCGTTTACAAAATACAGCTACGACAATCCGCGGCTGCGCACAACGATTATAATATATAATATAACAACACTACCATGACAATATTTATTTATTTATTTACGGAAATGTACGCTTTCGCGTTCGTACGGCCGTCCGTTCGCTTTTTTTTCCTCACTACCCTGCGTAAAGAAGTATAACTTCAAAAAACGTACGCAGCGGACGGTGTGACGCCGGCCGCGAAAAAACGATCAATTAAGAACGGCGCGACTAGCCTAATTGATTTCGTCGTTTGATAATAATTGATGTCAAACGATATGAACGAGCGCAATAAATTCGCGGCGGTCAAATCGTTAATAATCGACCGGCCGCCGTGCCGTTATTATCTTCATTCTACGTATATGGTTCGCGGACTATTCGAAATAATTCGAATCGACCGCGGACCGCACGGCGACGACGCAGCAGGCAGCAGCTGCTGCCGCTGGCGGAAGACGGTGTTTTTTCTTTTTCGTTTCTCCGCTCGCCCCGTCGTCGTACGGTTGGCAACACTTTGACGACCGCGATTCCCTCCCTCCCCGCTACCAACGACTCCCGGTCGCGGCGTCTTTTCGCACCGACGTCGGCACCAGCCTGCGGCACCAGCAGCAACTGCTGTAACGTAACCGCACCACCGCTCACTATAAAAACGCGTAGAGCCGCCGTGTATCGGCGAGTATTGGCGATCGACCAACCGACGACGTCCGCCGCTCGCACTGCCGCCGCGGCGTTTTGCGTGCGCGAGCCACCCCGCGCGCCTGTCGTCGCACACCGTGGCGGGAGGGGGTCGCCGTCGCCCGAGTTGGCAGCGCCCGGCCGCCGCGACCGTCTCCGAGCTCACTCGAACGCTCAGTGTTTATTCGACGGCGGTCGCTGCTGTTCAAACACACCGACGTCCGCGAATCCCGTGCCCCCGGCGTCCGTCTCCGTGTGTCGGCGAACATCTGTGCGTGCGTGCGTGCGTGCGTGTGCTTTCCGCGGACAAACCGAATCTCGTCTCGTCGTCGTCCCCCGTGTGTTCTGTCGGCCGCGTCTCCGAGAGGTCGTCTTCGTGATTCTCGTCAACGATAGATATATACATCTCAGCTGCACACGTCCACTACACTATTATTGACATTGTATGCGGAAACGATATTATAAATATTTACATATTATATAATATTTTAAGTGCAACGCACACCACTCGAACCGCCACCAAATAATAACGTTTTTGTTATTATTGTTATTTATATCTTTAATCTCGTCATTAATAACACTGTTGTAATTATTGTTATTATTACTATTATTATTATTTTTATTATTGTTATTTACGTATTTAATCTCGTCGTTTCGACTGTTGTGTTTACGTATTCAATCTCGTCGTTTGAACGTTATTGATAATTGACGTAATAATTGGGGTCGCCGAGCCACCTAATATTCGGACGGTAAATTTAAACACGAACACGAATTTTTTCCGCGTTCTTTCACTGCGTCCCCGCGGGTTTAAACCCGTCTGTGACACGGTTCGAAAAAACACCGTGTGTTACAAAATTCATACTTATCCAATATACCTAATCCATACTTACATAGTTGCATAAATTATCGCCGCTTCGTATTGTTCGTTGCGAAATAATATGCCGATCGTGTCTCGTGACGTAACCAGCTCGATCTTTGAGGACCTTTGGCGAACATACATAAATAGAAGAAAAAAAAGGAATGTAATTAGGTATTCATGACTGTTATTCTTTTTGTTGGTTCAGGTCACGCGGACTGTTTTGAGCGAATACTTCCGTCGCAATGTTGTCTAGTGCTAATCGATTGTCCTCGGCCACACTCAAAGGATTTCAAAGGTAATTGAACAAATATGTCGTTATTTGGGGGCATGTTAAAGGTACATTTTTGTGTTTTAACGAATTTGATGAAAATATTTTTATTTTTTTTTTTTATACCAACCTACGCATACCTATGTGTTCTGCAGTATATATTTTGAGTAGTTAATCTGGTTTCATCATGAAAATTAGATAACCGATTTTTTAAGTACCTACCATATAAATTTTTATTCCAAACCTAAGTATTAAATAAATATTGATTCTCTTGGTTATTGTTTGGGCATCATAAAAAGTTAGTTTCCTGTAGCATTTATGATAGGGTATTAAATTTTAGTCATTTCACACTAAATACCTTCCTACATCAATGTATAAAATTTTATAATTTGTGTTGGAAATGTTTTCATGTGACTGACAGCATCACGATAACAGCTATTTTCTAAGAATTCATCACTAAATGACATGTAATTAAATGATGGCCAATTATGTTTGTAATTTATAGATAATTTTTGTTATTGAATGTTTATAACATTTATTTGTATACAAAAACAAACAGGCATTAACTATTACTGGAAGTATTAATGTAACACATTTTATGCAGGCCTAAAATTGAGTTTTAGTATTATATGTATGTGTTTGGTAAGAAATCAAAATTTCTTTTAATTATAATTGAATTAGAGAGTTCAATACTATTGCTCAAGACAAATAATCATAAAAGTTTCTCATATTTTAAGTTTTGCAACTTGGTGATCAAAGTTTTATATATTGAGTTAATAAAATAAATAGATTTATTTTAAGAGTTAAATAACCAATTAAACATTTTACACATTTTATTTATATGTGCCCACAGAGTGTATAGATACTTATTGTCTAATAGTTGATGTACTGAAAAATACATTATTCTATTTCTTAATTTTTTTAAGTTCAACAACTTTATAACTGAGCTAGATAAATGTAATGATAAAAAAAAATATTGAGGTCTATGGCATGTTACAGTCTGTACTGGCAAATTGTCCAATTTTAAAACTGAAAATAAAATAAAACTCTGATAAACCTTTTTATTTTTTCTAAAATATATTATTTTATTTCTATGTGAATAATAATGTGTATAAAATTGCTTGTTTAATAGATAAAATATAATGGGTAGTTTGTGTATTGTGAATGATTTTTTTTAGTGTATTTTATACATCTATTTAAAACATGTATGATGAACTGACACATGGTTAACCTTGGCCAATATTTATTCAGAAGACATTTATAATGTTGACCAAAATAGATTGATAAATGTAAATCTTATGATAAAGAAATAAATTGAAATGATTTTATAGTTTCATCAAAGTCTGACAATCAGATTTATGTTACATAATTTGATCAATATACTATAAAGTTTTATTTTTTGATCATAGTTTAGGGTTTATGTGTCTATTGGTTTAAACAATGTAACAATGTAGAATAATGTGTGTTGTTGTTTAATTAATCAACTTTAGATTTTTAATTAAATATTATTTTATTTTAGTTTTTGCTGCAGAAGTATTGGATCTGTTTCTTTACCTAAAATTAAAGATTTCTCTGTGGAAAATGAACCACTTTTAGGTAAGCGAATGTAAGTTTTATTAATAATTATCCTCCCTTTTCATTCATTTGAATTAAAACAATTATTAGTGTATTATAAATATATACAAAGTCAGTAGATTAAAATGCCATACAATTTATTAGTAAATACATTATCAGTCAATTACAATATTAAATGGTTATTTTATTTGAGGTCAAAGTAACAAGGAATTAAGAACTTTATCACAAAAAATTAATAATAAATGAACATTATAATTAAAATTGATATCTTTTTATGGTCATACTAGTATATTAGCTATAATAATAATTAAGTACCTACCCATTCAATTATTTCATATTCCTTACGTATTTGTGTATAATATAGTGTTATATAATTTTATATTGATGCTTTTATAGAATACTTGCCTGGTAGTAAAGAACGTAAAGAAATCGAAGCTGAATTAAAAAAATTATCTGATAATGTGGAAGATATACCTATTGTCATTGGGAATGAAAAGATCAAGACTAAAGATGTTCGATATCAAGTTATGGTAAGATATTATTTTAATAAATTATCGTATAAATATTTCATTAGTTAATAATATGAGTTTATAATGTATTAACACAAGTATATGCTTTAAATGGATAATTAAAAATGATTAACTTTATAATTATCATTAAGCATGCAATTTAATTAATCAAATTACAAAATATAGACTGAATTATGAAATTTAGTTTTTCAAGCATAAGTTTTTATCTAAAAATGTTAAAAATGTTTTTGAAAATTCTAAAGTCATATGAATATTACGAAATTATTTGTTAGTAATAAAGTAAATGTCTTGTTTGCTGCATAAATATTAAAAATTATTCATTTTACATAATATTAAATAAAATTATGATAATTTTATTGTGATAAAATAGGTTTACAATAGGATACTGATGGTTTGTTTTTTTTTTTTTTTTTTTTTTTTTACTTCGTGCGATGTTAATCTACTAACATTTATTTTAAATGCATAGTGATAAAAAAATAATATTTGTTTAATCTTTTTTTTGTATCTATTACGTTTAAATATACTACCTTTATTACATTTTTACTACATTATATTTAATGCATTTTTAGATATTTCTCTATTTTATTTTATTTTATTTATTACAATCAAATATAGTTCAAATCCTAAAATATTGTGTCATTTATTAGGTTTTTAAATCACCAAGTTCTATCTCTAAAAATGATGATGGATCATCATACAGTATAAAATGGTGCCAGCTTAAATATAGATCTATATTTTGTAACACAGTACAGTTGTGTTTGTTCTTGTTTATATCGGATAATTTGTCCTAGTGTTGAAGGCATCATTAGCATGTGTAGTTGAAATAATATTTGACTCTTAGAAAACAAAAATATTTATTCAAATCTGACTTCTCATTTGATATGAATTTAATTTTCTATAATTTATGGTTGATTATATTTATATTTATTGTTCATTTTAAGTTAATTTTAATCAATAAATTTCTTTTAATAAATTCAACTATGTAAAATTAGCATATAAAATATAAGAAATAAGTAAACTAAATAATAACTCTATTAAAGTATATTTTGTGTTTAAGTTATTTTGAAAATTGTATTTGATTATAGCCCCATAATCATGGCAAGAAAATAGCAAAATTCTATTATGCATCATCTGTAAGTATTTTTACTGCATTAAAAATTATTAAAAGTTGAGTTTAAGTTATTTTAGTATCTTAATATTCTAGGATTTAGTGGAAAAAGCAATTAAAGTTTCTACCGAAGCTCAACTAAAATGGGATTCAGTTCCTTTAGAAGAAAAAATAAGTATTTGGTTAAAGGCAGCTGATTTGATGGCAACAAAATATCGAATGAAATTGAATGCAGCTACCATGTTGGGTCAGTCGAAAACTGTTATTCAAGCTGAAATTGATTCTGCTGCTGAATTAATAGATTTTATCAAGTTAGTTTAATGACTGTATTTTATTGTTTAAGTTATTGAGGTTAACACTTACTCAATTTTAGATTAAATGCATTTTTCGCCAAAGAACTGACCAAATACCAGCCAATTAGTGAAAATAAAAAGGTCACATTGAATAGTTTGCGTTATCGAGGGCTTGATGGATTTGTTGCTGCTGTGTCCCCCTTTAATTTTACAGCAATTGGTGGAAACTTGGCATATACTCCGGCTTTAATGGTATTTGTTTGTTTTATTAAATAATTTTTGATGTTTTATTAAAGGGATGTTTCTTTTTAGGGATGCTCTGTTTTGTGGAAACCTTCAGATACAGCTTTGTTATCAAATTGGGTGATCTATGAAATAATGACTGAAGCAGGAGTTCCAGCTGGTGTAGTTAATTTCGTTCCAGCTGATGGTCCTGTATTTGGTGATACAATCACCGCTTCTCCACATTTATCTGGCATAAATTTCACTGGATCAGTTCCGTAAGATACTTTATAAATATAAGTGTTTTACTTAAGTGATGAAATGAAACATTTTGTAGTTTTTTTATTTAAAAGAAAAATAATTATATAAACTAAATAAAACATAGAAAAAGTTAAACGTTAAACATTTTATCATATACAATTTTAAGATTTTGAATGAAGTTAATGATCTATTGTTTTTTTTTTGTCTGTAGACACTTAAGCAGGTATTAGACTTGGTCCTTAATTATATTCAGCTCCTTGTACATCACAAATTTCATCTAGTTGGTATTATAGTGTTAGTAATTTTGCTCTTTTCTCAAAATTTTCTTCAATATTTAGAAAAAAAAAATTACTCTACAAAATTTAAATGTGCTATTAATGACATTTTTATGAAATTGATCATTATTTAGTCAAAATTCTAAAAGTTGTATCTGTATTTAGCAGAAATTAAAATTAAGAATGCAATTATTATTTTATATTTACTTTATAACTGCTATGCATATGATTAATATAGCTAAAAATTTGAAATTTTCAATTTATATCAACTCTATTCTTATTTAATTATTTTACATATCTTTAAATTATTACATTATTTCACATATCTTTAAATACTTAAGTTTTATAAAATTTGGAAATTTTCTTACATTACTCATTTTCAAAATTAACAATGCATTTGTTTAATGATAGTTATCTGTGATAAATTATTGTTGCTATGAATTGACAACAATCTATTGTAGGACATTTAATTTGGTGCAATACATTGATGGAATACCAAATTATCTAAGTCTTATAAAATCATTATTGTTTTACTACTTTTATTTATTACTAAAAATAAATTTAAAAAAATTGTTTTTCTTTTTTCTTAATTTTTTTATTTTATGAAATAACCTACGATGATTGTGCTCATGGTGTGTTTTATGTATATGTACATCACATGGTGTAAATGTTATACCATATTATATAGTGAATGTCATATATTTTACAACTAAATTACATTGTTCATATTTTTTATAAAGCTAGATTATCTTAAATTTCAACCATACATTTTATGATCAATAATCCTACATCAAAAGATTGTTTTTATATTATACAACACATGTATTAATGTATTATACTTGTATTCACATTATAAACATGAAACAATAATAAAAAAAAAATTATACTAAAATTTATCCGAATATTCATGTAGAAATATCAATATTATTATTTATTATTCATCAATAGTAATAATTATATATATAGTCTATCCCATTTATGAAGACACCAGTTACACATGTATGAATTATAGGTAAAAGTTATCAGACCCTTCTAATTCACTGATTAGAAATTATCAGTAATTGTTGCTTTATAATAGAATGTTGTCGCTGTCTTCCATAGAGTAATATAAGTATTATTCTACACTCTCTTCATAACTAGATTTACATGCTTAGTCCTCATTACTCATTAGTCATTACTCATTATTATCAATTATTGTATTTATATCAGAGTTGTAATTCATAGACTAAATATTATAGAATCTATATTTAATTTAGTGTTATATTTACATTTTCAAATAGCACAATTTATTTTACTCATTTGTAATCTATGGCTAATAATTTTTATCAAACTATTTTTAGAACATTTAATCGGTTATGGACTCAGGTTGGACAGAATATAAATAATTATAAAAATTTTCCAAGATTGATTGGTGAATGTGGAGGCAAGAACTATCATTTTGTACACCCATCAGCTGATGTGACATCTGTTATTAATGGAACTATTCGATCATCGTTTGAATATTGTGGTCAGAAGTGTTCTGCTTGTTCTAGAATGTATGTTCCTCAATCTTTATGGCCTAAAGTAAGATTGTCATTTGTTTAATTCATATTTTTAATTTTTAATTAATTTTAACACAATAAGAAAAAAGGTAAATCATACATAGTATAGGAGTAGTGTTACAAAGGAATGTAGGAGATAAGAGAAGAAATGTAAGACTGAAAAAGAAGTTGTCAGATGTAGTTTAGAGTTTTATGAAACTGCTATGTGTGAATATTGTAAGTGTTTTGTTTATCTTAGGTTTAAAAATAGGGTTATTAGTCTATTCCAGATAATCTTGAGAAGAGGTGTGGAAAAATATTGTATCTTACTTCATTATAATTATTATGTTTTATAGATTAAAGAAGGATTACTTGAACTTCGTAATAAATTGAAAATTGGTGATGTTGCTGAATTTGATTCTTTTGCATCAGCAGTTATTGATGACAAGGCATTTAGTCGTATTTCTGGATATATTGAGCATGCCAAGAAATCTCCCAATTTAGAAATCATTGGTGGTGGACAATGCGACAACAGGTAATTGAAATATGCAATATTTATGAACACATTTTTATTGAAATATTTTCAATTTAGCAAAGGATACTTTATACAACCAACTATAGTTGAGACTAAAGATCCATTAGATAAAATTATGACTGAAGAAATCTTCGGGCCTCTTTTAACTATTTATGTTTATAAAGACTCAGAAGTGGATAAAACTATTGAGATTTTAAAAAGTTCTACACAATTTGCCTTAACCGGGGCTGTATTTTCTCAGGATAAGTAAGATGAATGAGTAAACATGATATCTGATTATTCACTATTGTAACATTATATTTCTTCCTAGGGACTTTTTGAAAAAATCTCTTGAAACATTGAAATACTCTGCTGGTAATTATTACCTGAATGATAAGTCAACAGGTTCTGTTGTAGGACAACAACCATTTGGTGGAAGCAGAATGTCAGGTAATTTTAAATTATATTACCATTTATTATTTATCATTGGTTATAAGTAAGGTCTTTAAGAGTCTATAGATAGGGTTGTCATATTTCACGAGTCTCTAATAATTTTTCTTCAATTTTCAAGTTAAATATTTTACTACCTACTCTTCTCCACAGCTTTCAACCAGTTTTAACATCTTATACTTAGCACGTCCCAATTTTCATACAAATTATAAAATATAAATTACTTTTTATTAAACAAAACATGTTGTATATATTTTTATAAGTACACATCGTAATACTTGAATATGTAAATTTCATGTTTGAAATGTGTATAAATACTAAATAATAAATATATATATCTAATAAAATGAAAAATTATAAAAAATTTTATCTGTTGATTCGTTGAAAAATTTGCTGCTTATTAATTTGCGTTGTGTACAAACATTTAAAACATTTTCATGAGATGGAAATAAAAAAATAAAGAATTTTAGTTTTGAATAGCCAGAGAAAATTGTAAGATTCAGTCAGACAATTCAACTTGATTATTTTATCAAATTAGTATTAGTATATCTACTTAGAACACAATAAAAGATAAAATGTTATTGATTGAAGTTTAATTCTGTAAAAAATGGCCGTCCCAAAATACTATCGAAATATTGGGACTTCATTTAAAACCAGTAATTTACTTTCCAAAATAAGACATATAGTAACCTTAGCCTAAAATCATCAAAATATATGTCAGCATTTCCTTTATTCCTATGTTAATAAAATATAAATATGTATTTTTCTTTTTTTTACATACTGTAATAACTAATAAGTGTATTATTTGGGATATGCTTTTTCTGTAATTAAGTAATTATGAGTTTAACAACTAAGATTTTTAATTAAAATCATATAATCATATATTTAATTAAAAAATTAAAAAGTGAAAATATGTATATTTGTATGCTGTTTTATAAATATACCTTAAAGTATGCAATCAAATACTTATATTGATTATAAAAAAAGTTAGTATCGATTTTTAATTTTTTAAGCTAATGTTATGTTAGGTTTCATCAGTATATTATGTGGTTGTAGTTAGTAATTAATTTTGAAATATAAACAATATAAGAAAAAGTAGTCAACTGTGAATTTTAATAATTTTGTTTCTATATTTTTATAACCATAGTTAAACCTAAAAAAAAATTGTAATTTTTAAATTATTTTCTTAAAAATTTGTAGTTTTATAATGTACATGAAAATTGTTAATAGTATTCCCTTTAAACAAAAAATGAATGAATTTGTAAAAAAAAATACAAAATAAGTGCAAACTGGATCCAATAATTCATGTTGATTAAAGGTTTTATCTTTGATTGCATGCTACTTTCTTAAACTTAACTTAGTAAAGTGGGTTTATTACAAATATTAGTACTCAAATTTCCAAATTAAGTTTTACAAAATATTTAGATTTTAAGAATTTTATAAAATTTAATATACATATTCTAAAGAAAATTAATAAAAAATTGTTTTCCTAGGTACAAACGACAAAGCTGGCGGTCCTCATTATATTTTACGATGGACATCACCTCAGTCTGTTAAAGAGACATTTGTACCTTTGACCGAATGGGATTACCCTTACATGCGTCAATAATTTGCATATTAGAAGATCTAGTGTTTTGCTATAATAAATAACAATGGCAAAACAGTGATTACGGTTGAATCACTTAATACCAAATGAATAAAAATTATAGAAAAAAAAGCAATTTGAGATTCCTATATATTTATATAGAATAATTATTATTTCATGTTATTAAAAAAATCTTAAAGGATCTTTCAAATCTCACATATGAACATTTTGAATCTCTCATTTCAATCAAAAATTTACTTTTATTATTATTATAATTTTATTTTCATTTTTCAGTAATACATTTTTTGTTTCCAATTGTAACCTTGATAGATTTTATTTTTTTTAACATTAACTGTGTCCATAGTTTTATTAAGATATTTTTTACAGTATTCTGAAATGTCTAGGTATTCATCTCTAAATTGAACTGGTAAATTCAAAGTATTATCACAATATTAAAATGATTGATATAAGTTAAATAAATTTATGTTTAATATTATTGTTTGTTTATGTTTAACTCTATAATTTAGTGGCTCTTTATCCATATTGATATTAGCCTAATGATACATTGTTTTTTATTAAAAATAAAAATGTTCGAATTAAACCCATATTTCAGTCTTAATCAAATTAAAGATTGATTTTCAAGATTCTATTTTTATGTTTTTTTAAATTTTTACTGTACGTTGTAAATATGAGAGTTTTATACAGTGGCTTTAATACTCATTACATGTACAAAAAATGGGCAGACAATTTAAATTTAAAAATCAAAACATTGTTTTTCATGTCTAGAGAACAAAGTATGAGGTTTTGGTTAGGTTGAATTTTTTTTTTTTTTCTAAACGGAAGTAACTAACGATTTAAAAAGGGTGACACAGTTCATATACCTATATATTTTCTTTATTCCACCCGTTAATACTTACATATAGACTACAGTATTATAGAATATTCATGTTTTTTTTTTTTTTTTTTTTTTTTCATTAAGACTTAGAATTGTAGACATTCTATTATTAAGCTATGTTTGTTTCATCATAGAGATACGGCTACCACAATGGTTTTAATTAAAGTCTGATGAATACTAGAAATTAATTAATTATATGTTTTTATGTATAGTTTTTAAAAATCTAATATTTTTAAAATAAATTGTATGTATCATATATATATTTTTTTTTATGTGTCCTTTTATTAGTACCCAATTGGACCAATTAAAATTGATGAGTTCTCTGGGTACTCAGTGCTTTCTGAAAATAACCACTGAAATAAATTTCAAATTATTTCATTTATTTGGAATTGTAAAACATAATGTTATTGTATGAAATTTGAAAATGGGTTCAAATGAATGGTTAAACCGATGAAAATAATTACCATCGAATTCGAGTTAATCAAACTAAATTCACATAACACGTTCAATGCCAACATCGGATACCCTCTGAGATTAGATACGGTCACATACAGCCAACGTCTGAGGATATTATATGACAAATGTGATGTTTTTTTCACATTATTCCAGAATATTCGGCTGATGGTGTATGACCATAATTACTTGGTGTGGCCATTCAGTATGCATTTATAAATAAATGAGTGGGATTAGTTTTCAAATTACTGCTATTTTTGTGAATATGGCATGGTTTTTTTCAAATTCAAAGTGGTGAAAGGCGTGAGTTACCTAATGAACACAGGCATTGATCATGTTCAGACATTTCTGATAACAAAACTAAATTGTACTTATTGAAATTGAAATAATGTTAAATTAGGTACAGTAAATAAACAAAGGGAAGACTTTTGTTATTTTCTATATCAGGATTTGAATCTTGAATTTAAATCTAAGACAATATATTGTGTATCTTATGAAAATATTTATGCACATCCCTTTGTCATTAAATTTTCAAATGAAATATTATATTTGGAAAGATCATTGTGAAATTAAAAAGAATTATGTTTTCAAGTACTAAGTGGAAGAAATTTTTGATCAATATCTATGGGAGTGAATGAAACTTTTTGATCTTTGGGTTTGGGTTTAAAACCCAAAAATGGCACAATTGACAAAAACAAAATATATATATATAAAATTTTGAAACCATTACTCTTTGATTCCATCAGTTGTTCTTAAAGTCTAAAGAATTTAACATTAAATAAAACTACAATTCAATTCAAATGAGGTTTCTTTCTAAACTTTGTGGTCGAATCAAAAATTATTGACCATATAAGAGTATAGAAATCATTATGTGTCAGTATTTTCATATATAAATCTTACAATGAAGTATGTATATTGTATATAAGTTCTGATTTATTTCACAGTCGAAACCATTAAATTTTTAATTTTGAATAATATGTTATCAGTTCCATCTATAACAATTATCAACCATAATACTGAAAAAAAAAATGTATTCTGTTAATATAAACTAAGGTCAGTAGATTGATTAGATACTTCTGTAAGCTGAAAAAAGAGAACAATAAGGACGTTGGCTGTTGATAAATTTTTACAAAAACAAAACTGACAATTATGTTTAAAGTTTCATGGATGGGAAATTATTTAAGTTTTAAATGACTTATTAATATGTATAAATATTTACTATCTGAAAATGTCACAACTCAGTTTAAAAAGTACTAATACATTACTGTACCTAAGTTAAGCCGTCTTTAAAATTTAAAGTTACAGGGAGGAGTCCCCTTTTTAATCAAAATGTCCTGTTTTTTTTTTCTTAATAGATTGAAAGTGAAATCAAAAGTATTCTGCATTATAATCTTATTAACAATTATTGTATTATTTAAGTATATTCTGTTCCAATAACAAATATACTATTCATAAGTTTAGGGAAATACCTACCATAACACTGCACAAGTGCACTACCCACCCAAAAAAGATATGTTGCAGTCGCAACACATGGAGTAGGGTCAGGATTTAGGAGCACGATTATAATCAAATAAAAAAAGTATTTAAAAAAAACAACATGGGTAATTTCTATAAAAATCCGAAAAACCCTACCCCCGCCTTACTGTAAATGAATTATTAACCAGCTGAATGCTACAGCTGGTAGCAATAAGTATTCGTCACGATTTTACAATCTACAAAATATTGAAAACGTATCGACGACCTCATTTCTAGGTCCAATAAGTATGGGGTTTCCTTCTTTGAAAATTCACATGAAATGAGGTACGAATCACACTGAACGTGTTGTATAACGTGAACAGTAGTTTATTGTAACGGGGATATATATTTTCCGTGTCATATTTCATGAGGACCAAAAAAAAAAAAAAACCAAGTAGGTAGGTTAGGTACCTACCTATATTTGATGAGTTCAATGAAGGACTTTTTGGTTGAAGTCGTTGTGTTTCATCAGTCATTTGTGCTCTGGATTTTTTAACAATTCAAAAAAAATCACACGTAATTCTGTAATGGTTACAAGCAATAAATACTGGGAAAATACAATCATTATCCATTTGCTTAGGAATTGAATTTCATTGAATTATTGTACATTTCGTTTTTCAATATTTTTATCACTTGAACAAATAATGAGATATCTTGGGTTTGATTTGAAAATTTAGTTAGGTTCGATTATTTGCTATTTTGAGTTAGATTTTCAGACCAAACCGAAAATCCCAGAGTTCAATTCGAAAATTGCATTGTTCGTAACACTACTAGTAAAAACACATTTAACACAAAAAATAACTTTGTCAACCTCTTGAAAATGCAAGGATGAAAATAAAATACACGTTTTTCTCAAAATGATTTAAGTACCTACTATCTAACTATAAAATACGATTATTTTGAAACTAATAAATACTCATTCATTTATAGAAGCAAAACATTCTGCTTTATTTAACATGTTTTTCTTTTTAAAACAAACTGAGAATACATTTTCAAAAAAAAAAAAAGAACATACTTTGAATAAACAGAACTAGAAATAAAAAAAATCACATTTTCTTTCTCAATTAAATACATAAGTACTTAAAAATAAAAAAAAAAAAAGCTCAACAAACTATTTCTTAATGTATAATCAACAAATCACTTTAAAATAAGAATTGAAATGTTAAAATTAGGTAAATAAACAAAGTGAAGACTTTTGTTATTTTCTATATGAGGATTTGTTGTATCTTAAATCTTATGAAAATATTTATGCACATCCCTTTGTCATTAAATTTTCAAATTAACTATTATATTTGGAAAGATTATTGTGAATTTAAAAATAATTATGTTATCAAGTACTAAGTAGAATAAACTTTTGATCAATATATATGGGAGTGAATGAAACTTTTTGATCTTTTAAAACCCAAAAATGGCGCAAAGGTATAACAAAATAAATGGATAATCAAAAAATCACTTTAAAATAAGAATTTCAATACTTCTTATTTTAAAGTGATATTGAAAAAAATTTCATCCTTTATATCTTAATTATAATGCAGGTTCCAATAATATAAAACTAACTATTAAATTGAGATAGATTTTTAACCGACAAAGAAAAAATGGCAGAGAATCACTTTTTCTGTGAGCAGTATCTAACATAAATAAAGAATCTTCATACAATGCAAATGGTCGTTTGACATTAGAAAATATCAGCTTATTAATGTAGTATAAATAATTTAAATGTTTATGGAGATCTTCTGGTTTTGTCGCTTTCATGAATTCACTTAACTTTTTACACTCCAATGATAAACTAAGTCCCATTTTTGGATCTTTAAGATTTCTGAAAAAGAAAAAAATATGCTCAATACTGATTCTTACAACACATAATATTTTTAATGAAAATAACATACAAAGCGGATAAACGATTAGGAATGAATCGGCCGGACGGCCATTTTTCACAGCAAGCTTGGCATGTACATGTAAATTTAAAATTCTCCATGCAATAGGTTAATCTTGAATTTGTGTCAGTTTTAATGAAACCGATACCATAAGAAATGAATAGCTGAAATTAAAAAATTTAAAAAAAATACAATTAAATATAATTAGTAATACTATGGTTACGTTGAAGATGGTAAAAATCATAAATGGTCCAATGAATACAGAATATATTAAAACATCCATTATTTTATTTTGAAACTATTTAAACAACAATTGAGGCACAGCGAAATGGAATCATTTTATTCCAATTTACTATTGCTATTTCTATCTAAGCTACAGATCACATTATAATGAAGCGGAAGGTCAACTGAAACAACCGGGTATGTCCACATTTCATTTTTTGAAAATTGGTTGAACATGGAAGAAATATCTGTATTTCGGTAGATAAATCAGAAAAATTGGATTATTTCCAAAAATGTTAAAAAATAAATGATGGACCAATTTCTTCGAATAAATTTTTTAAGCTGAAAATTGACAAAAAAGTTTATAATGTAGGTATATATCGTATAATAATTTACTTAAATGCTTATATATAAAAAAAAAAATCATGGCTCACGATTTTAGACATTTTTTCAGTACCATTAGAAAAGTGTAAGAGTTGTCATATTACATTTTCATAGGTTTACATCAAATATCAAAAACTTTTATAGAAATATACTTAAAATAAATGTGGTATCTTCAACATTCTATTTTTAGTTTAATTTGTTTTTTTTTTTTGTTTATGTATGTTATCAATGGCATATTATGATGAACATTTCAAGTTTTAAGAACATTACTATAAGGGTTACGGCAAAATTTCTGAAGTTGATTTAATAAAAGTGACATTTACGGCAGATTTTGCTGTTTTTACTCGATTTGTCGGCAGTTTTTCCTCACACCTGGAAAAACTTTTGTGAGAAGAGCTTAATAAATCCTTAAAGTAGCTACCATCTAGATGTGATTTCCAATCTAAAGAGTTGCTAGGTGAAATTTTTGGACAAAGTAAAAGTGATCAAACAATTTCTCCGGAAAAAAATAGAAATCATTGTAAAACAATTCGCTTTACTGAGAATTTAAAATATACGACATATGGGACACTATCGAGTGTTTAAAGTTAAGATTTAATGTCAAAACCATAATTTAATTTGAAATATCTGTTGAAATTGAATAACTCTGAACAGACACTTAAGTATGTATACTTATTATCATGCCACAATTTGAAACAAATATGCAAACATTAAAGGCTAAGAAAAACAACATTTACCTGACTTCCTTTGGGGATGAATTGTATTGCTTTCAGAACTCTCGTTTTATCACTCAATAATCCACTACTCTTCACATTCGGAGCACAAGAATGGTTAAACAAACTAATAGCCGGATACAAACTTAATGCTGTTGGAAATAACGAATCTTCGTGTTGTATATTAGGATTGTGTATACCTATCTTATCACAGTTTAAATCTAAAACGCATAGCATTTGCACTAAGGAAGCACCTGCAGTTATTATACAACATTTTGGAATTTTAAAGCCACTCAACATTATATACTCTAAAATGTCAACAGCAACACAATGCATAAAAAATAAGACATCCAATGGCATTTTTTTAGCACAGTTTCTCATAGTATAAGCAGTTAAAAAATTATCAGATTTGAATTGTCCATTTTCATCAAAACCTACAAGTATAGGGTCAACTTTTGTGTTATCCATGTTATTTATAACTGAACAATACTCTTCTATGCCAAATTTGTTGCATCCTTTTAAAAACCACTTTAATGCAAGTGCATTTAAAGTGGAGTTTCCTGGTAATGTTTTGACTGAAAACAAAATTGGACATTCAAAATTATGGCCATTTTGAAGATCTTTTTGAAGACATTCTTCATTGCAGTAATAGGCCTGTACAAAAAAAAAAAAAAAAAACAGTATCACAACAATAGTCAATAACTCATAGAAAAAAAATTGTTTCTTGTTCTTTTTTTCCGATTACCATATTATATATATATATATATATATATATATATATATATATATATATATATATATATATATATATATATATATATATGTACATTGAGGACCCGTTAATAAAATAAAGTCCGACCTCAATGGGTACAGTTATTTTTGAGTTTAGATAATAGTACATAGATTAAGACAAATAATCAAACATTTGATCAGCAGAAACCAGTGTTTAAGAAAAACAAGAATAATTTGAATTTATTATTTTCACTTTATTATAATTAGTCATTGTTATCGTTGTTCTGTATTATAATTGTTCTTCATATTTAATGGTCAAATTAATGATATCTATTAAGAATAGTAAGTAATGACAAATTGTGAGATACTTGATGGGAAACTAAACAGAGTATTACACAAGGATTTTCAATATCTCCATAGCACATGAATTAATTAAAAGTTAACAGATTATTTTCATTAGATGACACTAGGTTAAAAACTGAAATTTTCAACTTATTTTCCTACACATACCTAAACTAAATGTCTCAGAAGAACATTTTTTATTTAATTTTATAGTAAAATTTTATATAAAATTATTGGATAGTTTTTTATTATATTGAATTTATTTTTCTGAATATTTTGTACGTTTGACTATTTAATTCAATCTAACTTCATTTTTTTTTACTGAAAAATTATAAATAATCATTAAGTTAATAAAAATAAAAAGATAAAATGTCAACATATTCAAAAATTAAACTCCATACAATAGCTAATTTCAAATTTGTTGAAAATATAAAATAAGTTACTTTTTAAAGATTATTCTAAAAAAAAAAAAACCCTATAAATTGTAGTCCTTATCAGTGTTACCATTGATTATAGAATAGACTATTCTATAATCAATGGTGTTACCTATACAAATGTACACTTATTATTTATACAATTAATAAATGTGTCCCTATTATAAGGTACCATAAAAAAAAAAAAAAAAAAAAAAAAAAAAAAAAAAAAAAATGAAAATAATGCACTGTTAATGAAAATTTCAAGATTTAGATATAATATAATATAGTATATACCTGTACATATTATACTCATAAGTTACAGATATATTTATTTTTTTCAATGAATGAAGAATTGGAATCAGCAATAAATAATGGATTTAAAAAAATTACAAAGTCTATTTAAAGTTCAGACAAAAAATGTGTAAATTAATAAGAATACAGAAAAACATGATAAGCCATTGATTCATTTTTAAAAATTAAAATAGAAAAACATAATGTTTTTTGGGATACTTGCAGCAAGGCGAGAATATAATGCTATGGTGATTATGGCCAGTTATACATTATTATAACTGGTAAATATTATCTGAAGATGAATTTGTTATGAAGAAAGTAAAAATTGTATAAAAAATACAGGTTGAAATTACGTGGACTAATTTCAATACTGTAATTTATGTTTTATTTATGATAATATCATTTAAAACTTTTATACTACTGGGATTTGTGCCTTGGATTACCACAACAAGATTCAGTTAGTCCTTATGACTGTGTTATGAAAAAAAACAGTGATTATCTCTGTTTAGGTACATCAAAACGAGGAATCTTCATGAGACATTCAGTATAGCCCAACAATTATTTAAAAAATGTACAATGTAAGGTTAATAGAAAATTTGATTAATACAAATCACCTCATTTAAAAGTAAAAACATATAATTATCATAGGAAAATGTATCATTTCTCTTCGACAAGATAGATAAATAATGCTCAATATCTTAACAAACAACATTTAAAAACTTACAATACAACAATTTGGACAGAGTATATTGGACAACGACATTTTCAAGCAACCGGAATAGTAACAAGTGTTAATCGAAAAGCTAACATGAGGTTCCTCCACGACAACTGTAGCACCTGAAAAACAGGAAATCACATTCAAGTCCATTAGTATTTCTATGGCACACGTCCGATTCCAACAGCCGATGCAGACGTTGGGTATGCGGGTACATAAGAATTTTATCACGATCCTATACGTCGGCCAGGGCGGTCAACAATCATTTCGAGGCTACCGACCACCCATAAGAGCCGTGATTTTTACTGGCCCTATAATAGTTACTTGATAAATTCCATCCGAGCCGATAAAAACATATCGTCTTAAAATTCACCAGAATAATAATTAATACTAATATATTAATATTAATAATACGACTCAACGGGATTCAATATTACAAAAGCACTATTGTGAACAAGTATTGGCGACCCCGGGAAAAAACCCGAGGGAATGTCGCGACCAGACGGATATGGGGGGGGGTAAAGTCCACCGTGACTTTTCTAAATTTAAAGTAACTGAAAATCTAAAAACGTTTTTCGTGTTAAAAGGTAGGTTGTAAAAACGTCGTCGCTCCCCCTCCCCCCCATAACCAACAAACACACAGACGAATCCAAATATCCGCGTCATACACGGAGCGAGGAGAATATTACGGATCGCAGCAACGCTCTCACCTGGGTCTATGTCGCACGTGGCGTACACTCCGCGTCCCGTGGTCGGCGACCACCCGAGTTCCAGACAGCTGGAGAACGCGGGCACCTTGTCGTGACGGCCGCCCAGCAGACGGTCTTCGGGGACGGGCAATCGCGGCCCCGGCCCCGGCTGCTGCTGCTGCCGCTCCGGCGGCAGACGGTCGCACTCGGCCGCGGTCACGGCCACCCGGTTCCGGAGCCTATCTCTCGTGTTCTGGGCGGCGGCGGTGGTCGGGTGGTTTTCGACGCGGCGCAGGCCCTCGGCGTACATGGCGTGCGCGCCGCGCGGCCGGCCGAGCACCAGCTCCGCGTCGCCCGCGCGCTCGTACAGCTTGTGCGCGTCCGCCACCGGGTACCCGGACCGCAGGGCGCGGCGCACGTCGTCCACGCAGCCCTGGTAGTCACCGGAGCGGAACAGGGCGGCCGACCGGTTGCCCAGGGCGAGCGCGTGCGGCACCGTGCCCGGCCGGGTCAGCAGCGCGCTGTGCGTGTAGTACAACGTGGCCTCGGCGAAATCGCGCGCCCTGTAGTGCTCGTTGCCCTTGTTCCGCAAGTTCTGGGCGTGCTCAGCGGCCCGGCAGTGGTGCGGCCGGAGCACCGCCGTCGGCAGTATGTCGTGCCGGCGGAGCAGCGCGCGCGTGTACTCGAACCGGCGGCCGGCGGCGGCCTCGAAGTCGGCCAGGACGGCGGACCGCGACAGACCGTCCGACTCCAGCCGGTCGGTGTATTGCGCGAAGCCCACGTCCTCGCGTACCGTCAGTTCGATGTCGGTGGTAATCATGTCGCGGATTCGGAAGACGTGCTGCAGCAGGGGAACGAGACGAGTGACGAGACGATCGCCGTGACGCCGTGGAATGAGGAGTGAGGACTGAACGCAAATGTAGACGTCGTCGTCGCCGTGTCGAGCGAGCACCCCCCGCCTACCGGTTCCGTCCGTCCGTTTGTCGCCGGAAAGTCCAAAAACCAAAATACCCGACCGCGACACGAGTGTTATTTATAATATTTACGTTTTTACGATTGGTCGGAAAACACGAGACGCGCGTTTCTTTTGTTCTCGCCGAGTTCTGTGAATTTACGACGATGCGTTTAAGAATACCGCACGAATTCCCCATAGTGCTGCAACGACGTCGTACGCGGTGATTTCTCGGAACCAACGATATATTTTATTTCGTCGGCAATAATTATTATCGTTACGAAAATAATTATCGTTTGGTGTCGACGTGATAGCAGTAGAAAATAATAATAATTATTGTTCATACTTTCCCGGGATTTGGGTTAAAAGTCCGAAAGTGTTAATATTCTAATAGATCTACTACACGTATTGTTAGGCGTATAATATTAACCCTGCATCAGTCGCGTGTATACATATGTAGAAAAATTACAATTTTTTGTTGCAATATAAATTAAATGACTTGACCACATAATTGATTTGTTATGCATATTGTATTTTTTTTTTTACATAATTTTACAATTTTAATTAATTTGATACGAGCCAATATTACAATGAAAAGAGATATGAAAGATGTTGAGTTAATATTTTTAATTATTTTTTATGATTATTAATAATTCTATGTTTTAAATATTATCCATATCATTTGAAGATGAATCGTTTTCTTTTTTGTTGTAACAACAACCGCATATGTACTTTTGTTTCGTGCTCGTCCACATAGATAACATTTTCCCACTCCACCTGGACGTTTAGTTTTTAATGTTTTTTCAGTTTGGGTTTTTTTTTCTATTCCTAATAATTTTCTTCCACGTAATCTCAAGCTTTTTGGTAAACTTTTATTTATTATTCGTCTCTCTGTATTAGGTCTAATAAGACAAAGTGTTTCCAAAAAGTCTGCTCTGTTTACTTTAGCATAGTTCTTACAGTGGCGAAGCGTCATAGGAGACAAAGAGACAACATCTCCCCATTCAGAAATTAGAACACGGGACAAACAAATAATTATTTTGTTTTATTTAATATTAGAAAATGTGAATTTTATTTTATATTATAAAATGTAAAATGATGTATATGTTTCAGTATTTGTTAAAATCGGTTTTTCGTTGTAGTGTTGTACCAGTTATGGATTTCTTAAAATAGATTAGAAGCGATACGGGTCATTCCAAATAATCCAAATATGGTATTATATTATTATCTAATATTCTAATAGACGTGATGCAACGTCTCACAAATATGGGCGCGCGTGTACAGGGGGAATGTTAATCAGAGTGGGGTTTACTATGTACGCTATGAGACACGTCTCGCCATTCGTAATTACCTCAATCCTCAATATATATATTTTAATTTTATTATCGACGTCGCCGTCGCGATTGTGATGCGCCATCGGATATAATATGTATTATTAAATATAGTAATATTCTTTTCTTATTCGTATCTATATAGTGAGCAATAATAATAATAATAAAAAAATAATAATAGCAATAATAATAATGTAATACGAATTTAATTTTGATAGTGGTGTATTTATAATAATTCATATTTTATATTTAAATTGATGAATCTTTTAAATATATTTTAAACTATTTAGTTGTTGTTTCCCGTTGGAACGCGAAGTGTTTTAAATTTAATAATAGGGAGTGTTCAGATATAATTAGTGAAATTTTAAAAGTAGGAATTCATAACTATTCTTTTGAACATAAACTTCAATTAAAAACGAAAAAACCAACACCACGTTTAAGGCTACGGTTACTATGGATGCGAGTTCTGACGAAAATATGTTCTGACGAATTCTGACGAATTCGTTCAAACAAACAAACATATCTATTTTAATGAGAGTGTTTACACTGAAAGTGACAAACACGTCAGAACATGCACGACGTCGTCAGAACGGTTGAGCGATCAAACAAGTTTGATTTTTTCGTCAGAACAATTTTTCGTCAGAACTCGCATACATAGTAACCGTAGCCTAAGTTTGGAAACGGTTGATGGGAAAACAATACGAAAATTTCAAGTATCATGGTACACAAAATATGCGTGGTTAAAAATTTGTTAGTACTAAGAATAAAATAAGTTTATTTGTGTATATTTTTTAAAAATAATTTCTTTCTAAAAAAACATTATTCTGAATTTGTCTACCCTAATTCCGAACCCAAGCTGAGTTCTTATAAGCGGAATATACATTCATAGCGTTAATTCCACAAATATTTATTAAATTGAAGAATATTGTCAAACGCCAACGACGTGAATTTCTAGCGACATCGTACAAACTACACATTTGATCTAAACGGGGTCCACACCGCATTTTGTTTGATTATAAAATTTTGTTTGATACACCTGCTAGCAGGCCCGGATTAAGATCTACAGTGCCCATAGGCTGTAAAAAATGTGGTGCCCCTAGTTAAAAAAAATATTATACACATTTCTCTTCTCGATACTTGAACAAATAATAAAATATTATTTTAGGTTTATTAGTCACATCAATATGTACATGTATATATGTGCAAACAAGTAAAAACATAAAATTAAACAAAATATATTATGTATATAATATGAAAATATAAAATAACTAGTTAGGATGTTAATGACTTTTGCATATTTTCCCTTTGATTCTGTAGATTGCTATCCTAGCTAAAAATTTGATTCATGCCATTTTGATGCAGAATATTCTAATTTTATTTTGAATTTTTTTGCATTTTCGGCATTTTTAGCTATAAATGCATATTTTTGTTTTTTAACGTCATTTTTAACATTTTTAAGTCATTCATCTATTAGGTCATTTTTTGTAGTTTTGGTACAATGTGGGGCAATTTTAGATTTTAGAACAAGTGTTAAACCCAAGTTTGGAAACAAATTTAATTTATTTATAATCTAACTTTGGATTTATACCTTCAGAGATAACTCAGTTGGAGACATTCGGGATGTTTTATCTGAGTCAATTTAATGCATAAAAAAAAATTGAGCCTTTTATCCAAAAAGCTCCAAATAAAGTCGGACAAATTAAAGATTAAAAACAAGATAAGTTAGATATTCAATCGCTCATTGTATTTTTAAAAAAAATGGTTTAAAAATATATGTCCGGATGTGACTCGAACTTACAAAGCAAGAGAATTTATTGAAGTGAGTGAAACGGAACTCAATGCCTAAAGGTACGTTTTCCTTGCAGCGTCTGGTCGCGGCGTCCGGACGCCGCGTCTCTGGTCTAATGCGTTTCTATGTGTCCGTTTTCCTATGTGCGTTTGACGCGGCGTATGAGCGCGTTTGACGCGGCGGTTGGCGTCAACACCGGTCGAGACCAGTGCATCGCGTCAACCGCCAGCGTCAAGATGTCAAAAAAGTTTATATTTTCCTCTGAGGAGGACGAAATTTTGATAGATTTTGTTCAAAAAAACAAAGTTTTAAACGATTGTTCTCATCCCAAGAATAAGGATATATTTTTCAAAGATACACTATTATATCATCAGGAATTGCATTTTAAATATATATAATATATAAAACTCACGTTAGAGTGTAAAATCCTCAAATAAAATTTCAAGTTTAAAATATTTCTTTATCATATAAAATTATATTTTTCGTAAACCTTTGCAAGTATAAAAATGTTTAAATTAATCAACTTATTGCGGAAGGTGAAGAAGTTGTCTATGTTCCTTGCAAAGATTGGTGGAGGGGATGGTATGCGAGTTTGATCATTTTCAATTATTGTATTATCAGTTGTCGTTTTGTTTGTAAATTGTAGTATTTACGTCGCTGTCGTTGGTACTCAAGACGGCGAATTTGTTATTAGAGATAAAATTTGATTTATTTTTTTTATTCAGTATTCCCGGTGAACTTGGAGAAATATCTAGGTGTGTACGCTTGGATTTGGATTTGACGGTTTCGAAATCGTTGGAGTCATTGTCATCATTGTCGTTGTTTTCGATTTCCATATCAGAGTTTTCGAACACGTCACTGGTACCACTCTGAATGAGTTGATGAGTTGAATGAGTTGAATGAGTTGATCTAGTGATGTTCCATTGGAAATGTTCCCGGTAAAAGTTCCTGGGAAAAGTTAATCACGTTTATTACAATTATTATTTTTATGTGTGGTTATCAAATCGTTTTATTTTGAAAGACTGAATGCAATATTTTGGTGTAATAATAATGTAATGAACCAAAAATAAGCGGGATGTACGGTCCTTTTTAATTGGAGGTAAAATATTACTTATATCGACAATTGGCCTATTGCTGATGAACTACTAGTTACCTACAATTAGCTATTAATTGGCATTACCTTCCTTCCGGTTAAAGTAGGGAATATTAGTTATACGCGTATAAAAAGGAAATGTAAAAGTTGTTTGTAAATATTATGTTTGTCAAGTTTGTTTGTAAAATTGTTAAATGTATATGCATATATCTCTTACCTTATAATTGTCCTTACAGAGGTATCCTATAACCAGGAATTCCAGGGACTTCAGACAATTAAGGAATATCACACTTTTTAAGAAGAACACTTTTTAGATTAAGAACACTGTAGAATTTTTAGTTATCCACTTATTAAACCAAGAACACGATTTATGAATGGTGACAGTATAAATTTAGACAAGGTGTCATAACCTCTCAACGAGCAATAAACCCAGTAGGGAAATAGTATATGGCTTAGAGGACAACTTGTTAGATCCAGACCGTCTGAGGTGTAGTCTAAGAAGGCAGTCATATTTATATGTTAGATAAGGATCGTGTTGTTGTTTTTCAGTGATTGTTTAATGATGTTTTTTGTTATTTTAATGCTAGCTCCACACTCTCGCCGAGGTGAAGCGAGGCAGCGTGAGCGCGAGAGTTTAGTCGGTTTACTCGTGTCGTCACGTCTCGTCTCGTCTTGCCTCGCCTCGTCTCGCCTCGTGCGCGCTCCACTCTGAGTCGGTAATTTGGTCCCGAGTCAAAAGACCACGAGACACGATTTTGTACAACCCATAGAAAACAACTTAGAAACAACTAAGTGAGACACGAGACTACACGAGAGTGTAGACTGTGCATTCATGCACTGCCTCGCCTCGTGTTAACTCGACAAGACTCTCGACGAGGCGACCTCGCGAGAGTGTGGAGCTAGCATAAGAATAGTTGACAATAATATGGTAATAAATAAAATGGGGATGAAAGTGCAACATATTGTAGTTTCATTTACAATCTGTTGTTTTCGTTTAGGTATGGAGTGTACCTATGTTAATACCTCATGTTAGTACCTAATGTTAATACCTAATGTTAATGGTGTTATGATCAAATTGTAACGTGATATGACATGTGATATGATCGTGCGATGTAGCAATATTTGTATACTGTCGCGCGTATCATTACAATAATATCTCGTTATTAATAAAACTAAATTTGTTCTAAATTAAACCATCAACTGGGAAAATACAACCTTATCGCGCACAACTACCAGCGTATCGCGTATGTGGTATTTCAGTATATTGGTATTAACGTATATTTCACACAATTGGAAAACACTTGATCGAAATAAAAATTACGAAGATGATAATGATTCGGAAATAGATTTTCCACAAAATGAAACAACCCCATTTATTCTTCAACATGGAAATTCATCGCATCATCGTGAAAAAAGTTTCAACTTGAATTTTACTCAAGAAGAGAGTGATTTAGAATTGGAAAGCTCTGGAACAGAAATTGAGCAATTTTCTCTCCATGACACTGTCACAAATTTGGGATTTAGTTGCACTGACCACGATAGTGACCCAGATTTTTAAAAAGAGTTTAAAAATACTGTATTGAAACATTTGGTATAAATTATATTACATTATAATTTAAGTTTGAGAAATTATTCAATTTAACAAAAAGTTAAATAATATCATGTAGATAATTATTTTATTTTTCTAGTTATTTAATTTGTATTTATACAAACAGCATATAATTATATTTTTTAACTATATATTAATATAGAATTTGAGTTTTTACTATTTTAAAACTTCATAAGTAGTCAATAAGAAAGATAGTTTTATTAAAACACTTTTCCTACACTTTTCTGATATGGGGAATATTCCCGGAAACTTTCCCCGGACATATTCATGATTTTACTTTCTCGGGAAAGAGCCCATCCCTACATTCTGAATACGCGTCGAGTGTGAGTTGATTGCTTTGGGTATAGTTGTTTGTAATCTCTGTTTACTTTTATCGACGGATGGTTTTCGAGAATTTGAACTCATTATGAATAATAATTAGATGTTAATTATTATTAATAATGACGTTTTATCTACGGTCACGGGTGACCTATAGATAAGATGGCGAGCCACGCCACCCAACCGGACGCGTGACCAGACTGTGGGTTCAATTAAAATACTTAATATTTAATAATTTGAGCCACAAAAACGGGGGTTGGCTACTTTCGGTAGGTTTTGCACTTACGACATTTTTTTTAAATCAATCATCGAAGGTAACGGTGAAAAAATCGATGGAAGAGAAGGAGAGATATAACACATTTACGCAGCGCATCGAAAATACGACGTGTGTATCGAACGATAGTAACGCAACGAATGAAGTAAGAACGTTAAAAATGTCTCTAAGACCAAACCCGGTATATTGAATATTACATTCATAATAATGGGTAAACAAAGTTGAAGACGTAATATTTAAATGTATAAACGCCAGGAGAATAGATTCTATGACGTCACACGTCAACTTCAAATGCCTGTATATCGCCAACGAAAAATCGTAAACATTTTTAGTTTGGACCATTATTTTTTTAACACGGAGTACTATGTTTTTTTGAGTATAAAATAAATTAAAATTTTTTCCTTTCATGGTCCTTTAAGTATAAAAATATATTAATTTTGGTACACATTTTGTTTATAATTTGTTATCTTCATGATAAGTCCTATTTTTGTGTGCACCACAATACATCATGTACACCACGAAATACGAATGTACAAGTGTGCAGTAAAGTCTAAAAATATAAAACAATATTAAAATTTTAAAATATGTTGTTTCAGCCCACCAAAATAAACTCAATACTTATTATTAGTTATTATAGTCATTTTGAATAATTTTTTTTGTATTTTAAGTACAGTAAATTACTAATTAGATGTTGGAATATTCATTAAAAATTAATAAAAAAAAAAATGGTGGGTAATTATTTACCTATTTATTCATTCGAATTTTTCAAAACTTGTTTGTCCTTATTTTTCACGAACGGTCTCCAATTCTCCACACCTATATAGTAATACGCGAACGCGATAATTAGGTACTTAAGAAAACGAATGTATTCGTGCAGTCAAACTCATATATTTTGTTGGTTACTAGTTACAATGATCGGGAAGTCGGTTTTACCTAAATAACAGTCATAGAATTTTTATTTTTTTTTTATTCGAAGGAAAATTACAAATAGTTATTTTACTTTGTTCCGGTCGAGAACAACTGTATAATATAGGCACCGCTAGTTTTGTCTAATGTTCCTATACGAACACAGGGCCGGAGGGAAGTGGGATATTAGGGGTCATGATGACCCGTCGTCGTAATGATAGTCGGCACTTGGCCAGTCAGATTTATATTGACAGATTTACCTATTTATTGTATTTAAATAAAAAATTGAATTTAATTTAAATGGAAATTAATTAATGAAATATTTTATAATTGTCACACACACACACACACACAGAAGAAATTTTAAAATAGTCCCGACTCCCGATATCAGTTGGCGAACGATTATGGATAAAAATAAATGTATATTTAGAATACCACAGAATTAATTAAATGAGAATACTTTCTACCGATATATATTTTTAGAATTCATATGGTACTGAACTCATCTAAGAACATTTTGGATGAGATTGACATGACTTCAATGATTGAAAATTGGGCAACTCTTAAAGAACGCCGTATAAGTATATAGTCCACAATATTATTGTATAAACATTTTTTTATTATTTTATAATTTAAATTTATAATATTTAAGAATGAATTAAAATTACATTGAAAATATTAGTTTTATTATTTTTTATTTTTTTATCTACCTATCTACTTTTATGGGTTTTACTTATTTTAACAAATCATTTACCCAATTGATAAATTTAATAATATAAACATCTTATAGGTACATAAGTTCATTTGGTTTTTTGACTTAACTTACATAATGTGTATTTGATTTATAGAAAAGCATTGTTTTAAAAATATGTCATCTGTTATTATTGCTTTGATTATAATTTTTTTTTTTTTTTTTTTTTTTTTTTATGAATGTAAATATAGTATTTGGAGTCGGCAATTTGGTAGGACGCCCCCCATCAGATTTTTCTTGCGCCGGCCATGTACGAACAAAAGGGCTTTCGATATTTTCGACCGAAACGTATTACAACGATTGGTTCGCACGTTACTCACAGACGGTGTAAACACCGTACAGACAATATACGGACAGGGGGAAAAACATGATGTAACACATCCCATCGCTTATTGATTTTCTCGTCCGGTGTCTTCGTATACGTGTGTTACTTCTAGGTATTTAGGTTACCAAAACGCTTCAGGCATTTCAATCCATCTGCCTACGAGTAATAACATCTTATCCTTGGTGCTTCACAAAGACCTAAAAATCCCTACAATCAATCAATAATTAGCAAAATTATATTACTCTAAATGTCACACCAGCTTAAGCTCTCACAGTAATCCATTAATAAAACAACTATCTTCCACCTCACTTCCTGGTACCTTAAGTAGAAGACTCAATAGGCAGTGGCCTAGAGACTTACTAAAATAAAAATAAAATTAAAAAAAATTCTCACCTCAACCTCAGATTCCGACCTAGACTCATAAACTAACCAAAAATTAAAACATTTGTTCTTAGTAAATGTAAATACTGCTGTAAATATTATCCATTATAATTATTATATTGTAATATTGTAACATTGTAAAAATACTCTGTGTATTGAAACAATTAAAATAAATAACTAAAAAAAAAAAATTCTAATTCTAATTTTAACAATTCCAAATTTGTACCCGGCCGGGTGCATGGTACTGCTGAGTGCCTGCCAATAAATGTTAACATCCTGTGACTAACCATTTTTAACCATCAAATTTGTTTATCGTACAAATTGTTTTAAAGATTGTAAATTATTTAAATAAACGAAAAAAAAAGGTATTTAGGCGCGCATCTGAGTGCGTGAGTTATCATTTTGTTCTTTTGATGCGGATTCACAATAACGGCGGTAAAGCACTACGCGACAGAATTCCATTACAAAGTCACCGTACGTCGTCGTGGCGGCAACGACGAAAACTTTAGAAACGTCGAACGAGACTTATGGAGGTGAAGATAAAACGATTTCCCGTCGCGGTTATTTGACGCAGGGCATTGCGTTTAGGTTGTTAATCGAATCACGAAATCGCAGGTTTAAATCACACGACGATGTAGGTATTGTGATAATACCATCAAACAGAGAATGGTGGATAGGTAGATATCTACCGTACTTTTCGACGTCTTTGGTTAGCCTGCGTATTGAGTCGGTGTAGCCGACCGTTCGCCAACCGCGGTGGACGGCGGGACTTCGCATCCCCGGACATCAAAACTCATATTACCCCCGTCCCCTCCTTAGTATATATCATATTACTTTTTTTTATAACGGCACTTTTTTTCAGTAACGTTAGGTGACATAATATGAGTAAGGTCATATTAATTTGTCAAGTCTTAAAATCAATTCAAAAGTTCAAAAATTTATTAGAAATGAACTTTCAAAAAACGAGTTATTTTCAAAATTCTATTTTTAGCCCAAAAATTGTCATTTCTTTTGAAACATTTCTCGAGTTTGTAAAATTATGTTATTTACATTTGGTGAAAAAATGTCAAGTTTATGGCAACAATACTTTTGGAGTTATGACTATAAGTAAAATCGATTAAGTGAAAGTCTTCTTCACGGAAAATGTTACCTTCTTTAATCGATTTTTCAGTAGTTTTTCCTTACGCTTGGAAAAATGAACCCTCAAAGTAACATCTACATGAATGCTCTTTAATATTTTTAGTAACATGACCCGAATTCCCATTGTAAAATGAATCACGACGTGGTTTTACTGGACAAAAAAAATAGTTCTAAAAGAACAAATTATACTTTAACTACAAATGTATTGTTTGTATATATTATAAAATCAGGCGCGTATCCTGTCAGATCCGTAGCCAGTTCCTTATCAATAGATGCACTATTTTCTGCAACTGAATTTTGCGGCTAAACTTTCTAAGAATTAAGAATAGAAATGATTTATTATTTCTAACAAATTCATTATTTAAATAAGAAAAAAAACCTAACCACAGTACTGGCTGTTGTATAACTTCTTACACTTTTATTTTTATCCAATTTCATATCTATATTATAAAAAGTAAATAAATTGTGTAGTTCAAGTTAAAAAAAAAAAATATGTCTTAATGTCTTATTATTACATGCATATTTTCATTGATAGATTTTCCGAGAAAAGAGTTAAAATTTGATTTTAAATTTTAGTGTTAATTTCTTCATTAATATATATATATATATATATATTAATATGTTTATTAGATTTTACCACATAATTGTGTAAGTTTCCTCACCACCTTAGCTTATTGAATAGCAAAAATACATTATTATTACAATAATGTATTATGTGTTATTTCAAAGCATGAGGTATTACACATGGCGCGTTTTTTTTTTCTAAGTGGTATCCCCAGGGAGCAATTAAAGATTTGATCACTAGGCCTACTCCACTTTTTTTTAAACTAAAAAAATCTAATAGAACAGTATTTCAATGAAAAAATAATTTTCAATTGATATGAATTTGTAATTTTACATTAAATAGTGGTATAAATATTTAAGCAATATAAAAAAGCTTGAAAAATCACGTAGACAAAAAATAATAAAAATATTTTTCATTAGCATATAATATAAATATTTTTATTATTTTTTGTCTACGTGATTTTTCAAACTTTTTAATATTGCTTAAATACTTATACCACTATTTAATGTAAAATTAAAAATTCATATCAATTGAAAATTATTTTTTCATTGAAATATATATATATATATATATATATATATATATATATATATATATTAACATATATATACTATATAGCTCTATTAATTTTTTTTAAACATTGCATGAAAAATAAATCGTCGGCACGCAGGATTGAAAATGGAGCGAGTATGTTTAAAAAATCATCCTACATATTTTAAATTGTATTGTTTTAAATTATAACTATCTAACGTTAGTTCAGAAGCAGTTTTTATTTATTAAACATATTTTCATAAACAAAACTTAAAAAAGTACAGATTTCTGGATTACACATCGTACTGGTACAGGGGGTATAAAAACACTACACATAATATATTTTATCATACACTTTGATATTGCCAATTAAAATCTAGCTTAGAAGCACTAAACATGATACACATTTTAGTAGAAGGGCATTAATCGTTACATACAAATTAATTTAATGAATATTTTATTTGAAGAGAGGGTCTTTTTCTTTAGGTTAGGTCTACATTCTAAGTATTATGATTTACCTACACATTTTTTACAATTATTATTTTTTTTTTTATAAGGAATACGGTCATAAAGAAATACGGTGACAACTGATAGGACTTATACTACCTACTGTGTTTCAATTAACTAATTAACCTTACAAATTTATTTCATTTAATATTTTTGTTATTTTACTTTTTTAATATTTTAGTGTTTTTTAAGAAAATAAAGGGGTATTATCAATGATTATAATTTGTAGAATAGCTGCGGGCACCCTGAAACCACCGGTTCAATATGATAATATAATGTGACCCGGCTTTAGAATTACACAGTATTATACATGGTGATCGGCTCAGAGGCACGTTGAATATTATGAACAAAATATGTATGAGTAGGAAAGGGATTTCTTTAGACCCTCGCCTAAACCAGATTCACGACTTACGCGGCTTACCCGGTCCACTTACCTGAGTACCGGCGGCGGCGGCGAATTACAATACCTATCGGTCGGCCTACAAACTAGTCTCGTGACACGCGCGTTTGACGTCGCTTATGTCGGCCGCTATCGGTTCACCGCCATCGCCGTCGCCCGTCTCTTGCCGTAGCCCCGTGTCCGCCGACGAGGGCTCCGCCGCGGGTCTGATCGCCGGCCTCGACGGTGACGACGACGACGACACCGCGGCGAGTCTCGCGTTCACGGCGTCAAAAATCCTGCACGCGGACGGGCGGCCGGAAGACCAGAGCTCGCGGCGGGCCGACGACGGCAACAGCGGTCCGAATAATTCTGCAAACGCGACCGCGGTCAGCGCGTGACCGTGGCTAACGGTCACGGACAACGGAGCTGCACGGCGACGGCAATCGACCATGACCGCGGTCAAGTTAGCCCAGGTCCACGGCCTGGGAGCCACGTACAGCGGCGCGACCCTGCATTCGACCGCGCGTTCCTCGGTCGCTCTTGGCTCCGATACGACTTCTGCCGCGGCTCGAGGCCCTTGGACCGCGACGGTCGGTATCTGAATCTGAGCAGTCTGAAATCGCACAAACGGATGACGCGGGTGGGAAATCGGCTGAAAAATTCGTAGTCGCGTTCGGCGACGTGACTCCGAAGAGGGAATAACCGACGGTAACGATGACTGGGCCCGACCAGTCTCGGACTAGGGCGTTAAAAGACCGTTGTTAATCGTTTTAATAATAATTCATCTCGACGACTTTCGGTATGAAAACAATTTCGAACCACCGCGGCGCGTGTCAAAGTTTTACCGAATCGGGTCCGACGCGGATCGATTTGTCATGATCGTGATTCGTGACGACTTGTAAGCGTGAAGTCTCTTTGTCCACGATGTCCTGATGTGAACTCAAACTGCCCCCCTCCCCCCCGGGCCCGAATTTCGGAGTCGCGCCGCTGAACTGAAATAATTATTCGATATGCTTACATATCTTTTCCAGGCGGCGAAGCAAGATCTGTGTAAGACGATTTTGCAGTCTGAAAAAGTATGTTTCATTTAATAATATTGTTCGATAAACTCTCGAGCTGCGACGAGCGAAAAATATGCCATTTTAACTTATTTCTAGCTACATGAAACTTAATATCGTACCGCCGCATTTTCTAGTTTTCCAGAATTTCCATATTCGGAAGTTACATATCGCGCACTTTTTACCGAATATGGCGACTTTTTTTGCATTCGAATGCCAGCAACTAGAATCAAAATGTTATGTTAATGTAATACATACTTATCCCGTCACCGTCATGGCAATTTAAAACAGACGCATTGTATTAGAGTATTATGTTATACATAAGTGTACCTTATGGAATCCGGTGTAGTTTTTTCGTCGGTATTGCTTTGGGTCATCTGCGAAATGAAATTAATTATTAAACTGTTAGATTAATAAAGCTATACGGTATTAAATATTAATCCGTTTAACATTTCGTAATGTTCTTACGAGGCAAAATAATATATTTTGTGTACTTTTTATTATACGGATTCGAGGCGAGCAATATCATAGGCACCTAGTTAAATCTTAAATCTAAGACCAGTCAAATATTTTGCTTACTTTTTCTGATACGGCGTTCATCTAGACACGGAATTCGAATCTCTGACAACGATTGGATTGATAAATATTTAGGATATAACACAAATTAAACTTTCTCGAGTTGCGAAAAATATTACGGTTCGGATGAACAAACGCGTTATGACAGTTTTAATGCTTTATTTTCATTGAGAATAATTTTTATAGTATAAATATATCACTATGGTAAGTTTCATTAAATAAATAAGTGTATAGCCAACAAATAAAAAATCCACCCATCTATCAGATACGAAATTTACTGGTCGAGTGTGCAAAATTATTTTGTTAACTCGTTTGGACTCGAGATACATTTTCATGTACATACAGTACATACAACACATAATATAACAAGTAAATGGAATCTACTTACCGTAGTATTAAAACGGCGATTTTAAAACTGGGATGTGCAAAAAAAATGAAAAATATTGCAAAAAAGAGTAAAATTTAAAAATATTTATTGAATTTGTACATATATTTCAAGGTTTTCTACTCTAAGACTTATTTACTCATTTTATAAAACTGTAAAATTATTATATTATTATTATATTGAATTGTACAATAATTTATTAAAATAAAATAAATACATATTGTTCGTTATAACATGTATTTTATTTAAACTATGTATTTCTTTTACTTAAAACTACTGTTTGATTATTAATACTTACTATACATTATTTCGTGTCAAAAATATAGATTAACTATAATTTTTTTTGTATTAGAAATCTGGAATGAATATAAAATGTTTATTTACTTGTTTGGTGTGAATTGCATGCGCACAACTGCAGATGAGTATCTATGTCTGAGACGATCTCTGGTCAAATGTTCAAAAATTTTCGACTTCAAACCATTAAATGTTGACTAACATTGTTTTATCAATATTTATATATACAACAAAATGAATAGATATTCGCTAATTTCGCTTAAAACTCAAAAACTAATTGATAGATTTGAACAATTTTTTTTCTGTTCGTCATTGACAGGACAACGTTTGCATAAAAAAATATTTTTGGTACGTCTACAGAATAAGTTGAAAATTCGCAAAAAATTTGTAATGATATTTGAGATTTGAATTCGATATCGTTCCACTAATCAATGTGGATATATATATATATATATATATATATATATATATATATACATTTTGAAAATAAATTAATTTTTTATCCTAGATTGATATTGATTTTGTTACTGATCAACCTAATGCCTCTAGTCTAATGACAGTATACCCTAATTATATATCCAAACTGATTAAACTATTTAAATGTAAGATTAATGATTTGCAAAGTACTAAACTAGTTGAAGATTTAAATGAAGAAAATTTGCTGACAGAAAGTAAGTATTTTATGGCTTTTTATGATGTTCTTCATTTTGTAAAATAAAAATAATTTTTAGATAGTCGAGATTGTTATGTATTTTTACATACTCTGTTTGTACCTACATCCAAAAAACAACCCGTGGTGACAAAGGACGAAAATCGCTAATAAAATATCCTATACGATATTCACAACAATATTTTATTATTTTTGCAGAATCATCTGCTGGAGTTGAAGATATAATTTCTAGGAAAAAATGGTATTTACTTTATTTTAGTATAACAATTATTATGAAATATTTTATGAGCTTTTATTTAATACATTTTAAATTGTTTATAGATTTAGGAATTCCAATTCAACCTTTTATAATTGTAATTGGGAAGTTACCAAATCAAAAAGATATTTTAGTATATTTCGATGACATAAAATACAAAATACTAACAATTCAGAGAGCCATAGATGTCGTATTTAAAATATTCCATGTTTTTAATTTGTCTTATCCTCCTGAGTCTTAAATGGTATGGTTTTTCATTCAAAAGCTATTTTATAATATCCATAATAAAAAATTAACCACAACCACAACCATTGATAAGTTTAGTTCTAGGTGAACTCTAAGCTGTATGTAAAATATTATAATTAGATAATTAATTTTGTTTGTATTGAAGTTACATTTTTATATTTTGATTTTTTTTAATAATATTAAATTTGTAAAATATTATTTATATGTATATATTCTAATTTTTTATAATAATATTAGATTTGTATGACATTATCATTTATCATTATTTATAATTTGTATATATATATGTTACGGGTAATGTTAACATTTGGATAATGTTGAAATTATCCGCCTAATGAGACATTAGCCAACTGTCATCATAAGCCGCCATGAATATTGGCTAATGTTAACATTAACCGGATAATATTACATTAGCCAAGAACTTTCGGATAATGTCTTAACAATCATAAAAATATATCATACATGAGATGCAATAATTTAAATTATTAAAAATATTAATTATATTTAAGACAACGACCATAAAATACATAATATTAATAATATGAGTTTAATTTTAATTTTTAACAACCTAACCTCCTAATGATAGGTACATAATGTATTATTCTTTATTATTACACGGCATGGCTTCCGTGAAATTTTGAATGACACAAAATGCTAGATGCTTTACATTTACATCGATTGGTGTCACATTTTCCCTTCCATGAACACCTTTTATATCCTTGACCACCACCGTCTGACATTTTACTCGCAATTTCCCTCAATGATTTTTCTACATGTACCACCTCATCAAGCGGTATTAAAGACAACGGACAAACACCAAACTGATTTCTGGTGTATAATTGTGGCAAAGTACCATATTTATTGCCAAGTTTATAATATTAACTATTATTAATTAATAGGATTCAGTTTTATCTTTTAACATTATCCAATGTCGACTGGCTAATGTCGACATTATCCGGATAATGTTAATATTTCATTAATATAAACGAAAAATTACACATTAACCAAAACGCATGGCTAGTGTCGACATTAGCCGGATAATGTCGACATTATCCAAATGTTAACATTACCCGTAACATATATATATAATTATACTAATTATACTTAGTAATTATAATTTATAATTGAATTAAAGTTAATATTTAATTAAAATAATTACCTACTTATATATTTGATTAAAGATTATTAATCTTTATATATAAAAATCTCCTGTCACAGTGTTTGTCCGGAATGAACTCCGAAACTACTGGACCGATTTTGATGAAATTCTTTAAACCATGTGTAATTTGGTCCAACTTAAAAGATGGGATAGTTTTTACTTCAAATTTTTTAATATATATTAAATATTTTAATTAACTTTTTAATAAATTTGTAAAATTGTTTGGTGTATTTCGGGTTTTCCCGTTGCCGACCGGGATAGTATCTATCTGTAACCTGACCTTTTTTCTATTGTGTGTGTTTTATCGTCGGCGGCGTGTAGATATGAATTGTTCCGAAAATTATATATTATAAGTAATAACACTAATACACGGCCTACGAAAATGCCATAAGACAAACTAATACGAGGGCAACGCCGTGTCGGGACAGCTAGTTGATTTATATAATAGAACAATAAAGAAATGTGTTCTGTACCTACATAATTTTTTTTTTATATTAACCTATAATTAATACATTTAATGAGTATTAGCAACTTAATTAGGTTTAGTTACATACCAACCAATTTAATCTAGTGCAATAAATGCGAATTTTGGTAAGTGAGATGGATAACATTTTATTTATTTTATATCAATATATTGCATTGGCGAAGGGTATATTTAAAAAAGTATGCATATTGTATTGATTAAATTACATTGTTAACATTTCACAACTGAAAAAATAATATCACTAGAAACGATTTGACAAAAGTTTTGAAAAAAAAAATGAAGTTTACCACTTATGGATTAAATATGGAACATTGAAAAATCTAATTTTATAGATGTTTTTATCATTTATAATTTTTGAGTCTTGATGATGAGGTCTAAACATTTAATACGACCTGACTTAACCAACGATACGGAAAAATGTCGAAAATTGTTATTCATAATTTTTTTTTTTCATAAGAACCACCATTTTCACCGAATTCCTGTTTAAAATGTCGATAAAATATATATTTTTCGAATCTTTTGGTAAAAGAAAATTTACACTGAATTCAGAATTCAAAATTTAATAAGGATTTGATTACAAAAAAAAAAAAAAAAAACCCCAGTAATAATTAGACCAAAAACGCAGTTTTTCACTACGTGTTATATTTGCACCAGCGTCATGCACAAAGGAAGTCGATTTAGCGTGACGCCTTAGCCGTTTCTTTACACAAGTATATTCACAGCACGTCAACCGACGCACGGCTTTATTTGACGTGAAATAATATCATTTCCGCGAAAATAATGGGCGCTCTCTAACGCACGCAAATACAATGTCGACTCGTTAACGCATAAGCTTTGCGGATTTAGGTTTTAGGTCTATGGTTCTCAGCCACGATGAGCCGTGAGGTCGCATCGCCAGAAAATACATTTTCCTCACGGCTGCCGGAATAATAAATTCTTTTCCGAGTTATTTTTCTAACGCTGGTTATTATTAATATTAAAAACAATAATGCTATTAGTACTCATTGTAATGGCCGAAAAGGCGCATTCTGAATCGATGCAACATTAACCGCATCTCGCGTTATTGATGTTCAGCTACTATTTTGATTTTTGACAAAAGTTCAAATCAATAAAACTTGCATTACTTAGATAATCTAATGGGTTTTATAGATTTCGAACGTCGACGACCGAAAAAGGAATGAGGTCACATCTGTATAAAATACAGTGGACCTTTGAAAAACACATAGGTTTTTTCTTTAGAAAGGGTTCCAAGAGGAGGGCGATGTTTGCAAGTGGAAAAATGGAGAGAGCTCGGGGGGTAGTTAAATGGCAATAAAAATGTTCCAAGTGTAAAATATTCAAGAACAAGTAACACAAATAATAGTAATTATTATTTAGATAAAAAACAAACACATTTCCTCGGAGTACTAGACTGGATTCGTTGTCCATTGGGTATTTTAATTTGCATATTTTGACTGTGAATTGGTAGAGCGAATATTTTATATTATTAAGTACGCTTGGTAGACACTATTTGTATACTTTATAAAATATAATAAACGTACTGTTTTCTTCCGGCGGCGAAATATTAATCTCAACGCTGTAAGGGTGGCAGAAGGTGGTATTTAACAGTGTTATCAGTAAAACATGTATTCAATCGGATTTCTACTTACATATGTAAAACATTCACTCGGCCAATTATCGATTTTCGGATGCAAATATGTATAACAACGCATAGCTATATCGCAGTATTATAGATCATTTAAGTGTATATTATTGTTATAATAAAATTAGAAAAAAAAAAATTAAATAAATACTGAAAATCGAAGATCGAATACGAAAACAGGAATAAAAATGATCGGCTCGCAGATGAAAATAAAAAAAATTCACGTACGGATTGAAAATTATAAGGGAAAATATTTACTCGAGGATTTATCAGTAAATTAGAAATATATTTCGTGCGTCCCTTTAGGGTGGTTAGTCCGTCGTTTCGCGATTGACGGTATGTACTATGTAGTCAGCTGTAGCTTTAATATTACATAATATTTAATAATGCTAAAAAAAAAATCGAGTGGGCAATTCCCGGGGGAAGGGACGTAACTGCCGCTCTAGACGGAATTCCGTGCGCCCCGTCGCGCATATTATATCCGTATAGTCTATACCGTTGCACTGTTATTACAGGTATTGGACGCATTGTTAATTTGATATTTTATGCGATAAATGTAATATTTGATATCGAGCTACCCGGAATACGTTAATACCAATTACCGATGTAATAGTGTCGGCTGCGTTATGTTGTGTAGGAATTCGTTCGAATTTCGCGTTCCTGCTCGCAGCAGTATTCCGTAGGTACAGATTTTACGTTCAAATGGTTATTTATACTACGGTCGCGGGTCCGGTTTTATGAAAATATATGCAAACATCTATTACGGGGCAGAATAGAAGAGTGTTTTGCGAATATAATGAAATAATTAAATTTATCCACGAGACAGAGTATACAAAATTGCGTTTCTAAACGAATATTGCTTTGTAAAATGTCTCGCTATGTGTGTTCCAGTCAATAACGTTTTATTCGACTTGACGTTTGATTAAATTATTATTTCACGAATGTGTCAAAATTATTGAATTTTTGAATATTTTCGGGTTTTTCTAATCAATTTTTTTTTTGTTTTTATTGTCTTTCAAAAGTTAATGAGTTTAATTTATTTAAATTTCATCTAATCGACCTCAATTAAAAAAAAAAAAAAATTTAATTACAAATATCCGTTCAGTGTTCATTTAATTATAGACGTTTAAAATGTTATTGCGGGATGTGGACTAAACGAGTACCAGATCTACTTCACGCTATTCATATATATATATACCTGTCTGTATATGTGAAATTTTTATCTAGTCGGTAGTCTGAATGCAGGCCTGTGCAATTTTTCCATTTATTTTTTTATTAGTTTGGTTGTGCGTCAGAAAAGTTGACGACCAAGTCGTTAAAAACTGCAATCATTAAATAGTTTATACTGTAAGTTTATACCCTTATATAGTTTACTCGAAATCGTTTGACCGAATGTAAGGATTTATCGTGCATATCCCTTATGAGTATTCATGTGTTTCGTTTTATTTTATGCTTCGACGCGGGTCGAGGTAAGTATAAATACTGAAAATAGTACTACGATAAAATATGAATATCGCTTTTGTTTTTTTTTTTTTTTGTTGGATTCACTCTTCATATTGAACACACAAATTGTAATTACATAATATCTCATTTCTCAGAAGTTAATTTTACAAAGACTTATAGCCGGTCGAGATCGAATCGAAATAAGGTTTTGAATAAAATAAATCCAATGTAAAATATATAACCCCGGAGTATACTTTGAAAGTCAACTATCCAACTACCAGGTCCAAATATGATCTTTTTCGAATGTCTATACCCAACCAGCTGACTTTTGAAGGTTTGTTAACAAAACCTTTGTTATTTTGTTCGTTTTTTAATCATCGAACAGAGGACGATTAAAAAAAAATTAAATCGTGTGCAGTAATAAAAAAATGCCCCATTTTTTATCGCCTCGATCGCGTTTAAAGTAAATGACGCCCCGTGTACACACTATCATTTTGTATCTGATATCGAAGAAAACGCATATTATTGAGTCGACTGTGGAGTGTACAGATAGGTACACACATAGAGGAATTCCTCAAGGTTTGGACTGCGCAGTTCAGCCCTCGAGGATTTCCTTCACGTGTGTAGGATCGGCCTTAAGGCCTATGTCAGCCTGCGCAGTCCGAAAATCCTCTTCGAATTTCAATAAGGAAAAACTGCGCAGGCCAGACTGTACAGTTCATATTCGCACGTGTGGAGGCACCGTGAGGGCTGCTTTGAGGATTCATGCGATATCACATATTATTTTCATTTTGTTTTAACCGGCAAGCAAACGTTAATAAATATTTAAAGTTAGACATTTCTTCTTCGTGTGTACTTAGCCATTTAACACGAGCCGTGAATTTATTGACGAATTTTCTAAGTTGCATGACAGCGAGCCTTGTCTTTGGCACATATAAAATAAAAAGATTACCGCGAGACAGGGACAAGAAAAATTCTGCGTACCTATGCCAAATTAGTCAAAATTTTCATCAATCTTCTTGTCACCAAAAATCTTAAAAGAGTCGCCGTGAGCCTTTTGTGGGGTTGAATGGCTTGTCTTATTACCGTATCATTTTTTTTTTTTTTTTTGTGAAAGGAGTGACCAATGCTATAGTAATTTTAAATACGTATCCTCGTCCCTTCTCAAATAACTTTGCCTGTCTTTAGGGCAAATCCTGAGTTCAGTTAGCAGGTTTACATGTGGATATTTTGCCCTTTTTGGTAACCAATCCTTCACCCATACCTTTCTCTTCGCGCGAGTTTTCAAACAATTCACTGCCATCAAGCAACCAATAGCCGCCATAATACCGTCATCTAACTTCTCCATTTCTATTTATGATATACGTTATAACTTATAGATATATTATGTTATTCAAACGAGAGTAGGTACATAATGATGTGGCCACGAAAAATTGCAGTACGCGATTAAGTACACACGTACCTAGGTATAATTATTAATTAGTAGTTACATTGAAAATGACAAAATCATCGAGTAATTCCCGAGCGTGTGGTGGCGATGCCTTTCCTTGAGGATTTCCTCTACGTGTGTACCTACCTAACCCCGCGGTCCGCTAAAACGTATTTTAGATTCTGAGTGAAGCGAAGATACTGAGATAGTACTTTAGAGAGGTCATTTTTCCAAAATCTCCATAGTTTTTCCAGTAATCAAGAATAACGATCGAAAAACTGAGTAAAAACGGTAAAATCGGTAAAAATCCGTCGTAAACGGGATTTTCACTGTTCAGATTTTAGGTATTTAGTCATAAATCGAAAAGTATTGAAGCTAGAAACTTGAAAATTTTATCCAATATCAAATATATACTTTTTTATGTTGGACAAAATTTTCAGAAAAATTATAGCACTTTTGACTTAAATATAGAACTTTTAATTTACCAAATTGTTTGAAAGTTTTTATGTAATATAATTTTAAATATTTGACAAAAAGTTCTGAAAATTTAATATGACCTTACTCATATACCTACCTAATTATCCTAACAAAAATTCAAAAATCGTGACTCAGGATTTTTTTTCATACACACTTTAATAAATTATTATACGATTTTTTACGATATTGTCTGATTTCTTTTAAGTTTATTTCTAATGAAATATTGAGTATTTGTTAGAAAGTTCTGAAATTTTAATACAAGTTTACTCTTATAATAAACTATCAATACCGAAAAAATATCAATAATCGTGACTCAAGATTCTTTTTCCAAGCATTCAAAAAATTATACAAATAACCGTAAAATACGTAAACAGTATTTAAATAATAATATATTATATTACACTGAAGCTTTGCTCAGAATCGTTTTTTACTAAAGAAATGAGTCATCATTTCTTTAAAACTTAATACATTCATCACCAATATCTTGTCCGAGGACCGAAGGGACGAAGGACGAACTTGTACCACCATCATCTCACTTACCAGCTTTTTTTTATATCATGTTGCCAGCAGCCGAGCGGTTAGGCGGCGGCGGGCGAGTACAGTGATTTTTGAAATAAGTCGTCGTCCTTATCTCTCTTATATACGTATACATACGAAAACGTATAATCTTTTGTCGAATTCCGCTGTTATTTTTATCGTGAAAACGGGCACTTACGCTAGCGGGGGGGGGGGGGGGGGCAGTTTATCGATCCGGCTCAACGTCTCGGCTCGGCCGGGTTGTTTTCAATTAAGGTCCGCGCACACTGCCGCGGTGGCGGTGGCGGTGGCGGTGGCGGTGGCGGTGGCGGTAAAATAGATCCCATGTAAAGCATAGTCGGCGCGCACACTGCAACGCGGTGGCGGTGGCGGTAAGAATATCGCAGCGCGGTGAAACCAAATATCGCGTCCGGACCTATTTTCACCGCCACCGCGACGCGGTAAAACTAAGATAAGATAAGATTCAACACTGCTTATAGTATATACAATGTATATACTATATAATATGTTGATAGTGTACTACAGTATTATATATAATATGCTCATGTAGTTACTGTCGTAGCGTGTCTAGGGGAGGGGTGTTCAACCCCCCCAGAAATTTTATATACACGCCAAAATTATTAAATAAATACATTATGAAAATTTCTACGCACACCCCTGGTTAGTGATTACTGTAGTTACTACTTGCTACTAGTACTACTATATTTACAATGTTTCAAAAATTATTTTAAATTGTCATTTTAGTTGATAATGTATGTTAACTATAATATTTATCGAGAATATAATACGTTAGATTTTTTTTACAATATTATAATTTTTCATATTCATTTGATATTATATTTTTTTATTGTATAATCTAAATATTTTTAATTTTACACTGTGTGTTATATTAGACTATTTCTTCTAAATACTTTGTTTATTTGGGTGTAACCGTGTTTATATCAAAATCATAAATATATTTGTATGAGACCTGTAGGATAGCTGTAAATATATTGTAAATAAAAATAATACGTTGACAACAATTCCAGGAATGCATAATCATTTCTAAGTGAATGAAATCAGTAAATTCAATGGAATATTTCAACTAAAATTATTTTGGTAAATGTTTAATTTTACAACCCATGATGATTGTATATTATAGTTATTGTTAATCAGTTGTTCACACTATATTCACGGTGCTCATTCACGGTGTTAAAAATTTAAAAAAATGGCTCTTTCCAAAAAAGATAACCTGGAAAAATTAATTTTAATTGTAAAACAATATCCCATAATATATGATATGACATTAAAAGAATTCAAAGACGTGCGACAAAAGGATCATATTTGGGACAACGCAATAAGCCAACAAATGAATGGAGAAAAAGGTAAGCACATTCAAATTTGATTTACATATCACAATAATAGCAATATATATTAGTTACAAAGATAGTTAATTCATAATTTTAATTGAGATTTATTTAAATTCCAAAAGCATATCTAAATTATCAATAAAATATATAAAAGTATCAAATTGCTAAATCAATCAAATTTTTCGAAGATAATAATAAAAAATATAGTTATTTTAAACATTTTTCATTTGTTTTGTATTTTATTTGGACTAACTAATTAAATAATTTAACAATTTAAACTTAGTATATTAATATAATTATTGTTTTTCGGTAAATTAAAAACATTGAGAAATAAAAGTTATTTAGCAGTTAAAAAAATCGACAAATTGTTCGCGAACTCTTAATGATAAGTTTGTTCCTCGACGATTATTCATGTCTATTTCTGTAAAGGCTTGAAAAGACTCACCTTCATCTCCATCTTCATCTAAATTGTCAACATCACAATTTTTTACACGTAAGTAGTTATGCAAAATACATGTTGACAGCACAATTTTGATGCAAGTTTCTTCTTTTACTTCTATCGGCCCTTTATAAATTCGCCATTTTTTGCAAAGTATGCCGAAGGCATTTTCAACAACACGTCTTGCCCTGCATAACCTGTAATTATAATTATCAAGTCTTGTGTTGTTCCTTGACTGTTTCCGTGGAAAGGGCTTCATTAAATATGGTTTCAACGCAAAAGCTTCATCTCCAATAAGGACCAGAGGTGTATTTTCAAGCTTTCCAGGTAATGGTCTACTTTCAGGTACATTTAAGGTACCCGCCTCCAAACGTTTACCCATAACTGATTCTTCTAAGATTCCCCCGTCCGAATTTCGACCATAACCTCCGACGTCAACACAAATAAATTTGTAATCCGGATCAACTATTGCCATTAAAACTATGGAGAATTTTTTAAGGTAACAGAAATTCCTAGACCCACTATTGTCAGGACATTTAATTGTAACATGCTTTCCATCTACGCTGCCAATACAGTTAGGAAATTGCCATTTTTCATAAAATCCATGAGCTGATTCTTTCCAAATAGTTGAAGTAGGCTCTGGCATAAATTTCGGTCCAATTATTTTAATTATCGCTTCGCATACCTCTACAACTATTTTACGAACAGTAGAAAAACCGACACGGTAACTATGACCTATGGTCGAAAAAGAATCACCGGTGGCGAAATATCTAAAATATAAAAATGTTTAGTTAAATTTAATTGATAAATTAAATTAAATATATATACATGTGTTTTAAGATTAAAGTTGGTCCCATGTCAATTAAGTATAACATACTAAATTAAATATCTTCTTTTCTAATTAGTTTTTTCAATATCCAACTCGTAGGACAAATAAATGTAAATTTTTAAACATTAAAATTACTCTTAAATATAAAATTTGTAAAGCTGATTGTTCCAAAAATATAGTTGCTATGTACAAGATATTTCAGCAAGATTCGATAAATGCAATAACTTTTTTGTATTCATTATTTTTAACTTTTTTTTTATTAATATTTATTAAGATCCTGCGGTACAACAAAATTCGCTACAATTATTGTGTTAAAAGATTTATTTTTATTTTGAATCAGGTAAATAATCAGATGCATAATTACAATATTTTTTAATATAATAACAATTTTAAAAAAAACAGCATTACGAATTGGCTACTTTCAAATTGAAAAAACGTCTGAGGACACTTCGCCCATGGTACTGGAGAATTTAGAAAAATATTGTATAATTGTTTTAAACTTTAAAGTGCAACTTTAAATCATTACATTAAAAAGAACGATCCTGTGAAATAAATGTATGTTAATATCATAGGAGAAGCTTTAAAAGCGAAATGGAAAAACCTAAGAGACTCATACCAAAAATATTTAAGAGCAAATTCTACATCAACTGGCCAAGCAGTGAATGTTTCAAAAGGAAAACACTTGGACCCATATAAAAATTGGAGCTGGGCAAAACAGTTGGAGTTTTTAAGACCACATCTCAGCTTTGCTGCGTAAGTATTTATTTTTATATTATTAAAATACACACACACACACACACACACACACACACACACACACACACACACACACACACACACACACACACACACACACACACACACACACACACACACACACACACACACACACACACACACACACACACACACACACACACACACACACACACACACACATGTATCGTGAATTTAGCAAGCAGCGCGGTTGGTACTGCAAAGGAAAGCTGCAGACGACTGTGATAATTGTATTAATTTAATTTTGAAGTTGAAAAACTCATAGGTAGCATAATTGGCTTGAAACTCGAAAGCGCAAAATGTAGTATCCTTCCTCCACACTTATCCAACTAACTCTCTAAAGTCTGAACAAAATTATTTATCATTTCATTGAAATCCCCTCGTTCTAAACGTTATTATCTATAATTTATCGTAAACGAACTTAATTTCTCCTTAAATATATAATAAATATCTTTCGGACTTTAAACATTTTAAAACCAATTAACTATAAATTATTGGTTTTACAATGATTTGTTTTTATTTTTTATGTATGTTATCACGTTGTCGGGTTGAAAAAATAGTCTGAACGTTTCATCTAGTTGTATTTTAGAGAGGTCATGTTTCTCGATTCTTGATAGTTTTTCCGAAACTTTTGGAAAAACTACTAAAAAATCGAGTAAAAATTGTAAAATTTGGTGTATAGACGAGATTTTCATAAAATGCATTATTGATATTTAGCCATAAATCCAAAAGAAATAGAGCTAGACGTTTGAATGTTAAGACATTTGAAATTTTCACCAAATATCATAATGACCCTCGTAGAGATTTGTAAAACTTTCGAAAATATTTTACTATTTTCATACTGTATAATACATATTATATGCATCTTTTAAATTAATGAAAATATCGAATTTTCGAAAGTTTTTATTTGTTAAAATTGTTAATATTTCTTATGAAAACCTAAAAATGTAATTATATCGTATTCATATGCTTGACTAATAGCATTGAAAACATATCAAAAATCGTTAGTCAGGGTTTTTTTAATTAACGTTGAAAGTTTCACAAATAAATCATTAATTACACATCAATTAAATTATTTATGTACACGCGTTTAAAGTTATTATTGCGGTTCAAATAACTCTTTTTACCCAAAACTCCATATTTATTTATATTTTTTTGTCAATGAAATTAGTAATTTTTATTTATAAAATCTGACATTTGTATACATGTTTTTTTTTTTTTTTTATTTATTTAAAGGCTTCAACAACAATGGTTATTAGCCTATCTTAGTTAGTTAATTAGTTACAATAAAAAGTTTATATATCAGTTAAATTTTAAATATGTACAGTTTAAAATAATATATTACAATTTATTAAATAATTCATTTTTGCGAAAAAAGTTACATATGTTCTTTGTATTGTCTTCGTTGAGGGCTTGTTGGTTTGTAGTAGAATTGTTGAGTGTTTTACGCGATATTGAGAAATTTGGGCATTCAACCATGATGTGGAGTATTGATAAGTAGATCCTGCATGTTTCGCAAGTGGGTCTTAGTTCTTTGCTAATAAGGTAGGATTGTAGGAATGAGTTAGATGAGTGTGTCCTATTCTAGCTCGGGTGATGACTACTTCCTCTCTTTTTGAAATGTTCAAAGTATTTTTCCATTGATTGACATGTGGGTTTATGTTTCTTAATTTGTTTGTAAGCGGTACTTCACCCCAATATTTTTGCCAGACGTCTAATATTTTATTTTTTAAGTTTTGAGTTGCATCAGAAGTGGTGATTTTATGCATACACGTCTCTTTATAAATATACCTCTATTTTCATATTTATTTGTTCTGGTTATATTTTTTGTTTTATTCAAGTCGTAGAAGTGTTTAAATACGGCGAAACGGAACATTTTTACGAATATTATGAACTCGGATAATTCTTGTTATTAATGCAGAACTTTTTTTTTACTAGAAACTAAAAATCGCATCAATTGTTTTATCACGGGGTTTTTTATTTTTCGAAAAGTTAACCAGCCGATAATACAATTATTTCTCGAATTTCACTCGGAAAAGTTTTCTGAAAACATTGATATATCATTGATTTCAAATTTCTAACGATATCACACTACACGTATCGTTCGTCAATCATGAAAGCCTCTCATTTAAAATTCTCCACACCCGACACAATTATTTTGTCCGAAGAATACCCATGGTACGAAGTATGTCCGACTCTATTGACTGCATTACGTTTTAATAATACACGGTCAATACAAACTTTCAACATTATAATGGATCTATAAATAACATTTTGTTTATGTTTTAAACTAATATATTATTAATACCTAAATTTATTTATTGGAATCTTCTTGGTAAATTAATCACGAATAAAAAACATTATATTTTCATGAAAAGTATTCAATATTTTTCTATCCGTTGTAAACGACGTTATAAAGCGTATGGCGGCAGACGGGATTCTTACAGTTCTGAGTAATTCAATGTTTTTCCTGTGTGACTAAAGCAAATATCAAAAATGCAAAAATAAGAATAGTTTACAACAAATCAAACAATAATACATATTATGAAATATTTCATGATGTTAATAATATGCTCAGAATGGAATTAAGTAGGCGAGCTGATACGATATTTAGGGGTGTTGAGCTTTCTTTAAAATCTCTGCATTGCTATATGTGTACTTATATAAACGCATTTTTTCCCGATGTATAACAATATGAGACAACTTCACTTCTAATTTTCAAAAGCACTAAACGTTTTTATTAACATAACTATAGTTTTAACGTACATATCGTATACAAATTATATATATTGGGTACCTATATCAAGTATGATAATACATATAAATTTATTTGAAAAAAATGCCATAACTTAAACTTTATTCATTATTTAAAATTTTTCAAATGAATAATGTAACGGGTAGGTTATACAATTGTACAAAATAAATGTATTTTTAATTATTTGTTACGTGTATGATTTATTAAGTTTGTATTTTTTTTTAAATAGTAATTTCCACCATAACACAAAAATGTTTTTACCCCTTAACCTATTGGTCCTATTATAATATTATTTGGTGGCTATCCTATCAGTCAAAAAGAAGATTTACTTCGTTATGCGCGCATTCGTAACATCGTATTTTTTATACAAAACAGTGTTGTTGTGTAAATGCGTTCAGTGACACTCTGTAAGATTTCCGTATTGAATTACGGGAGAAAAACGAAATAAAAAAAAGTAGAGAAACAACCATTTATCTGGCTTGCTGCCCGAGCACCTAATTACCCATTATTCCGCGAAGGTAAAGTACGGTTAAGTTCAATTTTCCGTCCCGTCGCCTTGGAAACGAGTTGACAATTTGTGCTGCGGCTGCACTGTCTTGTGTTGGAATTTTTTTTTCCATAGTTCTCGTTATATAAGAAATGCAGAAACCCGGGTTCTATTTTAAATAATTCTTAGAAATGCAGACACACACACGCATTCCATTATAGGCTATTATTTATTGTGATTTGTGATACACACATTGCAAAGACATTATTAACTGTCACAATTTTCAAAGAAAATGTAGTTTTAACAACTAATTGTTGAAATATGGTGTAATTATATCCGAAACGTTTGATGTATTCATCTCGGTAAGACAGTACATACGCCATTTATAAACGGAACAATTGAATTCGTGTTGTGTTGACATAGGTACCGGAAAAAAATTAAATCAAAAACATACAGCATACAGTGAGTTTTTGAATGTTTAAGTCTTATTATTTATTTACGGACATTAATGATTTTATTTAAAATATATAACATATATATATATATATTCTGAATTTGTTAGGAAGATAATGTATTTTATACTTAATCCACAAATCTTACATTAATTATAGATTTAATTTGAATAGAATTAAAACGTCAATTAAAACGTTGTTGTATTATTATTTTTTTATAGGTATTTCATAGGGGTGAACATACGATTATTACGGTTTCTAATTGTGATCTGTTTTGATTCGATAAAGTTTAAAAGTGGCGTTATTTTGAAATTCCATTCATAATATATTTATTAGAGAACCGGTTGGGTGATGACAAGTCATGATACGGTTTAAATCAAAAGCTTTTCTTCTCATCGTGTATTGAATGGTATTGTTTTAACCCTAATCGGTCTGCGACGAAAGTAACTACCTTTGATCAATAATGTCATTAATACTGTTGTGCCATACAGTCCCTTAATTTTTTTATTTTTCCATATGAATGAGTTTCATAACTTCAAACAATTAAATTTTCGTACCCAGTCGTGAGTTTATCACTTAAATACGCCTGTCGCGATAAAAATTACATTTTTACACAAAACGTTGTTAACATCGTCAAAGTAGGTCACGAGTGAAAATTGTTCAAACAAAAGAGAAAAAGGTAAGTGAATTCAAGTTGGGACCTGCAGCATAAATATTAAAAAGGCGTCATATTAAACTGTTGTAGTTTAATGAAATCGTTTAAGTAATAGTGGCCGTTTTGACATGAAAATTTTTAAAAAAACGAGAATGTGTACTGTGGAATGGAAATTTAATTTGAAATATTTATATATATATATATATGGTTCTTTGTTTTATTCGTATTTAACTTTGAGTGACAAATCGATTTTCCACTTCAAATATTATTGCCATGAACCAAGTGAAAACATAGGTTTGTACGTTTTCAATGAAATTAAATAATAGATTAAAATTTTTTCAAATTTTTAATGATCTAATCCATACGACATACACATAGAACAGCATATGGGGTTTAAACATGGAGAAATATTCTATGGAATGATTTTATATTTTTAAAGTAAACAAAAACGCGATATGTGTAATGACTTTAAATGTAGTTGAATAATACTGTTGTTATAGGGCACTTACACTGAAACAATGTAGTACTTTTGCTATTGCGAAAGTCTACAATAGTTTATTGGCATTTAAATACTAAAAATATCAAACGAAGTTCAGCATTTTGTCGAACCAGTATTTTTATGTCGTTTCTAATAAAAATTAATTTATAATAAATAAACTACTGGAATCTATTAGCAGTGATGGTTGTTTATTGGTAGGTATCTTTAAGTTGCTTAGACATACATTATTAGAAAACAAATTTATTCGATTTCAAGTGAGTTTCAAAACTATATACTTCTAAAATATTAGTCGTATCTGTGGAAAACTCGAGAATCTTGTTTTCTGCGATGAACAGTTTTTATTTCGGTGTATACTTTGTTTAGGCATTATTACTATTGTTCCTATCTGAATTTTATTTTTGGTCTTTTAGATTTATTTCATGTTCAGGTTGTTCAAATATCAAATTCAAAAATAAGAATATTATTTTAATAAAATAGAATACTTTTCAGCTAATTAAAATTATGAAATTTCGTTAAAGAAAATTGGCAATTATAAATTTTAATTTAAAAATTAAAAAAAATTATTATTAACAGCAAATAAAATTTGAGATACACTTACAATTTATCAACAGAGTAACATACTACTTTTATATACAATTTTTGTATAAGTAATAAGTAACTTATCATGCGAAAAAAGGAAGTGATAAAGTGGCCCTCATAGAAAAAAAAATTACAATATAGTATCCAATAATTGTTAAATCGATTAGGTGTAAAACCAATTTATTTCACGCTCTTTTCAAAACCAAATTTATGTGATATGAATTGTTACCATTGATAAATTCTCGGTTAACTTTTAAAACAATTAGTTTTCCAAATAATTATTTCGAAAAATTCTATTGACTTGCCACTTGGCAATCGAATAACAACTAGGTACTTACCATAAATGGAGAAATAATAAGCGTTCAATATGAGCGTATTTCTGAAAACAAAGCCTCGGATTGAAATATATATATATTTTATATTAGAAACTTTGTTTAACAATTAGTTTCGACAATTTGCTATAGACAAGTACAAAGAAATATATATTAAATGTCATAATTTTCTATAGTAGGATAATCATGTGAAAAATATGTATAATATTAAAACTGAATTTAATAATTAAGATAAATGGCTTACGCATTAAATAAAATTAGTTATATGTAATTTAAAATGTATCATATATATATATATATATATATATATATATATATAGTATACGTACTATATGAATATACCATTTATATTATGTTATGTTTAATTGGCCACGGTTTGTCGTCATAATATGAATGTATTGTACGTACTTGTTCTTCAATGGTTTTTTCAGTAATATAATTATTGATTTTCAACTTGGCGGAGTAAGTAATAGTGTAGTTAGTGCATATACATCATTAGATCAATGGCGTAGTCAGGCTTTTTTCCTATGTCATTGTATTATTAAAGTAAAATCTGGTTAGATAATAGTGGTGGAAATGCGTCCTCCGTTTTTTCGATCCTCTGATACTGTTATGGTGATGTATGTATTGCATTTTAGAGAAATAATAAATTATTTCTTTAGTACAATTATTTCCAACCTGAGGGGCGTGCCTCCCTAGGAAGGTTCCAACACATTGGTGGGGAGGTGCAAGCCGTTATCGCGTAGTAAATTTTTTAATTTTACATAAACGGGAAATAATAACGAACAATTTATTAAAAACCGTTTACTGCGTATTGGAAATTGTTTAAATTAACAGCTTAAGCTTTTTGGATGAGTCAGTTAAATATATTTTCCCATTAATTTAAAAATTTCAATTGAAAACTTTATGGTTCGTTCACAATTTTATATTTTTATCGATTTATTGGAATGAATAAACAAAAGTAATTATTTTATTTTACACTTAAAATACTCTAACAAAGAACCAATACCCTTAAAGATTATATCATATTATACGTATTAATATATATTTTAATCCACATAATAACAGAGATAGAAAAGGACTTCAACCTTAAAACTTTTTACTTTTAAAAACAAAAAGGTCAACTTTCCCATTTTTTTAACAGTTAAATTAATTTGGAGGGAGTTGTATGATTATTGAAAGTCTACAAAGGGGGCGTAGAATAAAGTAGGTCAAATGACACTGCTTTAGTAAAACGATTCTGAGTAAAACCTCATTGTTATATACATATCGTTAACACATTTGAACATTTTTAATCTAACTGTTGATCGATAGATATTTTTTATCAAAACCTCGTATAATTTTTTTTTTGAACATAGAAGACATTTTTTCACCAGAAGACGCAAAACATATTTTTTTATGAACATCTTAAGTTTCAAACTAAATGGATTGACCAATAATTTATTATTCACACTGAAATTGGAAATTGATATAAAACAGTAGATTCCATTAAAACCGTATACGAATTTAGTTAGAGGCTTATAAAAAATCCCTGCAAACGATTTCTGAAATTATTTTAGTACTATTAGTGAAGAATATGAATATCTCGATATTTATTTATTGATTTTATGTTGATATGTTTTATCAAAAATTGAAAATTTTAATGGAAATAAACTTTTAAAAAACGAAGATTTTTCAAATTGTATTGTTAGTCTAAAACTTTTTTTGGAAACTGATCACATATTTAAAAGCGTGTTATTAGTATGTGGTAAAAATTTCAAATGTATAGCTATATAATTTTTGGAGTTATAACTAAATAATAAATTACATTTAGTGAAAGTCTCGTTTATGGCACATTTTATTCAATTTTTTCGCAATTTTCCCTTATGCTTAAAAAACTATTGAAAAGAGAGAAAAATGACCATTCACTTTCTGATTTATAAAGTTGCTGGACAAGACTTTTAGACAAAGTTTGCTGCCCCAAAGAGTATTTTCAGAAAATAAAAAAGTAAAAATAAAAAATAAACATGGTTGTAAAACCAATAGATTTTTCGCTTCACTCAAAATCTAAAAATTACAAAATATTGGTGTATGAACCCAGAAATTAAAAATGTTATGTTATAAAATTATGTTTGATTGAATAGAGAGTAATATTATAAAGCAAAAATAAACAAATAACACTCACCAAAATATACTTACCGATTAAAAATACATAAAGCACCGTGTCGTCGGCCGAGTCCGAAAATTTAGGTCACATTATTAATATAACTACATTATAATGGTGTTCTAATGCGAAAACATTATATAATTAATTATTACCTGCTCTACACTCACGCACACGCACAGTCCTCCGAATAGAGTGTAATTCGGGAGGCGATAAATTGAAGGGCAAGTATAAGGGATCGGATTAACATATTTGACCCATGCGAGCGTACACACACACACACACACACACACACACACACACACACGCACACACACACTAATTAGTGTTAATCCACTTAACCCGTTTCCGAAGTTTCGGGAAAAACACTTTATAAACTTTATACACACGCGCGCTCGCGGTTTTATTACACGTTTATTTAATTGTCTGCGTGTACGAGCCGCCTTGGTCATCGGGTAGTAGGCTGCAGAGTTGCGCCAGGCCATTATGTCAAACAGATACTGAGAAGGCAGATAAAAAAACACACGTAAAAGATGATTTATACGTTTAGTAAAGTTTATTGGTAAAACGTCGTGAATATCTCGTGTCTGCAATATTCTACAGTAACGATACGGATACATAATTATCAATAAACACTCGCCTACAAAAACAAAATATAACTAGGTACTTTTACACTAAGCTGTACAGCTATACGCAAACAATTATAAACATAAATATTATTACCGTGTAGCGTAGATAGGTGAATCGTAATAATAACATTAATTGTTATACGTGAAAATTCGTACGAATCTCCTTCGTCTCGCTTATGAGAATATTTTTTCACACGATTAGGTACTATTTCTTATAAACGTACAGGGTGTAATATTATTATAGTAATAACGCATGCACTATGTAGATAGTACGAATATCAGTAATAATAATAATAATAATAATAATAATAATAATAATAACTATAACAATTAACAACAAGAATAACGACGACAGTGTATGTACACGCGTATCGAATTAATTTATCTAAGTGCGAGGGATTTAATTAAATTGTTCAGTAAACTCATTGCAGTGTTTTTCGATACAATGTATTTCTTTTCGAACACAATGGTTTTTTGTATACATATCGTATTATATATATATATATAGTTGGACCCAATATCGGTAGATTTGCCATGGACACTCGCGCAGCGGTATTTTTGCGAGAGGTACAAGAGGAGGTACAGGCAAATAAAATTCATAATGATAAATTCGGATAAAATCACGGGCACAGTGGTTTAGGAAATTCGGTCACACGCGTCATGAACAGACGATCCCGATCCCTGTATTTATATTAGGGATGGGCATGAAATCCGAATATCCGGATATCAAAATTCGGGTTTGAATCAAATTCTTATCCGGATTTCCCAAATTATCCGGATTAACCGGATTTATGGATTTGCTTAATAAGCGCAAAACATCACTGGTATTTAAAATGCGTTCGAAATTTGTATACCTATGTCCGAAAATTATGTTATAGAATTAAAATATTATTAGTATATAAAAATGAGCCATTAAACAGCAAAATCGAGTTGAATAATCCGGATACTCCTGATAATCCGTGAAATTCGGAATTACTAAATCCGAATAATTCGGATTTTTGAAATCTGGATATGCCCACCACTAATTTATACATCACATTATTTTGATGTACTCATTCGACGCAATGTTGTAGATTTGCAGACAATATTAACATGCATTTATCATTAAAAGTGCATTTACACTAACAAGTCGAAATTCGAATGGACTTTTTTTTTTCAACGAGTCCATGGTTGAATATATGAATATTATAAACTGCTCGTCGAGTTTATTACTTAAATATATTCATATTTAAATTTAACGGTTTATTTCACACGATTTCAGCGGTTTAGTTTTAAATTTTTACTCTCCACTGGAGTAGAAACGCACTGAATTCGGTTTTTGTTGACTTTCAATTATTTATACTTTATACATTCGTCAATATTTTACTACCAGAGGTTAAAGTAAAGTTACTATCAACTTATTTATATTTTTAATACATTGTGAATTGAGAATTTTTTTTGTATTGAATTGGCCTAAACTGAATCAGCTGTTTGAAATAACTGACTTTGAACGTCGATTTTATATAAAAAAAAAACAAAACGTTAGACTGATTTCGAATGAAAATTTATCTAAACGCCGAATAAAAAATATCATTAACGCGCGTAACACGAGCTAAAAACTAAGTATCGTATTTGGCACAGTCATTGCTACAGCGAAGTCCGTGGACTGGGCGCATAAAACCAGAGACAAATATTTATGTTTCAAGTGATTGGTCACTGGCAGAGATCGAGACTTCGACGGCAAAGTCGAAGCGTATAGCTAAGTAAATGTGAAAGTGTGATTTTTACCGGACAGTCGAGAGGAAGGAGTGTGTCTGGAGGGTTTGAACGGAACCTCGGCGTACAGGTGTTATGGTGGTGGGCGTCACCGTTTTCCGCCAAAATCGACCTTACCGTTTACCGCCAGTACAATAATATATATTTTTTTTCCGACACTACAAATTTCAGTTTCTATATTTTAGTAACCCCTGATAAAAACTGGCGAAGTTGGCTCATCAAAGTCTCTGTCGATATAACGCGATATAATCAGTTCCGGCAGCGTCGTCGATAACTCGAAAAAAAAAGATATATCACAGATAATTTATGTTCGCAATCATGTCAATGCGTTTTTCTCCATTAATAGAAAACAGAGGAAAGATTACGTTCGAAATTAATGCGAAATTCATACAATGGGAGAAATATGCCGCTATACATTTGTAAAATCAATAGCGTATAATAACTATAAAAAATAAATGAAATAAATAAATGTTTGACTGTGATGTTGTTTTTTACATAGTAATGTAGACTTTTTAGTTTTTGTAATAACTTCACGCAATATTCTACGTAATTTTAATTTATAATAATTTTAATTTTAAGTATCTGCACTTGAATGTGTTTTTGTAAAATCACATATTTAATTAAAATTGATCACCTAATAAATTTTGTTATTTTAAAAATCATCACCAATTATCAATAACTTCACGCGTTTACATGGTAAGGGGTTACCAAAATATAGAAATTGAAATTTGTGGTGGCGGAAAAAGGAAATATATAATTATTATTGTACCGGCGGTAAACGGTTATGTCGATTTTGGCGGAAAAGTAGATCACCCGTTGTTATATGGTGCCCGTTGTCACGGCTGATTAGGTCTCGTTTTGGAGGGTCGACATCGGACAGGGGTGATCCAAGAGCTACGGGTGTTCAAGTTCTCGGTCGGAGGGGTAGGGAAACGGACGAAAAAATAAAAAGAAAAAGAAGAAAAGGAAAAACGAAAGAGACTCGCGTGGCCGCGCGCGAGCGACATCGCATTTGGTCACACGTCCTGCCTGTCGGACGTGTACGCCGGGTTGTCGCGTCCTTCCGGTGTCGCGGTCGCCTCCGCCACCACCGTCACTTCCGGTCTCTGCGGATCCGTGTCGTCCACGTGCTGTTGCTGCTGTTGCTGTTGCTGCAGCTGCTGTTGCTGTTGCTGAGCGAAATGAGGTAGTTGCAGGTGATTACCGCCGCCGACGCCGGACATGGTGACGCAGGAGGCGCGACGGCCGCCGTCCGCCGTGGACGACCTCCACTTGAACGGCTTCCACTGGCCCAAGTTGCCGCTCGATCTCCTCGTCATGGACATGAGCACGACCGGCTGCGCGGCGTCCGACTTGCGCTGCGCGAGCTGTCTGAAGCCGCCGCCGACGCGCTTGGTCGGCATGTTCGCGTGCACGGGCTCGCGGATGCCCGTGACCTCGCTGCCACCGCCGCCCACGCCGCCGCCGCCGCCGCTGCCGCCGTTCGGCCGCTGAGCCATCCTGAAAACGATCGACAACGAGTTTTGTTTGAAAATCGTCGGCGTGATTGTTGCTGTAGGGGCTACAACAGTGTGGTGACGGGGGATTCTCGATAGTGGATCGGTCTTTTGAATCGATTCGAATAGGAAAAAAAAGATCGATCTTTAAAAGAATCGACAACAAAATATCGATCTTTTAAAAAATCGATCTGAAAAAATCGAAATAGTGTTGCCTAAAAAAAAAAAATTAAACTGTGGCAGTGCACTACGTTTGGGGGAAAAGTATTGTGGAAATATCGATTTTCAATCTGATTCGATTCGATCTCTACAAAATTGGATCGACTCATAAAAATATCGGTCATTAGAGATCGATTCTTCTTTTATATTCTTTTATATTATATATTTTAAAAGATCGATTTAAATCGCCCATCACTACTACAGTGGCGTAACTTGGGAGAAATTCTAGGGGGGGCAGTATCTAACCAACATTTCAACGACATAGCGAAAAACTTCAAAGCCTACTCTTATCGAATTTGAGAACTGTGTGCATCATATTTATTTTGAAGGGCTGGAAAAATTTAGCTTTTTTTTCTAATTTGTACTTTCACTTTAACATTTTAATACTCAAATATTGTCAGATATAACAAGGAATATATTGCAATTTTTCGAATCAATGTTTGCTGTATAAACAATATAATAACAGAATAAACGTTACCTATGTATAGTTTAAGTACACATAGATACAATCGTATGATGTTTCATACAAAATGTAGAAAATATTATGTGTTAAGATTTTTAATAATTAGAAATGAAGTATTTTATTAGTTTAATTAAATTAAAATTTGAATTATAACTGATGGTAGAGGGGGCAAAATAATACCTTTGCCCCTTCCCCCCAGTTAAACTCGGTGGGAGGGGGTTGCCCCCCAGACTACGCCTATGGCTGTAGTGCTGTCCGGCCGTCGTGTCGAAAAGGCGCGAGAAAAAGCGAATCGGAAACGCGGTCGGCTAGAACTCAAAACGGAAAACCGCGGTTTTGAAAACGATTAAGAATATTATACATAGTGTTACCGCGATGTCCCACGATTCACGAATGTCATACCCGTCGCGATACCTCCCGAAATAATGAGAATAATCGAGTTGTATTTTTTCATATAAGTCACGGGTACGAGGACTACTGATTTTCGTATATTTTTCATCGAAATCGTATGATTTGGTAAAATTAAAAAAAAAAAAAAAAGAAAAAACTTTTTATTTCAATATTCTCGAAACATTTGAAGACAACCATGTTATATTTCGGTTTTCTGAAAGTTTTTGTGTTCATCAACTTAATGATTTTTATGTTGTATTACATTTTTCACGGTAAAACAATTTAAAAAAAAAGGGATATCTTGTCGTATGCGCTCTACCCTAGATTGCGGTCTACCTGCGATTACGTGACATTTGTTATATGCGCTCTACTATGCGATTCATATTTTTATTACCGTGGTAATAAAAATTATTCTGGTAATAACGATTAGGATTCTCTCTTTTCCTGCACCATATAATTTTTGATCGTATATTTAGTCGTCAGGTGACAATACTTGAGTTCACACTACGCACACGATTTCATATTTCCACGTGACGTTCAAAATGATTGCAAAATAATTTTACAAAATTATACAAAACGAAGAATCAGTTACTAATTTTTTGATCACGAAAAATCTTTTAGTAAATGTAGAAAATATATTGTGCAATAAATGTGATAGTGAAATGAAGTATTACATAAAAAAAGATCGCGGGAAAGAAAGGACATTGTTGAGGTGTAAAAAGAAAGGGGGACATGGCACAAGTACTTTAATAATTATTTATTTAATTTTATATTTATTATTTTTTAAATTATTATTCGCAACAAATAACGAGTTGACGACGAACGCGTTGATTATTTATAATAATTTGTAATAATTGTATGATAAATTATTTATTCAATTGTTTGCTAGGTTTGCTGTACAAATGTTTGCTCTTCATTAAAAGTAGTGTGACAAAACATGGTAGAGCGCATAGGAAAAGATAGCCAAAAAAAAAATAAAAATATAGTTGATAAAATAGAGTTTAACAGTAAAATGTTCAGAAAAAAAAAACTCAATAAATCTTCAAATTTTTTAAAAAGCAAAACAAAATGTTTTTACTGAAACGTATACGTAAGTATTATTAAAAATTAAAATGTTTAGTCTTCAGCCTTGAGATTGTTATAGAAAAAGGAGAATTCGATTACCGTGGTCTGTTATTAATACTTCAGGAGATATATTTTAGTACAGAATATATTGTAAATGGGTAAATATTCGTTGGGACACTTAGTGTATATAAACTAAATTCAATTAGAGATCAATTTAAAATATTCTAACTGTCGAATGTTTTTTTTTTTTTTTTTTTTTATTAGAAACTTGGTGTTAACCATTAGTTTCAACAATTATCCAATGTTAATTTTACTACTTAATGATGAATGTTTATTGTTATTTTTAACACGTTATGTGCGATCTCCATGACACATATATGTCAGCCGAATGATTTACTTATGAGAAATAACATTACTTACTTAGATTCAAAGACCTACTAATACCTTTTTCGGATTCTAAATATTGTATACAGCGTGTGACTGTTTCGGAACGTCAGCATAAAACCGAAGGCATAGATAAATTCGGAAAAGGTGTTGGTAACTTATTGCTGTAATAGCTAGTGACTTATTAATAATCCACGAGGGCTTTGGTTAATTAAAAAAAATCCAAGTCGCGATGGGTAAATTCGTGGTTTTACGCCTGCAGGCGAACATTAAATCCCCAGTTGACAGTTATAGTGTTACTACTTGATACAACTTAAATATCCGCGTAAATCAAAAATCTATTATAATACCCCGCGGATAATGGCGTTTTATCGCAAGGTAGTTGGAAAACTGCAGACGTAGTGATGATGATATTATTATACAGACGACGAAATAGGTCGGTGGCGGATCCGATAAGAGAGGAGAAAGGTGGCGCAGCGTCACCAAAATCGAAAAAAAAACCAAAACCTTTTTTTCATCATCTATAATAAAAGCCACGCGACCTTGTGTTTTAAAATAACTTCTCAATTTTTTTACGTGCCAAAAAAATATTACTGGACCTTATTAAAGTGGTATTTAATATATTATACTTCTTATGCACATACGTATGCGGTTATTTGAACGGGAAACGTTGGTGATCTCATTATCTCAACGAGTACCAATAAATGTAACGTACGTCGAGACATTTGGAACAAAATATAAACGCGATAATGCGGATATTTATAATACGCCAACTGTGAAGCACAAACTAAATAGTCGGCGGGTCCCGTAAACTATAACTTTGTACATATCTATTTCGATAAGACGGTTTAGTAATTAGTGATAAATTTATGAAAATCAACAAAAAAAAAAGTTATTGTAATGCAACTATGTTAATTGGTATCGAGTTTTAGAAGGCCATATTAGAATCAATACATCTCTGTGTGGGTCATTAGCGTAACCAGACATGTCCTGATGAGGGAGGGTCTATAATTCAAATATTACAATTTAAATAATGCGATTTCATAAACAACCGAGTCTTGGCGATAACGATCAGCATTGTCTGTGCCACACTGCACCACAGCTTTTTGCCCAACTATTATACAGCGAAATCAATACCTAAATATTTTATGCCGCTCAATATTCCGAGACATTTTTTTGTAAATAAAAGTTGTAACTTTGACTTTGTAAAAACACTAAAAACAGGAAGAGCGGCCTCGGGATCCCCGAACCCTTGGTTGCGCTATTTGTGTGGATATCATTTTTAAAACTAATTAATATTATATTTTTCAATTTTAAGTTGTGTTCTCATTGTTTTTTTAACATTTTAATTTATTCGTCTAGTCATTTGTTTATATCGTACGGAATTTTCAAAGGTTAAATAGTTACATAATACTAATAACTAAGTATTACATAATAATTTCACGCGGACACTGCGAAATTTGCATATTTGTGGATTTTTCACCAACTCACAACATAGATATAAAGCGTCGACTGAACGATACAAACCAATCTCGTGTTATTCTTTTTTTAGTTCGAATAATACACGAGCATCTGTAATTTTATTAATCGCATTTTTGAATTTTTCACGACATCCCTCTCTCGAGTTATGCTATTATTCATGCTAGAGGCTATAATACGTCGTTGTTCGATCCGATAAGGAGAAAAGTACTATTAGAGTCACGTATTTTATTTATGACGGTCAATAGACCATTGATGGCGGGAAGATAATCGACGAGTATCTAGGTTCCAGTGGCGCAGCTAAGGGGGGATTAGCCCCCTCAAACACGTTTTTAGCCCCCCAAAATAATTCTCTTAACTTCTTAGATTTTTCTTTAACATAGAAATGGCCAAAGGCAAAACATTTTTTTTTTCTGTACTTGTTTATCACGGGCCCCGTTTACTGAAAAACTGGTTCAAGTATGTAATGGAATTTTCGGAACAAACTGAAATAACATGGTCACCATTGAGATTTGAGGATGAATGCAAAAATAATATAATATTACGGAATGAGTGTATATTTACGTTGTCTGATCTTTAGTGTACACCACGGTTGTAGATAACGAAAATTACATATACTGTAGTTTGTTGGTGTAGTAAGAATATAATGTTACCTACCTTAATTATTTTAAAATCATGAATAAATTGTTTTTAACTTTGTTTTTTGTAATTTCTGTACATTTCAGGATTTATTTCAAATTGATATTAATAGTTTAAAAGCTGAAATGCCAGTTGAAAAAAATGTAAATTATTAAATTATAATTATAGTTATTATAATATAATTAAAGAAATTATATTATGCCCACATAAATATAGCATATATCTGTGATTATTTCATATGTATTTTTAATATGTAGTTAAATTTTTTTTTTGTTTAATTAATAATTTAACATTTAATGTCTTAAAAAATAATTAATAAACAATTGTTTTTTTCTTTTAAAATATTTTTGTATAGTAAATTTTTATTTATTTATTTTTTTGATTATGGGTGGCTGAAAAAGGGGTGTGAGGGCTTTGCCCCCCCCACGGTAATGTGACTGTTAATTCTGTGTGGAACGCTCCTTCATCATACATCCGCTGAGTCCCCGTTCTATTTTTTTCCAAATCAAGCATTGCTCAAGAGAACGTTCAATAGTCGAGGTATACAATATTATGGAAATCATAATTACACAAAAGGAATGATGTGCAGAAAGGGGTACTATAACGCCCGTAGAGTACGTCGTTAGAATGTTTTACGAATTGTTTTCAATCGTTTGTCTTTAATAATGATTTTAAATCTTTTGATGTTTCACGCGGTATTGAGCCGAGCCCACGTTGTGGATTGGCTACAATATTCGTATGTAAAATTGACACTAACACGTTGTGCGTGCACAGCGTCGTCATACTCAGATAGGCAAACGTGTTTATCGGTCTACGCCTTTGAGAAAACGCCACACACCGTCTCTGTTCGCCAACGGCCCTCGAGTCCATATTTTACATTTACCCGTACGATATGTGCCCTCGACATAGGCACATGACGTGATGAAATATATCGCGTTCGTATGGTAGCCGAAATAATGATAAATGTATTTCCCATCACGCGAGGGCGCTTTTGAAGTTTATTTTCGAACGTGGTATTTTTTTTCCCAACATCATAACGTCGGAGCCTCGCTAATAGGAAAAAAAACCGAACTAATAGATTTGTACGGTACACGATAAATTACATTTTAAAGTGTACTAGCGACGCGTCGAGTTATGAATTCGTGATTTATGTCTTCGGACGCGATCGTTGACTTTATCACGAGAAACAGGTCTACTGGACTTTACGGTCGGCGGCCTGTGACACACGATCTCGAACAGTTCTCATAATAATAGGTACGTATTAAACTTGATAAACGCGGTGTGTGTATCGCTCGCGATGCTCTCGTCCGTATGTGAATTGGACATTTTTCAACGTAACCACGTGCGTGATCTAATTTTCCACTCGTATTATGACTCACAGCGATAAATAATAGAGTATGTGAATCATTTATATAATCTACGTGTGTGTGTGTGTGTGTCCATAGTTATAGCTGTATAGATAACACTGAATATAAATATTATTTTTCTTTTTCTCATGAAAATGATTTAAAAAATATAACTAATACAATAAATTAATAAATAAAAAAAAAAATAAGTTTGTATAGTACAATTATTTATACCAACACAAAATATTTATAAAAACTTCATCTTAACTTGAATTTGGTCGATTTTGAAGTTACTTCAAAATGTCATGTATACAAATTGATGAAAACATTTATTTATTCATCTAAATGTACAATCAGAAATTGAAGTAAAACGTATAGTAAATAAACATTTTGTGTTGATATTTACAGTTTTTTTTTTTACACCCGTATTAAAATAACACAGGATCGAGAAGGTCAAGGGGCCAGTCCCTGTTAAGGTAGCGGGTGATATTATGTGGAATTGTTGTGGTTGACATTTGATGAATTAGTGGATTAGGGTGATCTTTTAGTTTGTTGTGGAATTTTTTGTAATGGTTAGTTGCTAGTTCTTTGACAGTTGGTAGTTGAAGGTCTTTATGAAGATTTTGATTTGTTAAGTACCAGGGAGAATTTGTAATGATTCTTAGAGCTATTGATGATTGGAAGGATTGTAATGGTATAATGTTAGATGGTTTAGCAGGTCCCATATTTGTATCCCGTACGACCAAACTGTTCTGATTAAGCTTTTGAATATGAGCACTTTATTTGCTAGACTGATTTTAGATTTGAGGATGGGACGTAGTAAATGTAGCCGGATGTTTCCTTGTTTACGTTTGGATTTTGTGTGGTGTGACCAAGTCAATATTTTATATAAAGTTATGCCCAGGTACTTTGTTGAAGGTTGGACAGGGATAAATGTGCCATTTTGAGTAAGAGGAGGAATTTCGTTACGTCTTAGTGTGAAATTAACTTGTACCGATTTAGTCTCGTTGATTTTTACTCTCCAATTGTTGGTACAGGTATTTATGAGATTTAAGGTGTGATTAATTAATTGATTAAGATAATCAGAAGCTACATTTGCATCAGAGCTCGAAGCTAGGATTGTCGTATCATCGGCGTAAGTTGCAAGAATAGTATTGTTAGTTGATGGAATGTCCGAGATGTGGACGTTTTAGAGTTGGGGTAGAGTAGATAAATCACTTCCTTGAAGAACACCAGCTTTAATTGAGGTGTGAGATGGAGATGCAGTTATTAATACGTATGGAGAATGATCTAATTTCTTGGTAGGATTTTAGGATAAGATAATAAGGTACAGGTAGAAAGTGTTTGAGCTTAAAGAGTAGGCCATCATGCCACACTCGGTTGAATGCTTGAGAGATATCAAGGCAGACTCCTGGGCAGAATTGTTTTTTCTCAAAAGAGGCTGATATGTGATCAGTTATTCTGTGTATTTGGTGCATGGTATTATATTTGGTGCGGAAACCGAATTGAGTTGCTGCAGGGGCGTCATTTCAATTTATGATAGGGTAGGGCATAATAATGACCGGCCCAATCAGTGTAAAATGTTTAAGTACCTATACAAAAAAAACCGCTCGCTTCGCTCGCAACATTAATCAACTATAATTCAACACCTATTTTTTATTGACATAAATTATAAACCAAAACTTCATTCACTTTTGTTAATAATTCAACATATATATTATTCATAATTATCTTCCCCAAACAAACATATAAATATTTTTAAATACATTTTATGCTGAAAAAGACAAATATTTTTTTTATAACATTAATAACAGTTTCTAAATAAGATATTCATATAATATTATATTAAATTTGTTAATTTTCAATTATTGTGTATTGTGTGTTCTAATGTCCCATGTGCCGGCCCATGTGAAAGAAGCAGCCGGCCCAAAGTTACTTTGAAATCTAGGGTGGGGCAAATGCATACTCCTGCCCCCCCCCCAAATGACACCCCTGAGTTGCTGGCAGTATGTTGTTTTCATGGATAACGGTTGTGATACGTTTTAGAAGTAGTTTCTCGAATAATTTACCAAATGTAGGTAACAGACTAATTGAGGTAATAATTATGATGATTTTTCAATAAACATATAATATTATTATATATTTTACTAAAATTTACTGCAGTGGATGTCATATTTTTCCCCTTTTGTACAACTTGTATGCGTGGTTTGGCCAGGAAAATGATGAGACATCGTCAAAATCTGTCGTTTACCTGTTTGGGTTTCGAATTAATGTTATGCCGCAGTAGGTGTGTAATGGGATTTCATGATCGAGGACAAGTTCGTGTAGTTGGCCTACCCATATCACACGAGTTTATTAAAATGCATATCAATATCGTAAAAGTTATTTGAAAATGTAATTTTAGAATTTACAACTTGGCCGAGCGACCAGTAGAAGTTTTCAAAGTTGTGAAGTTAAATTGTCCTTAAATTATTATTATCAAATTCACATTTATAATAATGATATATGTTAATTATTATTTTGCTCAATATGAAGACTATTATTATTATTAACATTAAAGTTTTTATGGCAAAACTTTGGACTTGTAAATTTATCAATCTCGAAGTTTAAGGTCGAAATAAATGGGTTACGTGAAGTCGGCTGAACATTGTATTTTTTTACTGCAAAACTTTGGAATTGTAATATTCTTACAAATAACTGGCAAAATATCGGTGTAGATTTTCACAAATTTACGGAATACGAATGGGCCGACCGCCAACTTTACGGACGTATCGGTGGCCGCGATTTTCGTACAGACCGAGAACGGAATTTCTACTATTTTTTTCGCACGTTTCATCACTATCAGCCGATATATGACCGAAAACGAAACCCACGGACTGCAATACGAGTATAATCTGTGCAGGCAGCTGATCCCGACCACAGTGGCGGCGGCACAGGTTTGACCGCCTGTTCCTAACGGTTACAAAATTAATCGCGTTCTCTCGTCTTGTGTGTGTGTGTGTGTGTGTGTGTGTGTGTGTGTGTGTATGTGTGTGTGTGTTTGTACAAACCTGATCGCGTTTACACGGGTATTATATCGTCAATAATAAATAACGATATAATATTGAAACAGACTGTTGTTTGTCGTTTTAACCCGTTATAATTTATTGCGAGAGAAAAAAAAATATAAAATAATAATATTACAGTATGGGCACGCGCGCGCGTCCGGCGTTTTCGTTGTCGGCCGTCGCTGCGGGCGGACACGACCGTCCCGGCGGTTCCGGCCCGTCCTCACGGAGTGCGCGTATTTTATTGTGTCCGATGTCAATATGTAGGTTATTATTCGCGCGGCCGAGCGACGCGCGAGAACGCGCCTTTCTAAAACGATTCCCGTCGGCGCCGTGACTTTTGACCGAAAACCGTAAAATATGAACACGATAATGTTGTGTACACGCGTAGTCCACATAAACTGTACGCACAGTCACTGTATATCGCCGTGAAAACGCTGCAAGTGACGTAGTTCCATCTCGACGACTCGACGCGAATTCGTTTTTGTTTTGACGCTATTCATTTCCTGGATGACCGTGTCTACAGATCTCGCGTGTGGGCGTGCATTAAACGTCTATATCTGTTTCTGCCGATTTATGTCTCTATATTTCTCTTTCAGTCTCTCTCTCTCTCTCTCTCTCTCTCTCTCTCTTCCTCTCCATCTCTTCTTCCTCGTCGTATCACCGATAATAGATAACCTGCGGCTGTTAATAGAAGTCTATACATTATGTGCAGGAGTGCAGGAGTGTTTTATAATATATGATTTATTTATATATATATACAGTGTCGCCGCGAATGGGTGTTTCATGAAGCAGCTGCTTCATAGTCAAAATGGGTGAGTTTAATTTTTTTAGTTAATTAAAATACTGCAAAACAATTATATTCCTGTACAAAATGTTTACATTTATACAACGCACACCCGCTGGAAATTGAATGAATACAATTGCAACTAATATTTAAAATTTTCTAGATGACCACCGCTAGAACTAAGCCGCTGCAACGGCTGGTGAGATGTAAGAAGCTTAAGAATGACTAAAGGTCCACTTAAATTTTATTTATGAAATTTATCTCTTCATATCTCTAAATGTGTCTTAAGTAAGGCAATTAAAAAAAGGGGGGGTCTCAGTTAAAAATGTAAATAATGAGTACCGGGGCCGGGTGGGGAGGTACTAAATATTTGAAAATTATTACTGCTTCATCAAGAAAAAAACTTCGCGCCACCACTGTATATAATATATACTGTATACTGTATATTATATAATACATAAACCTCCGTGTTTCTGACACGCAAAAGCCGTCTACATGGATTATTATTTTCTATAAACTTTCTTAGCTTCTACTAATGGGTACTAATAAAGGCGAAACACGGCAACTTGAATAAAGATGACATATATATATATATATATATATATATATATATATATATATATATATATATATATATATATATATAAATAGGTAGAATTACAATATAATAATAACGAGCACGACGGCCCGACTCACCACCGAGGAGAACCTCATATTGGCGGAATTGGAGTACCTACTATTAATAAATAAATAATTAAGATAACGTAAATGTCAAAAATATAAAGAAAGGAAAATGAAATTAAGAACAAGACTAAAAAACAAATCAATAGGTCATGAATATAATTTAACTTAAAATCATGTGTACTATGTTCTTAAATGTTTGGGCTTTGGCTTAACCATGTTTTAATACACTTTTTGTATTGCATGTTGGATTTATAATTTTATATAAAAAATTATATTGTTATGACTGCACCACGTGTCATCAAGATTCGTGTAAGTCCCGTCGATTCGAGTCATAGAAAAGATATCACAATAATATCGGCCTGATCAACGCAGTTAGGCAGCGATCGCTGCCGGGGCCTCTAATTTTTTTACCGAAATTCATAAAACCTTGATAAATAATTTGATAATATGATAGTTATTTTTCTTATTAAAAAAAAAAAAAGTACTCTGTTATTGTCATGTTGGATCTGGCAGTCATACCATCCCGTCATATCCTGACGACGTCTAATATGGATTTTAACACTGCATTAAAACACCAATCGACATTTCATTCTCGGCGATACGTCGTCCACCTGCTGTACATACGTGAGGAGACCCGGTTAGGAGAGTTAGAGCTAAAGGCCGACGCTATACTCACCTAGGCCTAGCTAAACAGGGGCTAGTGGAGGCTCCACCATCCTAGTTTTCCCATGGTCCCGCTTTTAAGTTTTATAAATTAAAGGTTTTGCTTCCACCTTTTCTATTTGTATATAATTTAATATATAAAATATTCATTTTTTTATTAAATAATTATTTCGTAATATTGTTAAATTAAATCTGATTTTTGGGTACACTTTCGATTGGAATAAAATGTATTTGTAATTCATGTTAAAGTCTAAAGATAGAAAAGGATCTATGGACTTTATAATGATGTTTATTATTATCATTATTTATTATTTTTTTTTGTAGGAACATTATTTACGGGTACTAATTTTCGTCCAAAAATGACATTCAGCAATTCTGTAGATGTGAAATCACATGTAGATGGTATTTTGAATACCTCCTCGAAAAGATTTTACGAAAATAATGAAAAACTACAAAAACGTCAAGTAAAAACGATAAAATGTGTCATTAACGTGATTTTCATTGCGTCATTTTTAGTTAATTTGTTTTAACCTCAAATGAATTGGTGCTAGAAACTTGAAATTTTGACGTGTACTTTGTCAGAGTAACGTCAAAGCTAATATGTACCTCTATATGTGTGTATATATACATCAAGATAAATAGTGTGGTAACATCGTGGAAATACAAAAAGGTCTATTCTGAAAAGTGTTCTACGGGTTTTCGAGGAAGTGACCGGGAACGTACTATGCTCATCGTTGATACGGCTAACTACCCTGTAAAATGTCACTACGCGGTGCAGAAAACAACGAGGACCAAGAATGTTCCGTAAAGCGATTTGCTCCCACACAATACGTACTGCTGTAAACTGTGTTTTTACTCTGGAATTTGAAGATTTTTCATTATTTTCTCGATTTTTTTTTCTGCTATTATTTTCATACAAATGACTTGTACATCAACCTTACAATGATACAATTTTCAAATCAAATTATCAGGTTATAGATAAACTAATACCAATTTACGATGTAATTACTATTCAAATCACGGGTATAAATTAACCACGGTAATTTTTCAATGGCTTTCAAATAAATGAATTTATACTTTCAAATTTAAATTTATTTTATTTCATTTTTAACTGTTATTCATTATTATTATTATTTTTATATAATATTTAATTTATAACAACATAAATTTGTACGAATAATTTTAGGCGTTAAATAAGTGTTTAGAATTCGAATTTTAAAGACTTTAAAATTAGAATACTTGGGATTTATCACAGATATCGACGCCGACGTCGAGACGCACCATTTTGGGTTGAAAATATTTTGTGAGAACGGAAAACGCAACAAGTTTTTAGTATTTATGTACAATGCAAAGTCGAATAGTAAGAAACTTATGACCACTTAAGTATTTAGCAATAAATAATGGATCATATTCATATCCAGTTCAGTAGTAATTATTTACATGGTCGACGGTGATATTATATTGTTAACCGTTGACGGTTATTTTTCATGTATAAATGAACCCGTAAAACGTGTCCAATTAACTGTTAGAATACATTTCGCTGTGCCGAGGAGGGAAGTGCAGTTCGAATAATATTTTCAACATATAGCTCTCGACTGCGGATCTGACGTGAACGTTTTTATATCGTGCAGTACTCTTTGTTTTATTTTACGAAAATTCCATAAAGAAAAAAATGATTACGAATCGTAGATATTGCTCATGTTTTTATTTCGTTCAATAAAAACTGCGATGAAAACACACGATAAAGTTTTGCACTTTCGCACTGCTCAAATCGTATTGTACCGTGTACCGTATAAAACGCGAGCACGTAAATTTGGACCGGTATGTAGGCGTTTGTTTTTTTTTTTTTTTATTGATTTCATTGCAAAACTATAATGTTATACACGCGCACGCACACGCACCACACACGAACTTTATAACTCCTGCGTGTGTTTTGCGAGATTTACGAGAGTGTATTCGGCTGCTCGGCCGTGTCGCTCAGACGATTGTACACGTACTACTACGACTGCGTTACCCATACGTACCTACGCGCGTATAGGCAGTGATTGATTGGGTGGGGGGTATGTAGGAGGGCGGAGCACCCCTTCTTTTCTTTGGGAAAAAACCGTAACCCTTCTAATTTTTGAAATGGAACGCAGAGAACGGGACGGTGAGGACTCTCTGCAGGAATTTGATTAATTCGCTTTGGAAATGATTGTTATTTATTTATTTATTTTTTCGTTTAAGTCAAACTAATAAAGATTGAATAATATTTTATTACGATTGATTTTACTTACAGTACTAATGAAATATGTTTATTGTTTATACAATCGATTATCAAAGAGTAATATTCTATGGTTTGTGAGTAGAATATAAAACTCTATTTCCGCTCTGCCGAAATGTAACCACTATTGGCTCTTCCACCAAACCTCACACTGTTCGTCACGGGATGAAAAATATAATGATCAATGATCATCCATAGATACATTTTCGAACATATTTAAAGAAATATATTTAACAATTTTATGTTTTGCAATGTTTGCAAGTTTTATTAAATAAAACAATAGCTGTTTGTGATCGAAATAGTATTTAAGTTGTTGTGATGGTCGTGAGGTGTGGAGAAAAATCCTCAAATAACATGATGACACATTTAAAATCAAGCATACACATTTTTATATAATACGAAGTTCTTTATTTTGTTCTGCTGGTAATCCGTACGTAGATTATGGGAGAAGAGTGTTGGGGGATGTCGGGTAAGAAAGGGGATTTGCCTCCACGGGGCTTTACGGAATCTTCAGCTTGGTTCCCCTCATATTAGTTTTCCAATTCGACCACTGCGTATAGGTATCATAAAACGACGGGAATCGTCGTGTTTTGACATTATACATTTATACGATCCGGCGACGGCAACGGCAACGGCGTTTAAACGGCGTAAAAAAGTAAATACCTTTGTTGGCCGCGGAACACGCGCGGGGTCGTTATGACGACGTCTCGGAGACACCGCAGCTGGTGCAGTGCGTGCGTTTTTTGTGCCCCGCGTATTACCGGCGTGCAAATTCGTTAATCAAATTTCGGAATCGTTTCCGCGTTTTAAATCATCAACAGAACACGGACGGTGCCGAGTACCTACTTACAACGACCACGGGCTCTTTGGTGTCGTCTTTGGTGTTCCGCGCGGTCGTAATGATAATAATAATAACTATGATAATAATAATAATAACCGTGCTCTGCAAACAACGACGTCGTCGTCGACACGGCGGGTCTACTTTATTACATTGTATTATTACAATTTAATTAGTGTACCGTAGTTATTCAACTTTAGTTTAGTACTAATGTTTTTTTAAAGACGCGCGCATATATTATAGTGATATCACTACCGCACATAATAATAATTCTGCTCTCGAACGCGCTCGGTGTATTATATACCTTACCGCGCTGGCGGACGCGTCCGTGCGGGACAGAGGGATATTAAGCTAATTATAATATTTATAATACGATACGTTTCAATAAAACGGCGTACGGTGAGTTTTATCCGTGGAATAATTGAATTTCATACTTTATACGCGGGCTTTAATACGTTATTAAATACCCACATCGTCGGCTTAATCGTATAAAGATTTTAACGGTGAAAATGCCTTGGGTCATAATATTTAACGTCCACACGAGGATCGCGCGTTCGTTATATCGTATTGGCTGTTAATATACGTCAATGGCGGTAAGCAGTAATTTTTTCATTTTGAAACAAACGATTTATTTCCAGTGACGCGTCAGAGTTGATTTCAGACGAAGCGTCGTATAGCGTACCTATATAGCGTATATTGGGTCGCTTACAACTTTTGATTTGATTTTTTTTTTTTTGTTTATGTTTGATATTTATATTCACTGTCTTTACTTTTCGGGTACTGAAATCGGGATAAAAGTGTTGTTGTTCGGTCAGTCACTATTACGTCAGTCATTTTTCAGAAAATAATTTTAAGAAAAATCTACCGAAAATTCGAATAAAACGGTGTAACGTGTTTCTGATCTAGATTTACACGTAATCGGTCTTGGCTAATTTTAGTCATAACTACAAAAATAATGGCGTTAGAAAATTAAAATGGTCTGTGATTTATTTTCAAAATAATTTCACAGACCTGATATATTTTAGCAACAAATTCAAATATAATTGAAACGTTGCCAGACCAGAATAATATATTTTTATTTGCTGCAGAGAAAAGTTAATTACCATGCTACGTATATTTATATCAATTGATGACTAAAAAAAAATTTAAAAAAAAATTATAAAACTTACACTCATACCAAAATTAAATTTCTTATATCGAATATAACTTGAAAAAAAAAGTTACTCACTCCAATGGTCGCCACCGTGGTTCTAAATGCATTTTGTATCAAAAGATAAAAATAATCTTTTCACTCCACGTAGTAAATTTTCAATTTCCGCGATTGTGGTCGCGTGATAGGGTTCGTAAAATTATTTTGACGGTTTTCGGTCCGCTAAACATGACAGTTTTTCTTTAACCATTTTTAGAATCTCCGTTTATGAATACTTGTTCAGACATTAACCTAGTTTCACATTGTTGGTGGAAGTGTTTTTGGTCTCACGGGGGACAATGGAAATTCACGCGTTTTATAATAATACCTGCGTTAGGAACTGACTGAAATCCAATTCCTAAGTATAAAATATCGCATTACTCCGGGTAATTAATTATTATTTACGGCCGGCAGATTTACATAATACTCAATAATAGTGTAACGTTATTGAAAAATATCGCGTTAAACTGCACAGTTCGCGTTCGCATTAACAAAATCAAATCATATTATCCTAATTATTATGTAAGGCACACATTTTAAAATGAGTGGTAAAATGTGCTCGCGAATAAAATCAATCAACTGATTATGCGCGGAAGAATATTTTTCACGGTTTTCTTTTTTTTTTTTTTCAACTTGGTAATATAACCATATAATAATATGTGTATTGGTCGTTTATCATAGCCGATGAAATTATTTTACGCTTCAAACTCGGTTTTTGTTGATTTATTTCACATTCGTGTTTTCGGTTTTCGTCGATAAAATCACGTAGGAGTTTATATTATAATAATCATGATTTCACGTGATTTCAGTCGAATACAACTTTGAAAAATACATTTTTAAATACATATTATGTTTTAAACATAAACTAAAACGGTGTTTTTGAACGTATCGTATTATATCCCCCCTTTTTTTCCCCGGGATCGTGTTTTTGTTAGATAAAGGGTACAAAGAGTTATTATAAGAACGCATTATGTAGGTGCTTTAACAAATGACTAAAAATATAAATTAGTCAACACCAGATGTACCGCTGTCCAAAACATTAGAATGCACACGTAACGTAATACAATAAGCGTAGAAATAAAAAAAAAAAACATTTAACCAAAGCATAATAAAAATAATCCAATTTATACGTATTTTGCAAAAAAAAAAAAAAAATAAATAAAATAATATATAATAATAATAAATAAATAAATAATGAATGAAAAGTAGTTGTTATAGTATTTTGGCTTGATATTATGTTTACTTACTGCATTATATTGAACGAGTCGTTGAATTTATTGTTGATTTTTCCTTCGCTCTTGATCGAGCAAATCGACGTCCTTCTGCTAATAGTCTGATCGGGGTCGGCTTCTTCTATGATTTCTGGTAGGAACATCATTTGTTGATCTTCGGGAACACTAGATAAAAAAAAAAAATAAAAAAAAAAAAAAAAAAATCAAAATTAAAAAAAAAAAAACCGCAAAACGATCACGAAAACTTTCGAAACGCTAAAATCTCGGGTTATAATAATTACGGCATATGGTGCACGGATCCTCTGTACGATTTCTTCTTGTTCCGTGCGCACGCGTTCGTGTACGGAATCGAAACGTCGAATTCGTTGTAGTATATGTCTTTGACCAGCGGTAGCTTGATCGAAGCGAGGTAGTCTACGGCCAAAAAAGACGCCTGAAAGCATCGATTACTGTTTTATTTACGAACGTTGTTAGAACGCGAGGCTCGGGGATCGAGTCGGTATTGTTTTTACGTGAATTTACTTTTGTGTGCCTGTCGATCAGAAAGTTCAATTCGAAATCTTCCTCGTCGTCTCCAAAAGGATTAATTAATTGTTCGGCTACCTGCGGAAAATGGATATTAGTTAGTGGAATAAATTGTCGAGTAGAATGGATTAGTGTTAAACGTAACATTCATAAAATTCGTTCGCAGTAGAATAAAACCCAATCACTTCAGCCGAGATCTTTGGAAAAAAAAAAAAAAAGGAAAACATAAAGACTTGATTGATTGTCATTATTTAAAATCGTCAGCGGGATTAATCGATTCTCCGGAATTAGTCGTCGGAGCCATTGAAGGGTTAAATTTTTGGCGCCCGGACGTCGAACTAGGTCAAACAATTTGTTTTTATTTGTTTTCATATCCTGCAAATTATTCCGCTAATGCTTCGTTCACAGTATTGGTGCAGTCATCCAGTATTCATGTAAATGATTCGGATATTGATCCGTTTGTGTGTGTGTTTTTTTTTTACCCGAAAACCATCTTTAGAAGATATTTTCGAATAATGCGAACATTTCGTAACGCATTAATTTACTCTGTTCTTTCAGTATGTTTGGTCGAGTTTTTATTTTATGTTTTACAAAATTTTCCTTTTATATCTTATTCGTTGTCCACTCAGGAAATATTTATTATACTTATTGATTCAAACATTTAAAAACAAATAAATATGATTATGTAACTGAATTATATTAGAATCATAATATTTTCGATTTAATTCAAATCGATATGTATAATCATACGTCAATTTCAATTATCAAACTACTTCGAATGTGTGCTCGTATTTATTAATAGTTATTCATTTATTAACCAATGTTAATCGTCCGATTTCGAATCCAGAATATTGTTGTATACCATCAAGCACGTATCCAGGATAAATTTTCGGGGGGGGGGGGGTTTAAAATATTTTTAATACATGAATTAAAAATACATAACTAATAATTGTACAATTATACATTTAAACATTAAGACGTGTGTAGTTAGTTTTCGTTATATTATAGTATATTATATTTCGGGGGGGGGGGTTGAACCCCTAAACCCCCCTGTATACGGGCCTGTATACCATATTGATTTGTAATTATTTGTGCAGTGGTTTTTACTATTAATGACATCATTAAAATTGGGTGGTTGAAGTTTAATTGGGAATCGTATCTATTTATCTTTATTGTACTATTGCTCTAGTTAAATGATGTTTTGGAAAAAAAACATTGTTTTATTTCGTTAATGTAAACAATTAATTATATATAAAATGTTCTCTGTACACGGAAGAAAGTTAAACGCCATTGGATAGTACTTGTATTTTAAATCATACTAATGTGAATTTCATTAAAATGTTATCTTTACAGATATATACTTCTAAAAATAATAGTAATTTATTAGCTAATTATGTTAAAACAAATATGTATTCACTTAAATGTTAATTTTTTTTTAGAAGCATTTATTTTTCGTTGTTATTTAAGTTTCGAGGCATAATTTTATTACTTTCTTTTTATTTTCTGACCGTTTTCTAGAAAAACGTGCGATAGTTAAGTACTCGAACTCGTTTTAAATATGTAAATAATACGTTTGTATTTTATTACCATTTAATATGATTTTTCAATAAAGCGAGACTTTAATATATTATCTTATAATGTCTGTCTCGCAAGACCAGTCATAAACTTTTATTAATGTGTTTTATTATCTCGTGGTGGCGATGGAGTTTAAGTATCGCAAGAAGTGATTTAAGTGTAGTTTTTTAGGTTATTTTTTTGGAATTTTATGTCATTTTTACATTATTTAAAAGATGTTTTTAATACTTTAGGGTATTAAAATTGGAGCCCTTTAATAAAATATTAATAAGTGATAAAAAAAAATTCACATATAATAAACGATTACCTAGGGCAGAGGTTCCCCACCTTTTTTTGACTCACGGCACCCTTAGTCATTTTCTAAAATTCCGGAGGCACCCTATAGACTACTTCGGTTTTATTTAGCAGTGCATAACTATAAACATAAACATAAGTAGATGTATAGTATGTACACATATTATATTTTATAAAACAAGTTTATTACATTGAACATTATATATTTGTATTTTTAATTATAATTACATAATATTATTTGATTATCAAGATTAATTAAAAATTAGGGAACTCATGGGACTAATGTGATACTTGGGTTTGTTTTTTTTTACTCAAATCTTTCATTCGTGGTCGAATAGTTGAAAGACATACTCTTATTTCTTCTTCAATGAACTCCATTTTCATTCGTTTATTTGTTTTCATGTTTACAAGAGTGGAAAATGTGTGGATGTGTGGTAGAAAACAAGCGGTAAAGTGATAACTTTGTAACAGTCTACATCAAAACAATAGCAATCAAACCGATATGAACATTAAAATAGATTGAACATCGTAATATTTCTACAAATTATATGAAACACAATAAGTTGTATATTATTATAGTCTGTTTTATTACTCACAACGCTATATTTTTCATGAAATCGTTTTTTCTCAAAAAGAATATTTCAAATAATTTCGCGGAACCCTAAATAAATTTCACTATACCTTAGGGTGATTGGGAATCTCTGACCTAGGGTGACAATTTAGTACGTTTTTATCATCAGTGCTCATATTATAATAAACTTAAATTTTTATTACGTTATTTTTGCATATAAATAGTTTTCTCTACTAATATTATTATATAATATATATTTTATTTTTACGACATTAAATTGTACGGGTATATCGCATAGACTAATACCAATATGGATGATATTTTAGCCATTCATGTGTACTAATATGAGCCCACTCTATAAAATATAAAATGTGTGCAAATATATAATTTATTTCGGTTTTCGGAAAAAATTAGAGTGGGACTAGACTTTGACATTTGAGAAATGAGGGTGAGACTCTATTCAATGTTTTTAACCCGTATTATGTCAATAAATAAATACATAAAACAAATCAATTCTTGGGAGTTGGGATTTATTTTCAATATTTCCATGTATGATAATATATTTGTTGATGGTTGTATATATAATTCTAATATACGTTACTAAAAGTTTTGAATTAGTTCAAATTTAAACAGATTTAAAATCTTGAAGATTAATCTTACGATAATGACAAATGAATATATTATTGTAAAATACATTTTAGTGGATTTTTGGCTATATCAAATAAATGTAATTTTTAAAAGAGTATTCAAATTGACAAAAATCTTGAAAAATGAGTGTTTAAAAAAACGTTTTCTGTCAAAGTAATATTACCAAAAAAGAGCTGACAATAGGATTTTTACTCAAAGGCCCTTCAAATCCTTAATCTGGGTCTGTTATGATCGAACTTGTGGGCGCTTATTGTTTGATAATATTACAATATTAAGGTTTGCGAATATTCTGTAGAACTATTTTCTAATCAGATTTTATTCATAGGCATATTATAGTGTATTTTTTATACAACTTAATGAATTTTGTTTTATATTTACTTACAGTTGAAAATAAATTCTCTATTAAAACATGTATAGAAATTGTCTGATGTGCTCTAAGAGCAGACACTTTTAGACATACCTACGTAACATTAAATTAAAAAAAAATGTTTTATTTATTCATTAAACCACTGTGTGATTATAAACAATCGGGTTTATATAAATATAATTCCGATCGAGATTTTATTCAAAATTGGATAGACCTAACTGCATTACAATGTGTCTAGTGATTATTAAAAATCCCAACTTCAAAGTACAGTGAAAATACAAAATGACAGTAATAGTTAAAATATGCCTGTAAATATGTACTCAAGAACATGAAAAATCTATACGAAGTACAGTCGATAGAACAAGTAATTTAAGTAGGTATAAATAGTCAATTTTGAATGATTTTTTAGTTAATGTTGTTAATGTTGACTGACTATATTTATCTACCAATATATCTATGTATGTATCTAGGTACATGTACGTATGTATGTATGTATGTATGTATGTATGTATGTATGTATGTATGTATGTATGTATGTATGTAATTATATTTATATTTATAGTTTGGTACTGTGACTTAAGCAACCGACACCCATATTCACTTATTGATCGAATGAAAAAACACATAAAACTTTAAGACAGACCGGGTTCATGAACTCTACACGGTCTCGTTTGAGAAAGTCAAAGACGCGTAATACTTTATTGCACGTTTGTGCGTTATATCCCGCTTTTGAGTTTAGAAGAAAGTACAATATCCCCTTGTTCATATGATAGACATTAGCTAAATAAACTTTGCGATACGGTTAGAAGAAAAACGCGCCAGAGAACGTACTGTAGCAGACGAGCAAACGGTATTTAAGAAAATTCTCCGTTGTACACCAGTCATTGAATCTAAGTCGTTTTAAAGATTGTGATAAAGTGGTCTTAATTTTGGCAGTAGATCTAACTCGGTAACGCGATTAGACAACTACGGAAAAGAGTATTGACGCTACGAAAATGTCAAGATGTTTATTGATAACTCATAATAATAAAGACGGTATTATTCTGGTGAAAATATCAGAACGAATTTTTTTCACTCCATGAAATTATGATATTGAATGTCATAAACTTTTCTCAGAGCTGTACAAGAGTACTGTTGATAATTGCTGACATATACACAGTAACCTAACATTTCAAGTATCTATCGCCACCGTTTTTGAAGATGTGACATATTAAATGAAAACGGTTTAGTGAAAATCTTGTTTGTGGCACATACGTACTATCGTTTTTACTCGAATTTTCTTGTAGTTTTTCTGTACGTTTGGAATAGAGAAAAATCACTTTTTCGAAGTACCGCCTTGACAACATTTCTGATCAATAAACTAACTTCGAGACGTAACTACTATCCGAAAAAGTGGTTGAAATAAGAAAAAATAAACATCATTATGAAACCAACAGATCATATTTTGCTTCTTTCAAAATCCGAAATGGTAGTAAGGCACAGACTATTATTACGATAAGGCCTCTTCAGCTATTTAATACTTGTTCGGGAATCGGTGTTTACGCCCGTTCACGTCTAGCGCTGTTTTTCGTCGTTGGCTGAGCAAATACGCTTGTAATTTTATCGAGTCGTTTACAATTTACATTTTACAATTACTGTGGTTTTCACAAACGGATTCGATGGCATCCCTATTTTGTTCGTTTGATGTTTTAATTTTAATTTTTTATAGCAGTGTATTGATTGAGTCAATCATTAGCCGGACATGGAAATTTTTCAATCACCATTATATAGGTAATTCATACCATTTAATCGACTTGTAGAGTTCAGTGGCGGCTCGTGATGTTCAAAATGGGCGGTGTGCAATTATTGAAAATGTATATTAATAAAATAAAATAAAATTAGTCACATCCAAGTCAATATTAAAATATTTACTTTAATACAATGATAATTAACCATAATTTTAGAAAATAATAGGTTTACTTAAATACATATATCATATAACCAGGTGTAAATTTTATCTACTGTCAGAACAAGCAACAGTGTCGTAATTAAAAACAATTTTAAAAAATAAATGAAAAAATTACATATTTTTATATATGAAGTAAAGTTTTCGTTCTTTAGTAGTGGCAAACAGTTCTATAACTTTGTTATTGAAATAGCGCATACAAATTAAATTTGTGATCGAGTGTGCAGCAGTAGGTGCACACCAGTTGGTGCGTATTTATTACATAACTCATCTAAATTTTTGGAGTGATTTCGAATTCAAGCGTTTCACGTTTATAAAACTAATAATTTTGTATTATGGAATAAATACAGTTTAATAGATAAAATTAAAATACATTTTAGCTATTTTATCTTTAATAATCTATGTGGTGTGCGCACACCTGCACACCTAGGCACGAGCCGCCACTGGTAGAGTTCAATGACGGTTTTTAAAAACGCCGATTATTGATTCGACTCGTGTTTACCGTAGACGTGAATCGTCTGCGTATGGCAATATGGAGCATTTTATTTTCACACTCGATTCGATGTAATTTTGTCACTGTTCGCGGTCTCATCAAACCACCGTATCGTTAATGTTTTGCAGGCATTTTTCTCCGACACACGACAGAGCAAAAGATATATACGGTCTCAGCCCATTACTGGCGCAGTCGTTTAACAGCTTCCCTGGTCCATTTCGGTCTTTTTTTGTGCGTTCGACGACGGTCGTTTTGAAATTTATTCGTGGTTTTTTTTTCGTGGCGTCTCGAGTGTATAATGCGTGTACTTACGGCCAATGCAATGGACATGGCCACATAGGTATGTTGAACTTAGCGGTTCTCAAACGTGACGTAATAATTTTACGCATTTTCACGGAGCAGTTTATTATTGTTGAATGCAAAATACATATGTATAGTGCCAACATTTTTTTTCTGCGGTTCTTAACATTCATATCAACGTGATGCACGACGTATGGAATGCAAAATATGTATAATATATTTTTTATCGTCTAAATCATCAGGGGTTCGGTGTTTCACTTTCAATATTTCGAATTGATTATGTTTTGGATTTGTTCCGACAATTGGACGGGTTGAAATATCAATTTCGTTTGAGAGACTTTGATGCGAGATTTTTCTCAAAGATTTTCTGAAATTTTTCGATGTTAAAAAAAGCTATTACACAAGTTACGAGGGTATAATTATTCGTCTACGTCATCATTCAATATCAAGTCTCATCATCATTATAATCTATATATATATATATATATATATATATGTATATAACTGCCATTAATTAAATCATGAATAGCTTGTAAGCTGCAGATTGTTAAAAATAGTTTTACGCACAGGGAACAATTTCGTTCATAATGATAATTAGACGAGAAATAATTTATGAAAAGCAATTAAAATGACAAATTTTACCGAAATAAATTTGAGTTAGACGAAATCGGAAAGCGTTGAAGACATGATGATACATGAATTATAATGTACGTATATAAATGAAAAAAATAAAAAAAATGAATGATTTGAAATTTAAGAAAAAAATCAGAAAGTAGGTATCTCTAGTGTCTGCAGGCTAAATTGTTGTGTTGTTTAAAGCACGAAAGAAAAAAATAAGAATTTGAGGATTAAAAAAAACAATGAGGAGAATATTTTAGTGGAAAATGACAGTTTTTTTTTCATGAATGAAACTATTAAATATTTACAAAAAATGGTTGAAAACTTTTTCCTAACAAAACCGATTTTAATACTATTGGAAAATATCATTACATTTATGTCTGGTCAGTAATCAATGATACCTAATCAAACTTAATGTAGGTTATTTTGTACCTTAAACACTTAAAATTTAAAACAATTTTGTATACTTCTCTCACAAACTTTTAAATTGAAAATGAAATTAAAAAACCGGTTTAAAACTAGTTTAGAGCACAAGCTCCTAAAGTGTATTGTTATATATTTTTATTATTTTAACTCAAAAACAGTGTTTTTGAAGAACTACATATCATAAAAACGTCTAAAATGATGTGAAACTTAATTTTTGACGGTTTATTTTTATTATAAAAACAAGTAGTAATTCTTAGTAACTGTTTGAATAAAAATGTAATGTGAAAATAATAAACCTGTACGATTGTTTCCTCTCTTATTTCTATAAATTAATTATTTATGTTTTTATTCTGCGCTCGTAATTTTTTGTAATACCTAATTTGCCATTGTAATGTGATGACGTAATGTTGTTTTTGTATCTGTCCATCGTCCGTGATATTTGATGAATAAGTACGAAAGTTTACGTGTACAGTTGTACGAAAGAAGTTGGCGTTCGTTAATAAAACACGGACGCAAGTCAAAACAAAAAATAACACATTTAATGTGAAAATAATTGGTATCTGATGTGAACAAAAAATATGATCTTATTGTGGAAAACGAAATAAAATTCTCTGGCGGAACAACTTAAAAAGTCTATGCATATTTCGTAACAAATTAATAAAATACAAGTAACTTTATTATTTTTATCGTAGATATCATCGCATAATATATATTTGTTTGATTATTATTATTATGTTTTCTGGTAAACTGATTTTTGAACATTTCATCCCATAACTAATATTTAAGCAGTATTGTTAATGTTTTTAGTATTTGTAAATTGCAAGTTGTTATTTATTTGCTATTGCATTCTTTTTTAAGCGCTTTTAGTTCCAGTCATTATTTTAATATAATTTGTTTTCATAAGTGTGTATTAGATTCTTAGTGAAGCGAAGGATCTATTTGTTTTGTTTTCAATTTTTTTCTAGGGACACTCTTTGAGGCAGTAAATTTTGCTTAAACGTCTTGTCCAACAACTCTAATATATCAGAAATCAGATGATTCATTTTTATCTTCTTTCAATAGTTTTTTTCTGGCGTGAAGAAAAACTGCCGAAATACCAAGTAAAAACGGCAAAATTTGCCGTAAACAACACTTTCACAAGATCGATTTTAGTTGTTTAGCCATAACTTCAAAAGTAATATTTCAGAAACATGAAATTTCCATCATATATTAATATCATATTGTTACATACTTGACAAAAGTTTCGAAAAAAAAAAACGAAAAATTTTGAACTGAAATTAGAACAATGAAAATACATCATTTTAGAAGTATATTTCTAATTACATTTTTAATATTTGATAAAAAGTTTGAAAATTTAATAAGACCTTACTCATACACTTAACTTATGACATAGGAAAAAATCTCAAAAATCGTACATTCAAATTTTGTTCTTATAAGCGTTTAAATAAATAATTATACGATTTTTATTAAATTTACTGTTTTTACATCAATTTTTTAACTTTGAATTCGTATACAAATCAGTCGGACCATCCAATCATTATCACCTTTGGATACGGATTAAAGTGGTACAAACTATTTTGAATCTATTGGTAAACAAATTTCTGCTTTATTCAGACTTTTGTTTTTAACGGTTTAGATAAAACAAAATCTATATCGATTATCTAATAATCGACAATTATTCTAAAAACGATCAACTATATGAACGGTATACGTTTTACAACTGATACTTTCCTCAGAATCGTTTAACTAATGCAATTATTTATCATAAGAATATTCACGGTGCGTAGTATGTCTGGCTTTTTATTACATTTTATTATTATTATTTTTTTCTTTATGATGAAAACCATCGATTTCTTGCTCTTGGCTACCTCTACTCTCTATAGGTAGGTATGTAATATGACTGTATATGTTGTGTTTAATGCAACGCTAATTGTTTTGTTGTATAAAGTATTATTTTATTTTTGTATTAATTAGTAATTAACATGCGATAATATTCTAGGGAAAATAATAAGTGCATTTGTATTCCGTAGTCAAAACAAACGAAATTCCCAAAAAAGGACATATTTTCAGCGCATTTAATGTAAAAATTGAAAAATTCGATGAAACCCTACCGTTTTTTAGTATTGAACTTTACGAATCTAATTCACTTATTTGAAAACTCGTGATTATCGTTGAAAATGTGTGTAGTTTGTCTAAATTCGATTTGCGCAAAAGCTATTTGGCCGCCTACTTTTACACGTCATAGACACCTGTAACACGTAAGAGTCAATGTGATATTATGTAATTGTATTATAATCACGTGATATCACACACGTTGTACAGGGAAAATTACTAATGAAATCGATACGTTTCTCCGTAGTCAAAACGCATGACGTTCATGTGTAGGTGGATTGAAGAACGGTACCCTGTTCACCGGAGCGCGAATCCCTCAGACGAGTTGTTCGCGTCTTTTGAAAGTCTATTTCAAATTATTATGAAAATGTGCCGTTTGTAGGATTGATATTCACCGGTGCACCCGAGTTGCATGCCAGAAAAATAATTGGACCACGGAATAGCCGAATTGCATGCCGACTCTCGCCGGGGTCTAGTCGCGTTGCGTGCCTGTGTAATTTCTATTACGTTTTGAAAATCAAAAGTTTTTCTTCGTGTTTAATATTAGTGTGTGTGTGTGTGTGTGTGTGTGTGTGTGTGTGTGTGTGTGTGTGTTAGAATTCGCGCGCAACTACTGTAGTGTAATGATAGAATCACAAAACTGAACTTATTGACGATTGTTAATTTTATTTTCAAAAGTTATCGGGCAATAATATTGAAAGATGGGCTTGTGACGACAAATGACACGATACGTATTCGAAAACTTTTTTTTTTACAGGAAGAAATATTAGAAAAAAACTAAATTACTAAATTTAAATATTTGAAATTGATATACTCAAAAAAAAAAAAAAAAAAAATAATAATAAGAATGTAATATTTAATATGAATAATATTTATATCAAAGTTATATTTATAATAATTATTTAATATTGTACGATGAGTATTGAGTATATAATTAACATGTATGACATTAGAGTAAAAAGTAACAACAGAATAATAAAAATTACATAACTAATTTTCGCCAGTTGAAAATTGTATACCCAGCATCATAAACTACGTTGATATTCAATGAGAAGAAACAAAATATGATAACGCTGGGGGGCGTTTGAAATTTTCGGGAGCATAGCCCCTGCATCCCCTTCCCCCCTATTTAGGCCTAGGTCGATGAAACTATTGAATTCTTTCACGATATTATTTCGCACGGGCGAAGCCGGGTAATAAAACGCAGCTTGTTTTTTTTTAATAACAATAAAACTCGGTAAGAGCCGGCGTGCAATTCGGGCATTTTTTGTTTTTTTTTTTATTTGACATGCGATTCGGATGCAGCCAAATTCACGATCCCAACGAAGGGATTCGTTTGTTTTACCCACGCCGCGCCGCGTATCGCGTTCGTCGATATCATTAACGTGTTTTGACCGGTCGCCGTTTGCGTGACCTACCTTCAAGAGTCCCATGAAGAACAAAAACTGTACGATCGTGAACACCGGTATGTAAACGTCGACTTCGGTCTGCAGCATTTTTTTCGATCCCTCGACGTACTGTCTCCCGACAACGGCAGTGATGAAAAACGAATACGTCGCGATCGTGACCACCTTGAATGATATTAAACAACAGGTGAATATACACTGTCAATACGTGTGTGTGTGTGTGTGTGTGTGTGTGTGTGTGTGTGTGTGTGTGTGTGTGTGTGTGTGTGTGTGTGTGTGTGTGTGTATGTGTGTGTGTGTGCAGTGGCGCCCAACTAATTTTTTTAGGTGTGGCAATAGGCATTAATTATTACCAACCTACACAGTTCGAAACCTAAGCCATGGGGGGCAAAGCCCCCAAAACCCCCCTAGTCAACACCGATTTTTTAAACTACAAAATATGTAGCAGAAGGGTTATGTTCTTTTATTATTGCCTGAAATCCATTGTAAGCGCACCTCTCATTGAAGCTGCACCATCGTACGGTTGGCCAATTAGATATTTTTTCCAATCTATATCCATTTCTTCATATATATCATTGAACATTGTAAACAAAATATGTTGGCCAGTAGTTGATAAGGTTTCTCAGACAGCTATTAGTCTTTCACAGACATCATCGGTGTTTTTATTTATGTAGCGAAACACTATTGACAACTGCTCTTTTCGAGAAATATCAAATGTAGGGTCTACAGACACGGCAAAATATTTGGCATTAATAAGCTCATGTTTGATTGAATTTCGTATTCCTTCTTATCTTAATTATAAAATTATACTATTTGCACACTTAAAAACTACCAATGCTAGGGGGTACCCACCCCCTAAATTACGTGTGGCAGCCGCCACACCTCACATATAGGTTCGGCGCCACTGTGTGTGTGTGTGTGTGTGTGTGTGTGTGTGTGTGCGTGTGCGTGTGCGTGTGCGTGTATGTGTGTTCGTCTGGTGTCGGATTTTCGCAAACAAACACAAATTATCGCCACTTGTTCGATGGCGCACGTGATTGCTGAATCATTATTTACCTGCGTGTACGCCAGCGGTATGCTGATCCAGTCGTAGCTCCACAGGAGACCGCATTTTGATCTGAACTCGTTAAACTCCTGTGGGCAAAAACGCGTTAGGATCAGTGATTTTTTTTTTGTCTTACCGAAAACTAATTTGGTATCGTCGGCACGGACGCGAATCGGTGTTGGAAATCAGGAGAGCCGAAGTCTCTTCAACTAAATAATAGATACTCGAAATATTTCTCTCGTCGCGCTCAATTTCCGATGTGACACATATCTAATAACAATAATTAAACTCGCCTCGCATTTTCACCAATGTTCTATTTCGTCTATTTATAGTAAAGCTTATATCAAAATCATATAATATATACTATATAAACTTATGCTTAATGCTCCACATAACTCACAAAAAGATATCATTCAACGGCTTCAGAGTAAAAAGTAACAACAGTAGGCCGGACTGCGGTGAGTTGACGAATTTAAGGTTTCAATGGCATTTAAACAGTGTAATCAATCCGTAAAATTTCTTGAAATTCTATACAGCCATTATTTTGGATATAAATAATTTTTGAAAATGATGTTGGCCCATATTTAAGGATTTAATAGTTATAAATTTTCCAAAATAAAGTCTATAAATCGTCATTCCTCCTCGTGTGTGGGGTATGTAGGCACTTGGTTGGGGCAAGTTGACTTGTGCATATTATATCATAGAGCACGATTAAAATATTAAAATACTTAAGTTTTAATGTGTATAATAATTAATCTGTATATATAAAAAAAAAAAAATTAAACACTAATACAAATTAATAAACATAACAATTGTCTACCAAATAAGTATGAAATCATAGCACCATTTAAAGTTCAAATGTACAATGGGTGACGAAGGGGGAAACACCGAATTACCTAATAATATTTGTACAGCTAGTATTCACAGATATCACATGTATACGACTTGAAATCGTCTTCTCCTGCACGTGATTCATTGATACACATTGTTGACGACGCGTCGTCGACTCATCCAATTCATCTAGTCCCACAAACTATTTTGAAAAGTTTTAATTTTTTTTCAACGGAAACGTTTTAGCGTACTTCACAATAATATATTAAAAATATAGCTTATAGTATCTGCTTTCTAAAATATGAATTTCATTGAATAATCATACTTAAAGTATTTCGAAAAATCCAATCGATAAAATGTTATCGACACGTGGTTTGAATGAGAAATAACGACAAATCATTGCGTTATTATCAGAATAAAATCGATTTCGGAAAATAAGTCGTTTCCAACATTATGCGTGTTGTTGATTACCAATATTGATTGTTATCACGATTTGTCAAAAAATGTAACCGATTCGTCATCTTACCCGACTCGTCAACTCACCACAGTCTCCCATATTATACGTTTTCATCGATGGCGAATTCAACGGCTATAATATTATTCATCGGAAACAGATTTTTTACCCTGCGTCATATAGAACTACGTTCTATAATCATATTCGATGAGTAGAAAAAAAAAAACGTAGAAAATGTTCAGAGGGCTTAAGCTCTTTATATCCGCTATTCGTGCCTATTGTTGTTGGTTTAATTCCGCGTCGAGGCTTGGTAATATTTAGCGGAAAATGATTTTTTCCGTGTATGGTCTGCGTTGTAAGGAAACTACGAAACGTTATTTCGAAATTCGGTTGAACGTATTTAATTTTCGAAATGTTCGATTTCTTATACTCGGTATGTGCGGATCGTTTTACAAATCAATCCGATATCTTTGAGCAAATGCGCGCACACAATAATGTGACGTTCAGCCGCGCTTATGTGAATTGAAATCGATCTTAAATTTATCCTTACCTTCGTAGTTCACCATAATGATATTATATTAACCACGTGTTATAAAATATACTGATTATATCACTTGTGACACGGTGACGATATTTTTCAATTTTTTTTTTTTTTGTGGCAGTATTAACACATCAAAGGGTACGTATTATAACTGTATTCATTTGCATTAATGTATTCCTGATAAATAGAGGTTAGTAATAAAATATTAAAAACCTCAAAAAAAACAAAAAAATAAAACATTTTAATTGAAAACTTCAAAGAGGTTTATTTAAAATATTGTTTACTTTCTCCCACGGTTTTAGAAGTATATCAACACCGTAAACAAAAACAAAAATAAAAATAATATTAAATACGGTTCGACGCTAACTTTTTTTAGATGCCTCCGCCATTTATTTCATTATTTAATCCGATACATTTTAACAATTTTATTGATTATATAGGTTAAAATTAAATTAGTAGCTACTCTCTCTCTCTCTCTCTCTCTCTCTCTCTCTCTCTCTCTCTCTCTCTCTCTCTCTCTCTCTCTCTCTCTCTCTCTCTCTCTCTCTCTCTCTCTCTCTCTCTGTATCTTTGTCTTTCTTTAAATAATTTGTAGGTAATTACTAAATATAAAAATTTAATTTTTTAAAATAACAAAATAATTATAATATGTACCGTTTACTGTGCACAAATACATTTCAGAATACGCATATTTTCTTATTTTTAAAAATGTATTTTTAGTAGATTATTATGGTCAATTAAATTTTTCAAGATGCAAAAACAATGGCTTATATCTAAGTATACTTAAATAGGATTTACTTACAAAAAAGAATAACAATTATACAAGTAAGCGTTTTAATTATGTCATTCAATTAATAGTTTAAATTCAAGTAAAAAAAAAAAAAAATGAGGCAAACCTTTTTAATGTCATGTACGTTTACGATTCAAAATAACATTTTCTTTTTACTGTGTAGACTGTAGAGACACTATTAGTTGCGTTTCACACGGTGTGGTGTATCTTTTGTTGCCTATTTGTTTCGCCGGATTTAATTTTTTATATCTTAATTTATATTAAGATCTCTCAAATTCCACGTTTATGAAATAATATAAATTATAATACAAGAAACTCGATCAAAAATTTCGATCAGAAAATCTATGAGCTTTTCACATAAGTTTCATGTTCGGGATGAAAGATAATAATAGGTTTTGAGTAACAGCATAATATGTATCCGATGAAACACAAACTTTTTGTAATTATAATTTGATATATACATATTTTAAAACATCAAAATGTTTTACATATTTTGCGGATTTAATTTACTACCCTTTTTTTTACAATTTATTTTGAAATATTCTAAATATTTTTCCGAAGGAAGTAATTGTAGATTTAAAATTTGTAAGGTATTAATTTATACTAATAGACGATAAATTATTTAAATTATGATTTTAAAGTAAAAATATTGCATTAAGATCTCTAATAAGAATGGAAAATACAAAATGAACATGTTAAAATGCATTTGAAATTAATTAATTGATTAATTTAAAATTATTCATAATTTTTACTACTATAAAGTTTAATTAATTTTTATAATCTAAAAGACTCAATGAACTTGTCAAAAAATATGCAACATTTGTTATATCTATTTATAGATAAAAAAAAGGTCAAAAATAACAAATATATTATTTGTGCTGGAACAAAAAAATAATAAAAATATTTTAAGGTAATAAATAATGTTTATTTATTTTTTTCACATTAAGTTTGACTTAGATCAATGTCAAATAAATTAAGAAAGATATGAATGCCATCGTTTTTATTTTGGAACATATCTATGAATTGAAATTCTTTAAATTCATATCAAATATGTTGTTTAAAATCATTTTCGAGTTCTATAATCGACTAGGTTATGAACTAATTGTAATTTTTTGGACGATAAATATGTGCAAATGACGTTTATACATATTATTTTAAATTGAATGCATTAATTTACTAATTGTATCATACCGTGTAAAAATAATGAAAGTTTAAAAGAGTATTATTTAATTAATGAAATTAATTAACTCAAGTGTGTCTATGTTCCCATTGATTAGAGATTTAATGAAATACCGTTTTAAATTCGTACTAGAATTATTTATTTTTAATTTTTATAAACATTCATAAATGATCATATTTTGATTCTAATGAAATTTATTTTTTTTTTTAAACTATATTCGATGAAATTTCTACATTTACTACACTATTTGTTTTTAATAGTTTCGTCGAACATTGTGTATCGAGACATCACTGTATATATTTTTTAATCTATTTTTGAATTAATATTCGCATTAAAAACCGCTTGAGATTAAATTTGTATCAACAGTAGTAGAGAAAATATTATGAATTTCTGTGCAGTGTAAGTTATAAGAGAAATTTAAGTAATTTTTACAGTTTGATACCAAAAAAAAAAAAAAAAGAAAAAAAAAGAGATACAGTTTAGATGATTTACACGTTAATACCAGTTGAATTTATCTTTCGAATGCTTTTGGCGGAAGAGAATGATTTGACGGTTTTTTAAAAATATTATTTATGGAGGCAAAGAAGTTCTCGAATTTATGTTTGTTAAAGGTTCTATTTTTACATCTGTCAGAATGTTTTTAAAATATTAAAGAATTTTTCAAATTTATATATCACAAAATTCCCAACGACATAATATTATCTTAAATTATGAATTAATTAATTATTGAAATTTTTCAAAATACAAAAGATCTTAAGTCGTAATTATAAAACCAAATATTGATGATACTCAAATGCATGTGACGACAGTGAATCGATTATTTTGAACATTTCCTATTAAAATATTGAAATTTATTGTTACGAGCAGAGACGTTTAAAGTGGTTTTTTTGGCCGGTGAAAGTATTATAATCCGGGTTTTCACGCAGGCCGGTTACTTTGTATTTCAGATTTTAAAAGTTACTGACGATTGTTTTTTGACGAAAGTTCACGAGGGCGGATACCAGTTGTTTTTGAATCGAAAACGGATTTGATGTTTTAATACCGAGTTGATAAAACTCGACACGCGTCTAGAAGGAATGACGAGTTCGAGGGGTGACATCGCCGAAAAGACGAAACAATTTCAATTTAGAAACGCGGTGTTTTGAAACCGTTCACGCATCCAATACATAATAATATAGTCTTTGCGTATTGCGCTTTTATAGCGAGACGTTACGGCGTAGTGGCCGTGGGACAAAGACGTCATATTGTTATTATAAACGATAAAAGAACTCGTCTGCACTCGGTATGAACATTTTCCTGCGTGTACGTAATGTGCATTATGAACGCGGGCGAAATTATGTGTTGTTTTCGCTTTTTATTCCCTTCCGGCCTCCCGAGATCCGCGCACATTGTAAACACGACCGAACGTCGTCGTACCGACACTCCGTCGCAGCACATCGGTAACAATAACATAATAATTAACGATTTTCACAGTGTCGATTTCACATCGCTCGGACAAATCAATTTCGCATTGTCGTCCGGCCCACCCGTGTAGTTCGGCTTTATTGGATCTGACCGACGCGTGAAACCGCAACTGTGTTTATCATATGGGATTTCACACGTTGCGTCAGCACACGCCTGTTAGGTTGGACGCGTAATACATATTTTATTTTCTACGACTCGGATGCCGAAATAAGTTTAGTCTTATATGTGCGTATTTGTAAATTGTATATTGTAAATTTATGTTTTTTTTTCGAGTATTCAAAGAGATCGAGAATCGTGCGAAGAACCAGGGAGTTTTCGAAACGTAGGACCTCTTTGCGTGCGTATTCAAACTCATATCGTGGGCTCTGATAGACGAATCACTGTGTATAAACGCATAATGTGTGAAAACGTTTTTCAAACTCGCAATATTCAACTTTACTTCCGGCAATCAAAGCTAGTGCCCGTTGAAATCCACTCAAAGTTCATTTACAATTGTCAACGAATAGTTTATAAACTCGTGTACCGGTCTTACGAACACTAAAATATCTACAGCGTACTAGTTGATATTGCTCGATCAACGATTCTAAAACGTACTTTGAGTATGGTATAATCAACTTATTTTTTAATTGTACTTCTTCTGAAGAATATATTTTCAAAAAATTTCATACTCTGAAACACGATTTTTAAAATGATAATGTTTTTGTCGACTGAAGTAATGCACTCTACATATTAGTCCCAATTATAATAATGTGTGAAAGAATACTATGATTATTCGTCCACGAGGACTTGAAATTTGATGTAGGTATGAAAAGATCTTATTCGTTCTAAGCAGGAGAACAATATTTTAGTAAGAACAAAAGAATGATTGAAAATAATGATGAGGACATTATCATCTCATACTTTTACCTCTCAAGGGGAAAAAATAAATACATAAAATATGTCAGCTATTCTTGTTGTATACTTGCTCAAGAGCGAGATAAATATTTTTCTTCGTGGATGTTTTATAGATTGTTTTTCGATGGAATTTATAATCATTTTTACGGTTATTGAACGAGTTCTTGTATTTCTAGAATATAATGTACCAAAAGAAATGTTATCTACGAAACAACTTTAAGCGGATGACTATAATTATTAAAAAAAAGCAAGAAAAAATTGAACGAAATCAGGATTTACTAACGGATTTTAATTTAGAATTTTTTTTCGTTGTGATTTTCTCATCAGAATAATGGCGTGATTTAAAATTTACGATACTCATATTACCTCCATTATTTGCTTAACTCCTTCGGCCCCTTCGATTCGTTTCGATTTTCTGGCTTCCCTCAACAAAGTAGTAAACCAAGTGCACGGTACCCAATACGTGTTGAACTCTACCTTGGGGAGTGAGTGAAATACTTTTATTTCGTCCGCGGTCATGTAGCCTGTACACGGACATTTTTACAATAATATTATTCATTTGATCCGCCGCGTACAAAACGTAGCAAAGTACTGCGTCGATGCTTACCTGACTCGACGACGTGTTCCAGCGTCGGGAAACGTTTTTTGACCGACGAACTGATGGAGCGCAGTACTAAAATCAAAGTCAAAATCAAATATCTCATCAGGGACCTCCGCACCATTCGGCCGTAGTCGTCGTTGCCGTCTATATACAAAGATATCACATGCATTGCTCTTGAAAAACAAAAATCAAATATTATTCCGGGTCTACGCGTGAAAACCGGCGAGGTTTACTTGTCAGGCCAGGGAATTGCCAGGTACTGGTTCCACCATCTTTTGGCTACGTAAGTGACGTAAAATCCTAATATAAATGACAACGGTAATTGACTGACGAACGTGTCGCAGTAGCTAACCATTTTTTCAAATATTCTGAAACACAAGACAAGAACATTGTTACTTTATACAGTACAAAACAAATAAATAATAAATAAACAAATTAATTAATTTATAATAATAATAATAATAATAATAATAATAAGAGCGCAGAAAATTGCTCGTTTAAGCTCAATCTGCGAGACCGTCAATAGTTAAAGACTTGATTCAGGTGTATTTTATGATTTGACTTACGACAAACCATAGTACGCGTTTACCAAAAATATTTAACGTTTCTTTTCGCTCCGAGTTGTGTACTAGACATATACGTATATATGATTTATTCTTTTGTTCGCGTCTAAAATTTAAAATTTAAAATATTTATCAATTGGATATTTTTAATAATTAAAAATATACACGTTGCATTGAAACAGCTATAAAAACAGGAATGATTATTCATTGACAATAATTATCAACACTTTGACACACAATTCACTATGTACAAACATTTGAACACAATTCAAAATAATAGTTGACATTTTAGGTCAATGAAATTTACACGTGTTTACGATTCTTTTATGTTCACAACCGAAGTGCAAGTTCCAATAGAAACTACTTCAACAAAAGTTAAAATTTCCATAAAAACAAATGAAGTTTTAAAAATACTTAAAGAGTTGCATTGGAAATTCGACTGAAATGTATTCAAACTGAACAAATTAAATTGATACGCTTTTATAGTTGCCAATAAAAAAAAAAAAAAAAAAAAATTGTAGTGAATAAACTAATTAACTTGAAATATTAATAATTATTCGAACGTATTGTACACATGAAATTAATGTGTATGAATCGTTATTTAATTTTTTTTGTGGCTTTCCCTCCCTCTTCCCAAATACTACTCGTTAAAAATGTTTTATATTTGATCGGAACTATACGCCGTACTATGATCTAAAAGTTAATTTAGGTGGATTAAAAGTCTATAATTAAAATTCATTGAAATACGAATTTTATATTATAAACCCAATACGTTGTAAGTCCTTTATCATATAAATATTGGATTTCGATGATATTGACATTATCAAACGGATCAAAGGATAATAAGTACCTGTTCATACACATAGATATTTGACCTATTTTACATTGATTTTTGCAATTAATTGTACACAGTGAAATTATTTTGATTTTTTTTTCTGAATAATTTTTGTATAAAAAATGATCACGAAAATGTAGGTAAATGTTTTATATCAATACTCTAAATGTTTATTATTTTATCATAACAAAAACATTTCAAATTTCTTACAAAAAAATTTCAAAAAATAATCAACCATACCTCCACCCAAAATTGGCTATCCCAATGGGATAATATAACAAATAATAAATTAAAAAATATTTAAAAAAAAACGGATTCTAAATGGAGATTCCCTACCAATACTGCCTAAACTGTAGACATTATCACCACCAGAACTTGAATCGGACATACACTATTCACCCATTCACACCTTTTCAAACAAGATGAACAGCCAACCTGCCACCAATGCAAAGTCCCACTGACAATTAACCATATCACACTCCACTACCCTCAATACAAAAATGAACAGCACATTTTAAACCACCCTACCAACATACCTAACCGAAGCATTCGGGGAAACAAACACAAGTAATATTTTTAGTTTTTTCAATGCCATCAAACTTGTAAATCAACTGTAAATAATCAATTAAAATAAGTAAACATACACATAAATATTATTCTAAACGCATAACATTAACTATTATATACACCTTTAATATTATATAATTTTTCACTTAAAAAAAAAAAAAATTCAAAAAGTAGTAAAAAAAATTTAATATTAATATTTCAAAGGGTTTAACTAAAAAAATAACCTAAAATAATCGTTATCCAATATATCATTTAGGTAATAAAGTTAACATTACTTAGTATTAGATACTTTTTTTATGTAGCTCTAGCGACAGTGTTGAAATATATCATATATGATTTCTGCAATCGACGACAACTTTGATTGATTTAACTCTGATCATCGGTATCATTTGTATGATGATCAATATCAGCTATTAAAAATCTGAAGCCCGAAAAATTCTCATTGGATAAAATCCAAAAATCATTTATTTGAAATTCGATGGATACGGTACGAAATGTAAAATTAACCCGCAATACACGAATTCAGTCACTAAATAAATTTTAAAGTTTACTTTGGTTTCGCATTCAATCACAATCTATATAGTCACTTCAGATCTGTGTTTAAAAATCAATCGTTTCAATCACAAATGAATCGTAAAATAATGATTTTACGAAATTTAAAATAGGTACAATTGTTTTTTTTCCTGTAAAATACGCTCCTGATCCTTCGAAACAACGGGTGAATTTTTTAAATCAATATCAACGTCGAACTCTGTGGCCTCAAAAACACTGTCATAATCTATGACTTTTTTTATAATTTTCCAGGCAGCGTTCCACCGATCGATGTGAGTTATTGACTACGACAAATCGTGTTTCCGGCCACTTTGCTCTCCGAACACAATACGTACATCGTGCGTACGAAACAACTTCGCGACGATACACGAACCGATTCACAGACGCGCGGACGCGATAATTGGATCGTTGCAGAGTACAAACAATGCGAATCGGATGACGGGATAATCATGACGCGTTGGCGGATACGACCGGTCTGTTATAATATTATGGTCCAGCGGTTCCCAACCTTTTTTTACTGCTGTACCCCTAAGCTTAATATTTTTCTAGATTGTACCCCTCTTTATATTTTTGAAAATTTTTCACATAACCACTCTTAAAATATTTAATTAAAAGTAACAATAATATAATATAGTGTAATAACGTATGTATTTTTATATTGAGTAATAAGATACAAAAAAAAAAAAAATTATTATTTTACTTATTTAATTTGTTTAATTTAATAAAAAAAAAAAATTGAAATGTAAATAATTAGTGGGATCCTTGACTTTGTTTCAAATTACATAGTTTTTTAATATCAGGTTCATCTGATGCGAAATATAATCATAAATCTGGAACTGCGTCCAGTTTATTTCTATACTTAGATATATTATTACTTATATAAGATATATTATGAAGAAAACGCTCTTTCGGCCAACTCTGAACTAGTAAATGGCAATAGGAACTCAATTGCTTTGTCAGAGAGTCACTCATATTCGTTTTTAATATCTACCCAAAAATTAATGAGTTGTTTTCTCTTAAACTCACTTTTTAAAGATGTGTCACATGAAAGTTCTATCGAGTTTTCTTTTTCTACGATCGATAAAGATGTAGGTTTTTGAAGGAATTCTTCATTACTAATTATTCTATCACTTGATTAATTTTGTTAATTCATTACATAATTATTTTCCATTACTCGATTTTTTTTTCGCGTACTCCTTGAGATCATCTCGAGTACCCCTGGGGGTACGCGTACCCCAGGTTGGGAACCGCTGTTATAGTCGATTAATTATCACGTGCCTCGACTAACCGGGTCTCGGCGAACACGACGGTTCAACTGATCCCCCCGGCCAACACGGGACCTGCAGCTGCGTCGTTCCGCGCGCGTTCAGTCGACGACGACGGTTCGACGAGGATCCGGGCCCGAAAATCATTATTGTCCGGAGGTAATATTCCACACCGGCGCGGGTGAATAACGACCAGTAATTTTTATCACCTTCCCCTCTGGTCCCGTGCGCCGTCTCCGTACGCGTCCCATCCCGTATCTCGCATATATTACATCAGCCCTGTCTGCGCCGTCCGTCTTATATGCGCACGATATGACTGATGGACGGTAACCGCGCCTATCCGTATCACCACGAACTATACGACGATTTTGCGTTTTAAGCACATCCATTACGTTCATACGTCTCCGCCGGGTTTCACTCTTTTGCCGCTAAGCTGTCTCTCGGGCTGTGCGTTGGCGCGACTGCGATTCAAATTTTGAACAGGCCGTAAGGCCCTTAACAAAACTTTAGCTTAAAACAACTACTCGTGCCCCTCTCACAATATCATTGCACATATTTTTAAATCGATCGCTAAACGATTCGCTGCTGTACTTGCTACGTAGCTTGAGGATAACCGAAAACACGTTCCGTACTCAACTTTATATTCATATTTCGATTCCAACGGAAATAGTATTTTTAACAAATAAAAATACGCTAACATTATAATAGATTTTATACGTTTGTCTATCGTTGTTCGCACCAGCAAACGCGTTTAAAATGTCTTCACTTCAAAACTAATATTTTGATATACAAACAAATTATAAGACCAGCCATGACTTACGGCATCCAAACATGGGGAGCAGCAAAAAATGTCAAATATTATTGAACTTCAATCATTCCAATCTATAAACCTACGAATTATCACAGGCGCTCCACGGTTCGTCAGCAATCCGTATTTCCACACAAAGACCTAAAAATACAAACAATGCCTGAAGTAGCCTCTCAGTGGTACAAAAAATTACATTCAGCCACAATTAATCACCCGAATCCTCTGATCTCCAACCTTCAACACTTATCGAACCTAATCAACCCAATACGCCGCTTAAAACGACACTGGCCAAGATACCTATTAAATAGTTGACAAAATAATGAGTCATGAGTTCTGAAGTGGCGTCACTGGACACTCTCTTCTTTCAACCTTTCATGTCAATACCACCTTCATAAAATTTACTTATTGTATTATCAATGTATACAGATTGTAAATATTCTTTTAAATAATAATAAAAATGTCTTCACTGTCAAACAAGTCAATATTATTCGATAAGTTTATCTCAATTCGAAGAATTAAAGGTAAATATTTCAATACAATTTTTTTCGTCAATATTATACTCATGTATGTTTTATAACAATTTTACCGCGCAATCGTTATTTTACTTGAGAATATTTTATTTTGACAAGAATCATAATTTTTTTTTTCAATCTTTTACTATTGGGTAAAACAATATTTTTCAAATGATACGAATAAATATTAAAATCAATCGGGTATATTTTCTGGGGGAGGGAGGGGTGAGCTGAATCTTTGTCTGCGCGTTAAGCCCAGTCTAGCCCCCTTAGTTGCGCCACTGATGCTCGTAGGTACTACACGATTTATCGTATTATTTCGTATCATACACGAACCGTATTGTGATATCCACTTTGTATTTCACTCGTTCTCACCGCGCATAATATATTTGAAGTGTTAAAGTCCTGCGAGGCATGCGCCGTCACGCACACGCATTATAATAATGCACCGTACGGCGTGTATGCGATAAAATAATATATGCGTATTACCGCTGCGTATTGATATTCCGCTCGACCACCGCACGTAAACAATGATAAACACTGGCCGAAGCTCGATCACAAGGAGTTTCGTAAATAAGCGTTTTTCAAGTTGTAGTCTCGGGATTATTTTGAGTCGTATGCAGCGGTTCGTTCGAATATTTCCCTCCCCCCCAAAGGATGCGAAATTGATAAATACACACGTAACTCACATCGAAAACACTTATTTCGATCCAGGAGATTAGTATGGGGGGGGGGGGAATGCACGAGATACGATGTCTGCATACGTCTGTTATAACGAATCGATGTGGCAGTACGACGAAGATTGCTGTATCAAAACGATTGAAAATTTGTTTTTTCAAACGAAAAACAATAAATATCGAGAAGGTGTTATTTCACAAAAATTCAAAAATTTCCCCTCCCCCCCCCAAAAAAAACAGCTCCTCAGTAGTAAATTAGGAACAACGCTAAAACACTTTGCTTTCTCAGTTTTCGTCAACATCGTTTTTCTACGAAAACTTTTTCCGTGAAATAATGGTGTAGTTTTTTTAAACGTGATAAATGTATTAAAACTTATCTGTTGAGTGTGCAGACATTGTTATACGTATATAACGTAATGTCACGTCATGTGTGTAGAATGCGTTTGTGAAAAAGTGATTCACCACTTGGAATGCTTTTTACTAAACGAATTTATTTTAAACGTTTCGTTAATATTTCCTACACAAATTATCATCGGCAGATGCCGTACACACAACACAAAAGCGCTTTGGAGCAGCCCGACTACTGACCACTCAAAAACGTGTGATTAATTGTAGACATTATTGGAAATACCAATTTAAATACGGTCACGTGTATATAGTATGAATTAGATTGAGTATACAGAAGATATAGAATTCACTGGATAAAAGATCGGTTTAAACTTACAAAATAATGCAATTTATTTCGAAATTCCTCCTCTTAAAACATCAGATTCATTTTTTTTGTCCCTGACTACGATTCTCATAAAAATCGTTCTTTATGTCTCATCCCGACATCAGATACGATCGGTAATGTAATATATTCCTATTACACGAAAGATAAGAGAAAAAATATAAAATGATAAGTACATCGAATGAAAGAACATAAATTAAATATTAATTTATCATCAATGTCCGAATACATCAAATAAAAATATATTTTTACCTGGTAATATGCATAAAATATAAATACCCAGGTACTAAATATATATATATATATATATATATATATATATATATATATATATATATATATATATATATATTATGATTTTAATGAATGAAAAAAAAAAAGTTGGAAGGTGCACGTTAAACAGATATTAAAATGTTATGCGAACAAACTTTAATACACACCGATAATAAATAATATATTTATACAGGTTTGCATTTTCATATTTTTTTTTATAATTTAATATTACAAAACTGCCCGTAAACGTTTGAATGCCTACTTAATGCACAGTGAAAAATTATGTTGATTATATTATGCGTATTAAAATACTATAATAATATTATATTGTTGAAAACAAATGCAAAAATAATTATAATATTATTAGTGATAATAATTGGCATGCGTTTTTTTTTTTCATAATCTTTAATTAATAACAATTTATTTTTGGAATTATTAATTATACCAATACCGTTACCGTTCCATTTAAGTCTTTAACATAGTTTAATTTTGTTGTTGTTGCAAAATGTCGTGTTGGGGTAGGTTTAATCGTTTGGAATATTTGTGTTGATACAATATGAAAAAACGATGTATTTATGTTTTAGCAACCTTATGATTTAGCGTCAATAAATAGTAACTTTTATTATCATTTATTCGATATCTGATGCGACCGGTGTGATTTAATGGGATTATCGTAATTGTTTTGATTCTATGACCTATTATATTTTACTGGAACACTGATTATTCGGTATAAACGATAATTTCCTTAGTACGTATAATAAATATTATTTTGTACAGAAGTGCCAAACCTGAAAATATTCGTGCCCAAATAATACGACGTGTTGATATGATAATTTATTCAAAAATCGTTATTGTTGTAAAACACTGAACGACTCGACATCGCACGAAATGAACAATTCCAACAATCGAAGTAATACCGGTATTAAGTTAAAAACTGTTTTAATTTTTTATAATTTTTTAAATATACTCTACACTGCTTCACCGGGGGGGGGGGGGATAATATTTCACAGTGGCGCCGATGTATAAAAAAGATTATGTTGCCAATTAAATTTTAACCACCCACCACCCCAGGCCCTAACTATAAAATTTCGGATTGCACTCATGATTATGCCACAATGAATACTAACATTTTTCTCTCTTTTCGCTCAAAATATGCCTCAAAAACTAAAATAATATAGAATAGTTGTATACACTACCTAATCAAGACAACAAAATTTACTTTTTAGTTTTTAATAAAAATGAACATAATAACATTTAAATAACAATAGTTACATAAACTTTTTCAAAATTTAAATCAACAATATAAATATAATTAAAATTATATTTATAATTACAGAAAATTGTGGGGTACATGTACATGCCACACGGACCCGGCCACACGGGGCAGGGGCCGCAGGGCACAGTGCGATTTCCATCATTTTTATTTTTTAATAAACCCGATGATTGGTATTTGGTTGTGAAATGCGTCCTCTAATTTTATTGGCTATCCGTATGGCCGCACCAGACGGAAAAGTCTCGAGAAATTTCGTCGGCATTACCGGCAGCCGGCAGCGCAATGCGTGCAGTCCGTCCGCACTACGCGTTCGCTGCGAGTCAGTAGACGCACTTGTATAGGTCACAATGCAAATCATTCTAAATTACGTTTGATTCGATTCGTACTATGCCTACGACACGTATCTATGGACAGTGGACACGTACCTTTATCCAACATTTCTGTTTTTGTATAACGTTTTAAAATATAGACACACATCTCTCGAACTCAACAAACCCACACACCCACCTGAATATATTGTGTTGCGGTCGCAATAGGTAGACATAGGGATCGGCGCCACTGATATTTCATGGCACGTCTGGACAAACCATTCACTCCTCCACTTTACGATTTTAACACATTATATCTCTTAAACTATTGGTTAAATAGTAAAAATTGACAAAATCAAACTATAACATATTCGAAGAAATATTTTCTTTCAAAACATAAAGTCAATGATTGCCGTTTAAGATAAAATAAAAAATTTAAGAAATCACGCAAATGAAAAAAAAAAAATAGTAAACATTAATTCTTTTTTATACAATTTTTTTTATGTTCCCATACAATTTTATTGGCGATTCAAATTTTACCTAAAATAAAATAATAATCAAATTTAAGCGGTATCCAGGAATGAAAATGAGGCGAACACGCTTGGAAATTCAATCTGTACACCTATGTGTCATACGTTTTAAATATTATTTAATTATAATCTCAATACTAAGAATCGGTGAAACCCGATAGGCAGAGGTCTAACTTTGTTCCAAGCCCAAAAGTGCAAATTCGATTTATGCTGTTTACACCAGTCAACAAGTATAGCGCAAAATTAAATTGTATTAACTAGTGTCCAAGTGACTCATTAATTTCACATACAATTTCAGCTTGAAATTTGACACTCTTTATTTTTGGTTCCCAAATATTGCGCATTATTCTGTTTCAAAATTATCGCAATCGATCTAAGTTGAATCAAATCGTATTTTATAGGTATTCTATATATTTAGGTAACTTCTATTCATATATAGATAATTATATGACTTAATAATTATTATTTTTGGACCAACTGTTCCCATCCTTTTTATATCCGCGTACCACTTACACATTTTGAAAATAGTTCACGTACCACTTAACGGAATAAAGTTTTTTTCCCTAAACATTTCTTTTTAATTAAAAAACGTACTTTAAAATCTTTTTTTTTTTTTGCTAATCAAAAAATTTCTTTGCGTACCATCTACGAGCTTTTCTCGTACCGCAGTTTGGGAACCGCTGTTCTAGACGTTTTGTTTTTATTCATAACTCTTAATACCATTTTAAAACTGACAATGATATTGTTAAATTTATACCACCTAACTTTTTTTTTAAATGTTTGGGTGTTTTTGGCATCGAGTGATGAGAATAACGACTGCGGGCGTGCGTCGCCGGTCGCAACGCAAATGCAACCCCAATCGCTGGTTTTTCGGTGCTATCGCAGATTTTTCTTAACGTCTTTACGTTTAATCCCGAACGAAAATCAGCGTTAATTGACCGAACGCTTTTTTTTTTTTTTTGGTCGTCAGCCGATTTTTAAACCAGTGACGTCGAAAATTTCGGAACAGACACGTTATATAGCGCCCGGCCACGCACCACCGCACAGTGGGATGAAATCGATGTCTATCTTGGAAAAAGTAAATTTTTGAAATGATTCCTAAAAATTTGATCATTTTATATATTTTTACTTACAAAATTTGTAGTATATTTACTATATCGATAATACATTTCGGAAACATATTCATGACTTATATAATATTAACTACCTATACAGAGCCGTGTTAAAGGGGGACAAAAGGGGCAATCGCCCCCGGGCGTCTTAGTTTAGGAAAATTAAGGGGGTGCCTTTATTTGCGTTTAACATGCTACCTGTGGCCCCAAAAGAAATTTTGTCCCGGGGCGCTGAATTACTTGACACGGTCCTGTACCTATATAAAATAACATAAAATCAATAAATATTTAGTTTGATGAGATAAAAATTTGGCGTTTGTTTTTGTAATTATAGATCATTGCAATCAATTTAAACTCACTAGATTTTAACTACATATATATTTACTCATTTTGAATATATATTTGTCCAATAATTATTATAAATATATATAAATATTTTTTTTTTACTAAGATACAAATAATGAAATTCCATAAAATATAGTAGGTATATTAAATGTCTAATAAACTGCTAATTAAAATTACTTCATATTACCCCAACCAGACATATTATTATGTTTTCAAAATAATGTTCTTGTATTTCAAATAAACTAGTATTCATTTGCCTTTACTTGCCTATCTGAATTTGCAGAGATATTATACAAATATTGGTGACATGTCTATTTTCCGTAATAAAATCTGTTTATGAGCTGATTAGTTATTGCTTCATCGTATGTGTTTTGGTCTGATTTAGTAATTTTATCATTTTAATCGGAGTAGAAACGGCGACAAATGTGTGTCTCTTTATTACTTACAAGATATAGTCTCTTCTCATTAAGTCAGACTCTGATGTTAGTATCAACGAAAATGATGGATCTGGTACTTGATTTATTGTATTAATAATAATTGATTATTGGATTAAAAAATTGTTATGAAATTTAGGTTTAGAAGTTTTCTAAACATATAAATCGATGTAAAATATAAGAATGTGAAATTTAAAAAAAATCACTCCTATACTAACCCCTTAATTAAGGGTAAATTTACAAAACTGATACAAAATTCAAATTCGGCATCCCTATGACTATGAGTTTTGATGTATCTCATTTCTTTGCAGCATAAGTTTTAATAAGGTTATTAATTTTTGCAAGCTAAAAATCAGTTTCATGTTTCATCCCAATGTGTACCGCGCGCCGCGGGCACTTCCGAACAATGGGACGCGTCTTAAGGTACGTTTTGGTTTGGCTAGAGCGACCGCGACAGCGTCGGCGACTGTGACCGCGACCGTGTTTCACTGCGTCAATGAAATTACCAGGTACCTGGTTTAGTCACAGCGACTGCGACCGGTGATTTTGAAACAGTCGCGGCGATCTAAATTCCGGTCGCTACAAGAGCAGTCATATCACAGTCGCTCCGCGTTACAAATATAATCCAGATTACAAATATAATATTTGATTTTGCCGCAATAATATTTGTAAACAAATCATATTTCAATCGTACGGTGTGATAATTCATATCAAACGTATTTGCTATTTGGAATTTACGTATAGATGATAGATCGTATTGTGTTCAAATTTTAAAAATCAAAACAGAAGAAATTGTATTCATGTATTGATTTTTAAATTATTTATTTGGTTGTTATACGTATAACGAATAAATTCCACCAAACAAGAGGATGAGATACCGGCAGAAAGTTATCAAAATATCCACCATTATTATATATGATCCGCAAAATAAAGACCACAAAGACTTAAATATTAAAGAAGCTATTTGGGCCGAAGTCCATGATGATATCCTTCGGTTTTTCTTGTTTTAAATAAAAGGTTGGGGGACTACATTTTTATTTTTGACCAACCGAAAACTGTAACACAATACCTTCGTCGTCCGCTTCTTCCAGTAGTAACCATTGAATTAGCCGGTTGTTATTCGTGTTTTTGTTTTTGAAACAATAAAACTTAAAATACCTAGGTATTCAAAATAAACAGTCGAACTTATTCAAATTCAAATAGAAGTCCGTATTTAAATACGAATTAATTTGTAATTAATTTGTCTACGATAATATCATTATTTCAATTATTAATTATTAGCCGTCATCATCCTCGGGTAGTGCCGAATTTCTATTGTCATAGAGTAACATGACGTATGCACAGGTAAATTTATGCCCATTGGGTAAAATTATTCACGGTTTTTGTCGCTGTAAAGAAAACGCCAAGGCGACTTGCGACCGCGACTGCGACCGAAAAATAATCTCAGTCGCAGTCGCGGTCGCTCTAGCCAAAACGTACCTTTATACAATATCGAGTCAAATTGTAATTTATAGAGCGGCGGTTTTTTCCTTTTTTTTTTTCTTCTTTTTCTTTTTCTTCTTCTTCTTATTTTTTTTTTTTTACTCGCCATAAATATATTCCGAGACGGCTAACCGTACGCGCGATATATCTATATTACCGCTAACGACGTGATGTATCACCCCCGACCGGCCCGCGAACTAGGCGTCATCGTACCAGTGTTTGCAGTGTTTGCGCCGCCGTGTGCGAACGCGTTGTCAATGTAAACACGGATTTACGTTTTGCCATTCAATTATTATTATCCGGCGGCGACGACGGCCACGTCGACGTTATACACTCACGGACTCGCGTATTAATCCCGAATCAATCAACCCCGCGACTCTACCCACTGCCACGCGGTATAATATTATGGTCGCGCGACGTTGCGACGCCGAACACGAACACTGTCTGGGTCGTGTGTTCCAGCCAGGGCCGGATTAAGCCATCTGTAGGCCCTAGGCATTGAAAAAATTTGAATTTCATAACAGCTACTTGAAATCCGTTTTAGGTATGTAGTCGTAAATCCAAAAACTATGAGGCTAGAACAGACATTATCATTTTTTTTATATTTTATTTTTATTTGAGCCGTATACAAATTTTTGAAATTTTACGTGGGCCGTAGGTTGAAACGTCATAATAAGGTTGCTTATCGAATGGGAGATTCAAAAAAGAGAAAAACATCAATGTAAGTATAACAATTTATAATTTACTTTACGATAACTAAATATCAATTTAAAATTAGTGTTATTTCTGATGTTGAGATATTTTTTCACTATTATAGATGAACCAGGTGTATACCTATAGTGGAGGCGTGATCAGAAGATTCAAGGGGGGAAATTTAAGGGGGTAACTAAATAATCTACCCTCGCATTTATCCCCACAAAAATATAGAATTATATGATAATATTATCCATGATACCACAAAAAATATATTCATTTTTTCACTATAAAAACGACTGTTGAAAGAATACGTAAAGAATTTGCGGAGAGAACAAAAATATAACTGTATTATTAGTATTTTTAACTTTTCCTCGAACATTTTTTTTCATTATTTATTAATAATTAAAGTTACTTTTTTGAAGGATTTTAAGAAATTTAACTCAACATAAATATTCAATATAAAATCATTATACTTAAACAAAAAATAATAATAAAAATATTGGAAATCTCACTTATTTCATCTCGGAACATAAAAAAAAAATATTATATAGAAAATGCAGAACACGTAATGACACTGAATAATCCAAATATACTGACGCATCTAAATCCCAGCATGGAACTGGCTTTGCAATCATCAAAGAAGAAACCAAAATCCTGCATAAACATCCTCCGGAGAGCAGCATTTTCACAGCAGAAAACTACGTCATATTAGAACCAATCAAATCAATAAACCTGACACCTTCAAACAAGAATATTTTAATAATCAGTGACTCATTTAGTGCTCTCCTAGCTCTCTTAAACCCCTTCTCGACAAATGAAATAACCCAGAACATCCAAACTGAACTATATTCTACAAAAAAAAATATAGAATTTATGTGGGTACCTTCACACACCGGCATTGCCGGTAATGAGATGGCCGACAAGTCAGCAGATAAAGCAGTTAAAACCATCTCACATCCAACAATCACTGACATACCGGCGAACGACATAAATATTTCCATTAAAAAAAAAATAAATATGACATGGCATAGTTACTGGGATTCTGTTCAGCCTTCCAACAAATTAAAAAAAATCAAAAAATGCACCCAAAAGTGGCACCATATCCATAATTTAAACAGACGACAAGAAGTTACTCTAGCCAAGGTAAGAATTGGACATACTTCTCTGACCTATTCTTTTTTAATTAGAAAAGATCCACCACCCATATGTAACCAATGCCCAGAAGACCTAACCATTGAACACATCATCCTAGACTGCCCAAACCTCCAAAACATCAGAAATACCTTATCAATACCCAACAACTTAGAAGAAGCTCTCCATGAAGATAACACCATAAAAATCTTAAATTTCCTTACTCAAATTAACATTGTACACAAACTTTAACCTTAAATTTTATATTCATAATTTAAGACTTTTGTAACCTTTTATTTAAATGTAATTATTAATGTAACTCATACAATGTAAAATGTATACATGGCTAATAACCCCAGATGTTGAAGCCTCTTTTTTTCTCTCAATAAAAAAAAAAAAAAATCCAAATGCCATGGCGGCTAAATAATGTAATTGTGAAAATAGGTATATTTTATAAAAATAGTAAAAGAAAAGCCGGACATATTTCGTATCATAGGTATTCTTCACTCGCTGGACCAGATAATGAGGATAGGCGCATTGAATTTTAAAGAAACGATGGATTGTTTCTTTAGTGAAACGATTCCGAGTAAAAATTCAGAATAAAGATATGCCATTTATATATTTTACGCTTTTAGCTAATAATTTGTCAATGGGGTTTTTTTATCAACACCGTTTAAAGTTTTCTTGTTTGACAAGAATTTTTCTGACAAAGATTTTTCGAAACATTTTGACTATTTGACTTCCTATTTGTACCTAATTAATGATTTGTACTAAGTTAATGAAAATAAAAACTTAAAAGATAAACATTAAAAAGAAATAAAGTAAACTTTATAAAATTGTTATCTTCAATTTTTTTTTTTGGCAATTTCGCAGTATAAAGTTGTTTTTGTCTTGTTTTTACAAAAACTTTTTCATTAATTAAAGTTTGAATCATTTGTTGCTCTCACCTTGCATTTAGTAAGGAAAAAAAAACCAAACAAAACAGAATTCGATTACCTTCATTTTGTCCGGTGATATCGCATTGGGTAAATCTTCGTATGGCAAGTGGCACATCCTATATATTACACAGCTGAGTGGCCTACGTGCCGAAAGTTTTGCGTACACACGGATCGAACGTTTGAAACTGATGGTAATTCCCGAAATACTCTTTAAAATTTCGTGCGATAATCAATAAACCGCAGTGGGTTTGAACATTTTTAACGGAGAGACGAGTGAAAAGAACCGATCGAATGGAAAACGTTTGCGTTTTTGTGTAACGTTCAAACGGCTCTGCGTTACAAGAAAATACGTTAAATTAAGTAATATTATTATAATGTTTGTATATGCACTCGATAATAAACTCGGTATTGTTGTAGATCACATTCAGATATTCCGTTTAAAATAATTCTGAAAATTTCTCGTTTTTTCTAGTTTAATCAGTTGAAAATTATTATTTCAAAAATCTCAAATCAAATTACGATCGTATACAAGTTGAAATATTTTTTGTCTTTTTTTGATATTTAGCGGGCGACCAACTCGATATAATACAATACAGGCCGTGCGACACATTTAGTCTTGGAGAAAATGTTAATACCAATAACAATGATTATTACAAATTGGTCTCGTACCCGGATCAACGATAAAATCCAAACATTTAATATTGTCTAATCACTGCGAATCGTGGGAGCTCGTTATCTTCCATAGACGGTGCTGTATAGAATAATAATAGATTTGCTTTCAAACTAAACAAGAGTCAACGTTTCAATCGAAATACAGCTTTATTTCGGTTTTAAAATCGTTATAAGACGTTAATGACGACAATATTAACACGAGCTCGTGTAGTTTGTGATGCGCCGTGTGTCCAAAGTGCTGATTTCGCCACGTAATACATCTTATGACGTCTAAACCTATCCGGTTATAAAACGAAAAGTATTTAAAGATAACAAAAAAAAAAAAAAAACCCAGGATTCACGAATATTCTATCCTCGTCCGATTTGCGGCGCCAAAACGTTACGACGTCCAACGTCATATCGGAGCACCGTCGCAGCACGACGCGTTTCTCCGACGACTCGACCCTCAGCTCCGTCGTCGTTGTCGGCTCGATCGCGTCGTCGTATTCGCAAGGGCGCCCGCAGGGGGGAGACGAAAAATCCCATTGCCCCCCTCCTCCTGGGAATTTTTCGAGACTATTTGTAATTTTATATCACTTCGATTAATTCCAACACCATTTTTAAATGAACATGTATTTAAAAAAGTGTTGATATTATGTATTTACTGTATTTAGTACTGAATACTATTTTAGAACGAAGATACTGGTTGTATACATATTACAATCTAAAATAACCATTTCGATTTGGCATTTAAATTTTGATCTTGCCCCGGATGGGATTTTATCCTGCGGGTGCGCTTGCGTCTTCGTATACGTCTTCAGCACGTCGTCGTACACCACCGTCGAGTCCACGTCCTTCGTCGGTACGTTACTTTAAAGCGTTCGAATACCTCCAGTACTAGGTGTACTTCGTAAATGACTATTACAAAACTTATCGGAAGAAAACAAAACGGAAACTACGGAACCATTCGTTGCGCCGCATGCTGAGCCCGAAGATTTGTTAACGGACGAGGACCCCAAGTTGACTCTATTAAAACCGTAATTTTCCATAGTTGGCTAATAATACGTGGCGATCTGTCGAAAAGACAAAAAATCCACGGTCGAAACACCCAAACCAAATGTCGAAAACCGAAAAATCCAATTTAGTAATTCAAAAAAATTGTTAAGGTCTTTAAGGACTCATAAGACAAATTATTTGTTCTTATGTTATACTTTTTTCAATACGACAACTATTACTTTGTCAAGAACTAATTTTTATAGGGTAGTGAGATGATTTTTTATTATTTATTGACATATTTAATTTTTTTTCATTCATAACTTGCAAGATATTTGTTTGATAATATACCGATTATACATTTAACCGTTTTCAGTTTAATTGTTGGAATGTTTTTTTTATCAAACCTGTTTAAAGTTTCCTTGTTTCATAAATGTGAGACTTTTAAAAAAAAAAGACTTAGAAATGTTGTTTTATCTGTATTCAAGTTTTCATAATGATTGGATGGATCAATATTCTTTAACACATTTTTTTATGTTGAAAATTGACATTATAACAGCCAGTTCCGTAATAATCGTATATTAATTTATTTAATAAAAAAAAAATCTTGAAGAAAAGTTTTTTGAAATTTTCTCAATACCGTTTATGAAGAGTATGAATATGATAAAATTAAATTTTTTGAAGTTTTTGTCTAATATTAAAAATTGTATTAGAGATAAACTTAAAAAAAAACAATTTTCAAATTTCTTTTTTTAGCCCAAAAGTTTTATTTTTATTATGTTTATTTTACCTTTTTTTTCTCACTACTGGATAAAGTGTCAAGATGAGAAAAAAATGAACCTTCAAAGTATCATCTAAATGCAATTCTCGATCTATAGATTTGCTGGATGAGGTCACCAGAATAAAAATACATCATTGTACAACCAATAGATATGAGCTTCACTCAGAATCAAAGCGACGGAAAATTGGCACGCGAATCACATTCGTCGTGTGTAAAAATGATAACGCAAATCTTTGTGAAGAAATATGTAGATATCATATCAGTATCGGTTCGATACTTTATGAAACCCGGCATGATTTACGCATCGAGTTTTGGAAGCGCTGAAAGCTTTTTGGTGCGTCCAAATCTTTTCCTTTTTTTTCTACGTCGGAAATCCACTTAAGATTAATGTGGTTCAATGCAAGTGTACGTAGAACAGACAGAGTGTAATATTCGATTTGAACGAAACCGATGATGAAAAACCATTTAACCCGGTGGCCTATGCTTACGTTTTAAAGTGTAAATCAAATTTTCGCCCAAGTCACTTGCAATTTTGTATACGCGTGTATGAAATAAAATACATTTTGAATATCGTGTGACACAATCAAAGATATTTTAAAAACCATGAACATTGTACTAGCTTACTGCAGTTTTAACGATGGAGGATAATACGTTAATAGTTATCATGTGAATTATGAACCATTAGGTTTGTAATTGTTTAGGTGTTCGATTGTGAAATTAAATAACGATAGACGTAGAACTTTTTTTTCTAAAACGATAATTATATAATATATAATTAAAATTCACCTAAGACTCGGTGAAAAATAAAATCAAGTACTTTTCCGTAATACAATATTCACACGTACAATGAACTTTCAAACTATAGTTTTTGTGTTATTCTAATAAATTTAAATTGTCCGATTATTCATTTTCACGTTTCTCAGTGACCATTGTTCGTCGCACAAGCTTAACGTCATGTAATCTATCAATTATACGAGTTACTCGTATTTTACATTTAACGAATGAAAATAGATTAATAATAATACTATAATAGGCTCAATGTTTTCCATTCGTAATATAAATTACAAACTAATTTATGGCTTTTGTTCCATCGTACATGTGAATACAATGTTACGTATGAAGGTAGGTCGTTTATTATTATTATTATTATTATTTTTTTTTAAATTATTTACTATAACTGCTATAGCTAAATTATAATTGAATAATTTTCAGTTTGTTAAACTGAAAGTTTAAGAACTAAATTTCACATTTTACACACGCGAATCATGATAATTACATGTTTAAAAGTAATATTTTACCAGCTTCAATCTATTGAGCGTTATATTTGTGCACTATAATTTAAACTGTAAATAACTGCACTTTTAATTTGATTTAGTCACACGTATTATGTACTGTAGATGCACGCAAATCGAAAATTTCAGAAACGCATTCTCTTTGGAAAGGTCCAATTAAAATTATTAACATTCAAAACAACTGCTTACCTAAATAAATTTGGTATACAATTATTTATTAATTATGAATAAATATCGCATAATTTTTCAACCTATGACAATTAAATATATTTTCTAATATAACGTCACTTTTGATATCATTATTATGTTATCATGATAAATATTTGGTGGTTAATTAAAGATAATATGAAATAAATTTACAAATTCACACAGATTATTTGGAGGAACATTGAATTAATATCTTCAAAATCATAAAAAAAGATTAACCTTAACTGATTTAGAACAATTGAAATATTATTAAATTTATAAACATAATAAATCAATACTTTTTTGTATTAAATCTCCAATTGAATTATTCTAGACGTTTACCAAGAATAAGCAAACATAATGAAGTTGGTACCATTATAGATTTCTTCGAGTAACATTAAAAAAAAAAAAAAAAAAACATAGAATAGACGATTGATTAGTGAAATATTATTTAGTATTTTTCGAATATTGGGCATCTGTCATACTTTAATAATTGAATATCCATTCTTTAAAAAGTGGGCCACTGAACACATTAATAATGATACTAGTTTAAGAGAAATGTCTCAAACGTTTTACAAACATCAATATCCTGAATTTGTCATAGTCACATTAACCTGTTTCTGGGATATTTATTCACATTGCCGATGTTAAAATTTACATTTCTATCTGGTGTAATGATGCATTAATTATGAAAAGTTTTTTTATATTTCAATAAAAAAAAAAAAATGTTTGATTAATTCAATGATAATAATAAACATATTATATTGTATTAAAGCTTCAAAATGAATTTTTCAGTTTTATTATTTCAAACGGGTTATTAATACTAATATAATTAAAAATAATATGCGAGTTGATATATTTGTGTACTTTCTAATATTTTGTGTTTTGTATGTTTTATCAGGAAGGCATGAAGCTATTAGCTATGATATTGTGTTAAATTTACTATTTTTTTAGAATACTTTTTTTTAAAAAGATAATTAAAAGATAAAATGCAATCGTGGTTGAAAAAATTACTTATTATTTCTTGTGATAAACCATCGTGCCGTGACAATACGCTTGAAAACTGTGTCTGGCGACACGTGTCGTCACAATGTACAATCAGTTACGTTTTCGTACAGGTATAATACTGAATAATTAAAAAATATCGCAATATCATTATCTTGATAACTTTATGCGCGGGACTTTAGACGTAAGACAATTATTTAATTTGCGATCACCGGTTTGTCTCACTGCATTCATTAACGTCTCTGGTTAGATTAAATATTCAAAAGCACATTACCATTTGTAAAGTATCCTGTTTTATTTTAATTTTATTTAATTACTGCTGAGGTGGCATAGACGTTGTCTCCAGAAAGCTTTTGTTCGCCGTTCTCTCGTCATTAATTAACGCTATTCTAAAAACGACTTATTTCACAACCTCTCGGGATTTTGCGACCATATTGCGTGTACACACGTAGTAGAATAATTCCTTAACTCACGAACGACGACAGAAGTGTGTGTTCAAAGCGTTTTAATTCATACTTAACTGTACGGGATTTTTGATCGACCTTTCAAGTGGGTACTGTCGCGTCGTGCTGACTTCAGAGTACAGTCTAAGTCCTCGTTTAACGTCGCCTCATTTAGCGTTGTTTCGCTATCGCGGCGTAGAAGTTTAAGTCCCTAATATGTTTCGTTTAACACTGCAACGGTTTGCGATATATGAATCGCTAGACGCTGCTGCAGAGCGGGCATATAATCTGGTGCTCTCATTGGCCGATCGTAGGTGATGGATGATACGTGGGTACATTATCATTATATTAATACGTTAATAAATAAACTGAGTAAATATACTTTTTAATGTTTAAATAATAGAATGACAATAATGGCATTAAATAAAATATGTAATTTCATGAAAATAAAGTAATAAAAATGATAATTCAACGCTATAACCATTGACGTGATATAGTAGAAAGTATGTAAATAGATAGAAATTTATAATTCAAATACCATGTGTCACCTTTGAAATGTTTGAACTTACAAATTTAACTTTGATAGCATACCGATACACAGGTACTATAAACAATTAACACTTTATTTATATATTTTGAATACTAAACGAAACTTGGTGCATGTTCTTGTTGATTCAGGGAACAAAAAAATAGTTAAAAATATCATTGAAATTGCAAGGTGAATTGTAAGAAATTGCATTTGAATTATATCATCACATAATAAACACTAACATTTAATAAAGAATAAGTATAATACATAAATTCGTTTATTTCTGGGTCGTACGTTTTTGTATATTTAAATGGGAAATAACTTGAACAATGAAATCGTTTGTGTGAATAATAAAATTAATTTTAAATTTTGAAATAAGCTTCTGATAATAATTCGTTGTGATAATTGATAACGATCGATCGGCCAATGAGGGCACCAGATTATATGCCCGCTCTGCAGCGTCTAGCGATTCTATTCTTATATCATCAAATTATTGTTATATTTATATAAATTTCATATAAAAGTACTTATGTAATTTAGTAACGTTTCACTTAACGTTTTTTTCGGTTTAACGTCGTGTTTTTCAGGAACCTAACCTCGACGTTTCGATGAAATTATGAAATATAAATTTTTTTTAAATACATGACATGATGTTGGTAAATAATAATATGATATGTATTAGTCACGGACTAAGATAGTACTATCTTAGTCCGTGGTATTAGTGAAATGTTATCAATCAGATTCTATCATTCCTTGATTATAGACTTATATTATTATTACAGTTTGACCATAATATAAACTAATAATTATTTTGTTACCTACGCACTGAATTTATAAAAATCTATGCGACACGGCGTATTGTGAAGGCTCCATGTTTTATACCAGATACCAAATAATAAAACATATTGAGTTTTATAAATTTTAGGTTGTAACCACGGTCTTACAAGATATCTTCTAAGACCGTGGTTGTAACTATTAATGATTTTTTAAATAACCTAATACAAAAAATTTGAAGAAGTATCTTGCAGTTGTATTTATTTATTTATTTTTTCTTGTCTTGTGTTGTAAATTGTAATTTGCAAAAAAAATCTTAAGTGTCTAGTTACAAATTAGATACCTGTCTAATATTGTATTTTTTGTACTTATTTAGAGATAATATCATTTCATAAATAATTTTGAGAAAAAAAAGTAAAATCTGTAATAGATAAATAATATTGTTTTGTAAAAAATAAATGTATAGATAACATTCACAAATGCAAGGGTTAAAAATGAATAGTAAGTATGTTTTATGTATAAGTATAACTGTATAAGTGTATATAATTTAGTTCAGGCTATATTGAGGTATCACCTTTATTTATACAGTATAAATTTAGTAAAAAATTAAACACTATAGAACTAAAAGTAACATAAAAAAACATAGGCATTGGGCACTTAGTGCTTAAAAATTATTTATGTTTTCAATGTTTTCATAGAATAGAATAGATATACTACCTAATTAAAACGTGTTTTATCATCTTTATTACATAATATAGTTGAATAGCTCTAATATGTATTAATTGGAAAACAACCCTTTTTTTTATTTATTTTGGGAAAATGTTTATTTTTCGTGTAAATGAAATATTTCATGAAACTTTCATGAAATATTTCACGAAATATTTCAAGAAAATAAATTTCATGAAAATTGAGGGGTGACATTCCAAAACGTACTATTGCCAAAATATACAAAATCGAGATATGTATCGATTCTTATTGAAAAAAAGGCGGGAAATCGATTGGTGCAATCAGAATTAAGGTTTAATCATCTATTCCATGAGAAAAATCGGTTCATAAATGTGTAATTTATCCAAAACGTACTATTTACACAGTAAATTTCATCCAAAACGTACCATTTTTTTTTTAGTCCAAAACGCACTATTGCCCATATTAAAACCATGTAGGCAACTAATGTGGAGGGGGAAATTTTTTTCATAACGTAGTATTTCCAGTGACGTTTTTACATAATTTTAATATTTTATAACATAACATCATATTTTAATATATTTAATTTTGAATGAGATAAGAACATGGGCATTTTATTTGATATTACGTAAATGGAGATAAAAATAATTCAATACTTTGTTTACAATATCTATTTATAGAAAAGTTATTAACAAAATACTGCAGCTATCCGCTGATCTTTACTGATAGTGTAGTGCATCATAATAATTCGTGAATATTATTCGTGTCTTGTGAATCGCGACCACTACAATAAAATATTGTTTTAATTATTTACTTATTACAAATAATAAATTACACCATAGTAACTTGTAATAATTGAAATATGGCGAATAGAGGCAATAGAGCAATGCAAATGTGTCGCATGTCTACAAAAGTAAGTACAAGTATCTACATATTATTACTTTAAAAATACTAAACGGTACGTCGGTACCATAGTTAATTAATAATATAATATACCTAGTTATAGTTAATATGGTTCTCAAGTCAATTTATTGTACCTACTTAAATTGTACGGAGGCTATAAAACACTATTACTAGTTTATATTTTAACATTTAACTAACTATAATATGTTAAATATATATTTTTTTAATTTTAGCATGAAGGTGAAAAAAATGAACTGCAGAATATGCTTTCCAGGAACACATTTACTGCTATAAGTCCAAATGTAATTTGATTTTATATTATAACATACATTTATAAAAAACAGATTTATAATAATTATTTAATTTATAGAGTAAAGTGAATTCATGGTTAAAAAAATCCTTTGCTGACAGCACTAGACAGGTATGTTAAAATAGTCATATTTCTATTTAACAAAAATACAAATTATTTTTGCTTACCTATTTTAAAAACCAAGTATTAATATAATAATACTGAATACTGATAATTACATTATTTGAAAGAAATTTTTAAGTTCTAGTACCTACTTATAAGAAGTTATAAAAGATAATGTTGAATGTTAAATTAAACTACCTAGGTATCAATAATATTAATAAATCATTGAAATGTTTGTAACAATATAACTATATAACATAATTTTCATTTATAAAATAATGTTTTTCATACTATTTATTATAACTTCTAATATTTAGAAGATAAATACAATGGGATGCTCTTAATAGCAATTTTATTAATGTGGCACTTTTAAATAAACTATTATTCAACCATATATTTTATCAAACTATGGTATATGGATAATGTAATATGTTCCAAATATTCATTAAATTAGTTGGTGTATAATATTATAATATTTCATTTTTGTGTAAAAATTATAAAAAGATTAAATTAGTTTTAACAAAATAAGTATTAATAATAATTATTGTGTTTTATCTATAAAGTTGATAATATGTTTAATTAAATTTATGTATTTATAAATTATAGGTAGGTCTAAAACTTATCTCATACTTTTATACTTACTTTTACACACACGAACACACACACACACACACACACACACACACACACACACACACACACACACACACACACACACACAACATATATATATATATATATATATATATATATATATGTATAATGTATATATTATTAATGTTTTAGGTTGATGATGTACAACATAACTACACACAGAATACTCTGAGTATAAACAAGACTGTTAAATCATCCAAGCGTCAACTTTTATATTATGATGATGAAAACAACATTAAAGTGAGATTTACTTAAAAAATATAATTAATTAAAATAATACTTTTATATTTGATGGCTACTTTACAGTGTAAAAACCAGTTAACACATACAATTTCAAAATATGATTATGAACTCACACCCAATGGTAACAAACAAGACGTAAGTAATAAGTATATTATAATTTATAATATTATTATACTGCACTGCCTAAATAACTTTTTTTTCTTTCTTTTACTTTTTTTTTTATAAAATATTAAATTTAAATAATATGTTTAAAATAAAATTGTGTTTAATATATAATTATGATCAATCACTTGACTAGTAGTGGTTTTCTGAATAAAAATAAAAATATAATGCACTTTTACTACACAAAATATTAAAGCTTATAACTGTTCCTATACCTACCTACTCAAATAAAAAAATACTGTCTTATTCAAATTATTACCACATTTTACTTTTGATTTAAAAATCTTAAATTATTAAATAATTACTTCATACTACATTACATATTATGTCTCAACTTACTAAATTAGTTTTAAAGTATTTGTGTTTAGTAAATACCTACTTTCTTTGAACCGATACTTTATTTTGTTTTCTTTGCAGGAAGAATTGCTGGATATAAACAATCTTAGTTTTATCCTAGCAGAAGATTTTTGTGAAGACTCACCAGTTGTTATACCTGTTGTCACACCTCCATTACAACTTCACTCTACTGAGAATTTGGCCTTGCCATTGGAATCATTAGATAATACTGATCAACCAATTATTATTAATAATGATAAAGATGTTTTAAATAAATCATTTGTATCAACTATGCTTTCAATTACTACGGATCCTGAGTATAACGAACCAATAACCAAAGTAACTGGAGGAAGAAAAAGATTTAAAGCAAATCAAAAAAAATTAAAAAAATTAAAACATAACTGTATTGAAGAAAAATGGTCTATCGAATGTAATCATCAGGAAAGTTCAACTAAAATGTTTTGTAAAGTAAAAGAGCTTAGTGATATTGATATTATAACTTTTAAAAAAAACCTGTGCAAGTTAAGTACTAAAATAGATCAGGATAAATTTTTACTTAATTTTTTATCAATAAGTAACCCAAGTAGGAAAAATCGAAGAAAAGAAGAAAATCAAAGAAATACTAAAGATAGATTAGTTGTCAAATATGTTATACCATCAATTAATGAGGGTATGATTCCAGTGTGTTCAAAATCGTTTACTTCCATTACTTCTATTTCACGTCGTCGTTTAAATTTATTATCATTTAAGTTCAATAAGAACCATGGTAGTCCAAAAGAAAAAAGAGGTGGAAAGAGGATCAACCAAGATTCAATTGATACTACTGAATCTATAAAATCACATATTATGACTTATAAAAGTAAAAAAAGCCATTATACTAGGGTGGACACTGGAAAAAGTTATTTGCAACCTGGATTATCGGTAAAATATTTATGGAAAAATTGGCTAAAAATGAGAATTGATAGCAATAAAAAAATAGCTTCATATTCTAAATATTTTAGAATATTTAGTCAAGAATTTAATCTAAGTTTTGGCCACCCTCGGCAGGATATTTGTAGTTGGTGCTCTGAAATGGCTGTAAAAATAAAAAAAACGGAAGACCCAATCAAAAAAGAAGAACTAGTAAAAGAATTGAATGAACACAAGGCTTTAAGTAAGAACTTTCATAAAATTATGCATGAAACAAAAAGTGATACTATTTCGGTGGCCTTTGATATGATGCAAAATCAACCTCTTCCAAAGTTAAGTGTCACCGAAGTGTTCTATAGTCGTCAGGTTTGGTTGTATAATCTCACATTTGTTATAACCTCTGCTGAACATCAAACTATTGATAACTGTTTTTTGTACACTTGGTTGGAGTCTGATAGTGGCAGAGGTGCTAATGAAATAACATCTATATTAATTGAATTTTTAACAGAACTAGAAAACAGACTTTCATCTTTGGAAAATCCTCCCAAATACTTAAATTTATTTTCTGACTCGTGCTCAGCACAAAATAAAAATCAGTATGTAATGGCAGCTTTACTTCACTATATTAATTACAAAACAATTCACTTCACAGAAATAAAACATTACTTTCCTGTTCGTGGCCATAGCTATATGCCACCAGACCAAGTTTTTGGTCGTATTGAGAAGTCATTACGAAATAAGGAAGTTATAGTTTCCCCAAACACTTATTATGAACATTTTAAAAAATTCACTACTGTTAATATTTATGATTGTAACTTCAAATTTTTTAATTACAAAATTGTTGTAAAAGACCTAATAAAAACCAATTTTTTCAAAACTACCCAGCAAAAAGTGTTTTCATATAAATCTGGGATGAAAACTGTTGGAGTTTCGGCAACATACACAGATAATATTACTCGTAAGCAAGTATTAAAAAAAAACGTAGATCTATCAAAGTTGAATGAGGTACCTGAGCTTCAAAGCTTAAACCATGTTAGTATACAAAAACAAAATGATGTAAGAAAATTGATGAAGTTCTTTACAATACCCAATGAAGCTGAGCAGTTTTATACCAATATATTTAAAGAAACAACTATAGTGGATGATGTTAATGACAATATTGAATACAACGAAGATGATGTGTGAATATTGATTATATTTTTAAGTATTTTATTTCATTATACTCAGTTTATTGTTTTTATTTAAAAAAGTTATTAATTTTTTTTATTATTTTAAAAAGAAAAGTTTTATGTTAATGCAGTAATAAAAATCAAAATAAACGAATAATTTATTTGATAATATTTGTAAGCTTTTTATTATAATATAATATAAACTATAAACCTAATTTATTTAAAAAACATTTTTGCTCTCCATTGAAAAGCATGTTTGAAAAAATACAAAAATATTATATTATTACAAATATTGGTTTTCTTGTTTTAGGGCAAAACGCACTATTTCCATCAATAGTGCGTTTTGGAAAATAGCCAAAAAAAATATTAAAATATATTTTCGCCTTAATTCCAAGCAAAACGCACTATTTACGGAAATAGCACGTTTTGGACGAAATCTATGTTTTTATTTTTTTGATTACTGTTATATCTTTTAAAAAAATGATTACATTTTCATTTGGATTTAATAAAGCAATTCAGATGAATTTTATCTATTTTTTAAAAGATCAGTTATCACTATATGAGATTTTATTCAACGAAAACAGAAAACAGCTCTTCCTGAAAAATCAAGTTTTTGGCAATAGTACGTTTTGGAATGTCACCCCTCAATTTAGAACCCTATAATAATTGAGATGTTTCGATTTATATTCGAATGAAAAACTGCTGAATCCACAGCCGATATAAAATGCTAGTAGTTAATTAATTGCCTACGATATCGAGGAATAGTAATCGTTGGTCGGTCTTTTGTTACTAGCCGAATGTACGAAAAATAAAAACAACAAAATACCGTGTCTTGATGCGGTGATGAAACGAGACCATGACATCGGTCATGAATGATTTTTCAATTAAAACGATGAACACAAACTATTATTCTGATCTTGTACATCATAAAATGATCAAGATATGAAAATGGACGCATTTATAAACGTATAGTTTCGACCGATTCATTTTAGTGCGATGTCAGAACACCTCGTCCAGACGTATTTAATCATAATTATGTTAATATGTAATTGTTGATATAATTGAAAATCAAACAACCCGAGTTGTTTGGAGTTAAATATTGTAGGTACTTTAATATCGATGTTTATGCGTGCGAATAATTATTTTAATTAAAAATAAAATATTTAATAGTACGCGTTCCGATAGATAAATAAATAAATACAAATCTTACCGATACTAATGAAAAACGCTCGTGTAAAACACGGTCACACGCAAATGAAAATTCAACGTCTGATTAATTATAATACCTACGTGAACCAAATCCTGCGTTTCCCGTCATACCACGAGTCGGCTATAAAATAAATCTGTTCACAAAAGAGCGGAAAGTCAATACGCTCAAGGTTCTTATTCAGGCGACGAAACGTACTGATGAAAATCGGTTTTCTTTTAAAACATCTAAAAATCCGCTTGGCGAAGAAAGGAAATCGAAATTGATTTTGTGATCTCGTCGTAAACAGTATACGTATCGTCGGGACATTATCGCGTCTAAAATTCTTTTCTCGGACATGATATTATTCCTGAAATCCGTAACTGTTGAGATTGTAATGTGAACGGACCGGGAACTTTCTCTTCCGAAATCGTACCCTAAGACGACGACGACGACGACGACAACGCCAAAAAACGAGTGGATTATATTATGTTTTCGGGTTCTAGAGAAATAAAAATAAAAGTAGGTGTCTAATTGCTAGTAGGTGCTAGTTGGTTGTCGAATGGAAATCTACGAGTGTCGTATAGTCGTTGTATTGTCGTGTATTCACGTGGGTAATAAAATATCAATAGTGGAAAAGTTTTAAACCTGTACTCTCTTAAGAACGCGCACATTGAAAATTACCATATTATTATTATTATTGTAATACTACTATACGGTGTATACAGTTAGAATCTTCAATCGGTAATCAATCAATAGTTTAGGGGTTTTCGTGTTGAAAAAAACTTCTGTTTCACGTTTCAAAGTTAACGTTACTCCATAGCGATACAAACTTTTGAAACGGCTTCGAGAATTCATGTGCGATATTATAACCAGTTGGAGGAGTTGAGACAGCTGCCGCAGTTGGTAACTTCGATAAATTACTCGTGACTCATGTGTCATGATTGATTAAAATTTGTATAAGAAAACAAATAATAATCAAAAAAAAAAAAAAAAAAAAAACAAGGCGCGACAATAATTGGATAACGGTATGCGCTAGCGTGTGTAAATAGACAATGGTCTGTGAGAGTGAATTTAAAAATAATTAAAAAACAAAAACAAACGGTTGTTCAATAATATTTAAAAAAAACGAATTTGACCAATGAGAACGAGGTTTGCACGTGTCGATAATTAAAGTTTAGACGACAAAATATATTTAAGAGTGTACGTTTTTACATTTGTTTTCAAGTTCAATTTGAATATTATGTTTTTTTTTCTCTATAGTTGTCAATTGAACATTTTTATAATTGCCAAGAGAACATTACTCATTCATGTTTTGTTCTATTAAGTTTTTTTTTTTTATAAATTGAAAAAGTTTGAAATTATTTTATTGTAATTAAATTGTAAAGCTTTACTTTTCAACAATCAAAGTTTTCATAAAATATCGAAGTCCAACATTGTTTACCACGCGCAATTGTTTATTCTATTTTTTCGTTGATGTTTTCAACTTGTTTTAGCGTTTTAATAAACTCAAATTTCTATTTTATGTTTTATTCACATCATTCAAGATTGATTAAATAAAAAGTTTTACGTTTGTTTTCATTTCAAATTAAAAATACCTACCTGCTCGTATATTTTACAATGAGCTCTTTGATGCATTCGCGTTTTATTCAGTACGCCGTGATTATTATGGCTGTGTTTCATGCCACAAACAGTTATTATTATTTACTATGACAGGCGAAATAATCACACCGACAATGGATTTATCTAGAGCTTAAAATAATAATAATAATAATAATAATAATCATAAAAAAATCCATTTTGAAAACCTATACCATTTATTTTATTATAGATATAACGATTGAATATTTAAATATCCTTGTTTTTATACTTGGATAATATAATCTATAGCTATATGAATATTGTTATAGATAAAAAGAGAGAGAGAAAAAAAAAGAAAAGAAAAAACCATAACATAATGGGAGCCTAAACTTGTTTTTTCAATCGTGATACATAGCGGGTAAGACTATAGGTGTGCTATTTTACGGCACAGCTGAACTCGAACAACCTCCGACTAAGGATGCATATTTTACTCCATTCGATTGTTATCGTTAACAGTTTCTTTCTCGAGAACGTGTTTCGTACGATCTAAATCGGAATATCATAACACGTGAATATTATAGGTTATCGTCAATAATTTTGAGCGTTTAAAACGTAAGGCACAAAAAAAAAAAAAAAACAATCATTGTAATTGTGAAATAATCAATATTAATGACAAGTGTTTTAATAATCTCGTCGGTATACCCGAACACACACACACACACACACACACACACACACACACACACACACACACACACACACACACACACACACACACACACACACACACACACACGCTATACATATTATTATCATACGGAAAAGAATAATTCGATTCGATAGTTGAAACTGTTTACTGTGTGCGAATCATCAATCAGCAATGTAAACAAATAATCAACGATCATAATACAGCTGAATCAGTGTGTACTTGTGGGTGAAATCAATGGAAAATTACGGGGCGCGGTGCTGTGTTTTTTGATTTTTCAACGTACAATTTTTTCTAAGCGTACCGTTAACGGCTGCGACGTGCGAGCGAGCGAGATCAAAGCGCGGCGCGAAAACGTTCGGGTACCTGACCGTTTCACTCAAGAACGCGTACGTATTTCAAAACATATTATTCGGCAGAGGCCGACGAAAAGATTTGAGTTTTCATTAAAGGCGAGATATAAAGTAAGACAAATTTAAAAAAAAAAAATGTTTTCGTTTATAAAACCGTATGAAACTGAATAAAAACTTCGTTACCGTTAAAACTGGATTTCTCACGATTTGCATAGTGCCTACACACGCTCACTGCCGGCCAAGCAGATTTTAAACGACATCCAGTCGGGTCGAAAACAAGTATTATCGTACGAATTAGACGCGGGAACGGAGCATTCCGATTCCAATCGTTTTTTAGCCGTAAAAACTTATTTCTGCGAATAAATTTCACGCGTCGCATCGGCCGCACGAGCGAGTACACGTGTACGTGTACGGCGGCGTGTGGGGGTACCTGCAGGCGCCTCTACGTTTTGGTCTCGTCGTAAACGGACCCGCTCGAAACGATTATAAGTTTGAAACGTCTACGACATAATATTATCCAGTGGCGTATATAGGGGTGGGGGGGGGGCTAGTGGGCTACAGCCCCCGCCGAAATCTCTCGAAATTCTTTGAAATTCACTTTAAACGTTTGTTACGTTTTAATGGTGCTTTATGTTTATTTAGAATTATTTCATCCGATCGAAACATTGCGATAAGTCGAGACAAATTTCATCGCGTTTTTCAAATCGTTTTGGGACGTTCTGTAAATTAAACGTAGACATAGGAACCTACTGTATCTTCTGTATCTTTTTAGTCGTCATTCTAGACAGCAGTAGTAATATATTATTTAACTCTGTCCATAGTAGCTCCTATAATAAAATAAACGAGACGTTTCCTATGTACGCCACTGAATTTTGATCGTATTACGCCGTGCGTCTATGCGCGTCACAACCAGTGTTGGGATTAGATAAGTACTTTTTTATCTAGATAAAGATAAAGATAGTATGACAAAATACTATCTAGATAAAGATAAAAGATAACTAAATCAAAATTTATCTAGATAAAGATAAAAGATAAATACTTTTTATCTAGATAAAAAATAGATAATTTTTTTTAATTCCTACTTTAAAGCAGGGTCATCATTTCAATATTTTCTAGGGTAGGGGCGTAGGGCATAATGTTGAGACGTAAGTATAAAACTACCCTAACTTCTTAGGCATCCAACCAGTGACGCCACTAGCACTAAATTTTAGGGAGGGATATTTTTGTCTATGGTCCTATCTCAGTATTATGCCACAGGTAAAATATTTTTTTTTATTTTTTTGGTGGAGAGAAAATATCATCGTGAAAAAACTATATAACACGACTCTTCACAATCATTTTGAACCTTAACAACAGTTTTAGTGTGTATTTAAATTTTTATAAGTAGATATACAATATTTTTATTAGGTAAAATACATATAATATAATTTATATCATTCATTTTTTCATTAATTTAATGTTGACGGTTGACGAGTCAGTCATCAACACAACATAACAATGAACTGTAGGTTTACTCTATATTTGAGCACCTACCAAATTCCAGGCCCCTAGCAAAAAGATAAATAATGAATAATACCTTATAGCCAATAGGTATATAGTATTATTAGGAACATACAATTTTTTACTCAGATGACTTAAAAAGTCAAATTTAAAGTATTAATCATCAAAAAAATTAATTGACAATAAAAACCAATATATATATATATATATTTTTTTTTTTGTATAGAGAATTAGAGACTAATAATTTATCTAGATAAATTTATCTAGATGGATGAAATTTTTATCTTAGATAATCTTTTAGATAAAATGAAATTATTTATCTAGATAAGATAAAAGATAACTAAATAATTATCTAGATAATTTATCTAGATAAATTTATCTAGATAAGTCCCAACACTGGTCACAACTAACATATAATGCCTCGTTTACACGTGACGAGTGCTACGTTAGCATCGACTCGGCCGAGCACTGTCCCGTGTGAACTCGACTATCGAGTAACCAGTACTCGGTCCGGTAGTCGGACGAGTAAAATGACCGGGCGAGTGAATAGAAACCGTTTCTATTCGGTGGGCCAAAATTTCCTGTACTCGGCGTGTCTTAACCGCCAGCTGCGTATTGAAGCGGAGTAGATTGTGCCGTGAACTCATGTGTTATCACTAATTATCAGTAGAGCAAGGACTTTCATGCATTTGCATATTTTTTCCGGTAAACTTTATCGTACGCTTGTTAAGTACAAAACAAATTTCACGACGTTTATGATGAAATACTCAAAGTTTTGAATGCATATTTTTGCATGTTTGTACATTTTTTGGTTTAAGGGGCATATTTTTGATTATTATGAGAGCGTATTTTAAGCTTTTAGTGCGTATTTTGAAGGTTTATCGAAAATCGTTTTTCATGAATCAGGGTCAATCAGTTATAAACTTATAAAGACTATAAAGATAAATTTTATCTTGAAATAATAATAATAATGGTCAGTATTTATTATATCTGTTTTTATATTTTTATTTAACGAATAGTAGGTATGTGGTACGTTCTCTGCTATTTGCAAATATCAAAGAAATGTTAATAATTCAGTGCAGTTCTGTTTTAGGTAAGGTAATTATTTGAGAATAATTCAACAATTATTTTAAAATACCTCTTTTGTTTTATTAGACGCAAAATAATAATTAAGAAGAATGGTATCCAACATTCAAAAAAGATTCAAAATCAATTTGATAAAATAAATCCAGTTAAAACTTTTATAGAATAATAATACAATTATTTTTTTTAAAGGCATATTTAACCGCGAATTTTTAATTTTTTGATGCATAAGTGCATATTTTAAATTTCATATTTGATGATTTTTTAGTGCATGAACGTCCTTGCTTTACTTATCAGTGTTATCCTACCTTTTATCGATTTACACTATAAACTGTATTTTGTTGAATTCGAACTGAATTCGCTCGGCCCAGCGAATAAAATGTGTGTAGACGCTGACTCGGTCTATTTCGGTACTAAGCCGAGCAACAAAACCAATTTTCTTGGCCGAGCACTCGTCACGTGTAAACGAAGTATAATAACGCGTACATCTTGCGTATTTTTACAAGTGTTTTCATAGCTTGGGTGAGAATCGTCGAATGTTCGGTAGACCACGTCACGGGTATCTTCTCATATATAAAAAAAATTATGAAAATTCATGTCAGTCCGTCTGGCCGTTCTGTCCGGTATCCGGCCGATTTCTTTCATTTTTTTTTTTTAAATGAAAGGTATTTAGACACAGATATGTCATCAAACATTGAAATTTACTCAACTCCCACCTTATTCAAGTTATACTCAAACGCGATTCTTTCCTGTACATTTCTTATTGGACACATTCACTCGAGCGATTCGAATTCTCATAGCTCGTCTTCTAATGAATTTACCTTGATCGTTTCACTCACAGAATACTCGGTGGATTAAGCTCTTTATTTTTTGAGCTATTAACTACTTAAATTCCTCGAGTTTGAAGAAAGTTATGCGTGCACAATCAATTTCACATTCAATTTTTTCAAGATTTTCCTTGACTCAAACCTCTATAACTAGAGTTCTAACTAACGTAGACTGTTGACACAAGTCTAAGAACACTCAGTGGATCAAGCTCTTTCTTTTGAGTTGTTAACTACTTAAATTTGTTGAGTTTGAGGTAAGTTAAGTGTGCACAATCCACTTTATTTTCAATTTTTTGACTTTAACATATAAATAAATTATCTATTGCAAATTTTCGCAACGGGTATACTAGTTAATTATTATTGTTCAAAAAACTCGAGCGTGCCGTGAAAACGGAAAACACGGCACGAGGATAAATCACCACTCGTCGTGTCACGATAATAATAATAATAATAATAATAATAATAATAATAATATGTATTTGCATAAACCAATCATAGATAATTAAAGGATACGGTGAAACACGTACCAGAAATTACATATTAATAATTAGCGGATTTAACAGTAATTACGATACCATACTGTTCGAGCGACAATGGATTGTATGTACGGTGTATATATAGGTATTGTGTGTGGTACGGGAAAAATTAAAATTGATTGTGCTAATTATGAAGTGAAAAATGTGCTCATGGTAAATCATGTTTTACGAATGAAATGATTGTGCCATTAAATATTCATCTTTCCGCTGTAATTTTTAATCACGCACTATAATTCACTCTAAATTACTAAGGGATTTCTTTAATTATTTATTTTAACCATTTTAATATCAACAACCAGTAAATTGGAACGTATCTATAATTTTACTGAAAAAAGAAAAAAAAACGTACACAAATTTACGCCGATTAATTTAGGTTCAGGCTTTTATTAAAAGTATAATTTTTTATTGTGATATTTTAGAACGGAATGCAATGAAAAATATTCTTTTCATTAATATTTTCAATTACTTTGGGAATTAAGTTTTTCTATAATTGATTTGGCACAAAGCAACGAGCAAAAAAAAAAAAAAAAAACATTACAAAAACCTACTGACATTTTTTTAATGTTCGATTGTACTTAGCGTTGTAAGTGAACATTACTTTTAATATCCAACATTAATATTGATGTTTAAAAAAAAAAAATAGAAATAATAGGTTCTGTTCCGCAGTTTTTAAACCATGTACTCTCAAAAGGGGAAAAATAGTTATAGCATGTACAAAGTTCAATGGTTTACTACATTTTAGAAATATTGTGAAAAAAAAAATATACATATAAATATTTTTCGATTAGTCGAATGTTAAAATGTCTGAAATCATTTAAGTATTTTTAGTTAATTAATACTTAAAGATTTTCCACGACGATTCAATCTCAGTACGATATAATTTTAAATCTATCAGTTATAATATATTATGACAGGTGACATAGATATCACGTTATTAAATCATATTATGAAAAAATGTCTGTTTGATACGATAAAAACTTGAAGCCACATTCTTTTTTCTTTGGTTCCTGTATACTCGGTATGTTTAAAAATTGGAAGAGGGAAACCCATAATTCACCACGCGAAAGTGTGGAATGAATAATGCAGTGTCTAGTAAATTTAAATAATGTCAAGACGTAATAGGAGACGATACGAAAATGAATTAAGAAAATACGAATGTTCTTTATTCGTAATTTATCAATACGATATAATTTCGGTAAGAGAACGTATTGTGATAATTAGGGAACGGATTTTAATTTAAATAAATATTTGTATTTAGTAATAGCATCGGAAAGTTTTCGATATATGTATACGTTTTATTTAATTTCAAGTAATCTGTTGCTAATTTTGTTTTAAATATTTTTAAATATTTTAGAATAATTAAATTGTTTTTCAAATAAATACTTATTATGTAATATTGTAGAATTTTCGTGTATATTTTAATTATTTTAGAAATTTTCTTTTTTATTTTAGTATTTTACGATACGATATGCGATACGATTAGGTCTCTGTACTGTACACCTTTGACATCAAACGACAACGATTCGATATCTTATCTTAGAGTAAGTCATCTAAGTAGTAGATAGTAATTTCAGTATACGACATACTATTCAATAAAACTCCAAATAACAATTATTCAGAAATTGAATACTCGCCAAAAGAAATAATTTGTATGAAATATGCAACTGTCACGTCCGTTGATGTTGAGAGGTCATTCAGCCGTTACAAAGCAATGTTAAGACCACACCGCCGCCACTTTACATTTGAAAATTTCAAGTTATATGTTGCATCTAACTGTTCCCTACATGAAGATTATGATGATTCTGAATTAATTTTTAATTTTTTTTATATTTTTTAATTAATTATGTAATAATTCTATCTTTTTTTCAATTTAAATATTTAAGTATTATACATTTATAAATAAATATTTATCAAGTAATAAACAAATATATATTTGAATATTTTTGATTTTATACTAAATTAAAATCCGTTCCCTAGTGATAATATTTAATATTTTAATTTTTATGCACGAATAGAAAATTAATAACATATAGGTTATACACATCGATTTATTTTCAACGAAATAGTATTAATGTACACTGAAGTGTCTTATTCTTGTTAATGGAAAGATTTAATTGGATGTGAATTCGAATTCAATTGAATCGTACGCTACTCGTATTGTAAAGGCAATGATAAACTAGACATGTTTTTGTTTTCTACTTGAGATATTTCGATCTGCGTTTTTCATAAATATTTTAACTATTATTTTAATTATGAATTTTTCCGCGTTCACCCCTGTAGTTTCCGTTGAAAAACAAGAGCATCATCACATATGTAAATACCTGAACTTTGAACATAACAAAAAAATACAAATATACCGTGTGACGATGCATAATTTATCGACACTGAACTCTCAAGTAGCCTATATAGCTTTTAAAATATATTTGTTATTTTAACAATCCTCGTAAGTGGTTTTTCGTCTTAAGTTCTAATATATCAACTACATATATTCGATTTGCTTTTTTGTTCACGTTAACTTAATCAATTATATTGTCTGAGAATGTTTTAAGTTACAAAGTCATTAAAGTTATATTAGTGTTTCAACTTCTGATTTAATTTAATTTTGTTATGTATTTGAAAATCAAATAATAAAATAACAATTTCTATTAGAATTCATTATGTACATTGTTTTTTATATAACCTTGAAGAAATTCATTTTACAAGAGTGTATTACTTATTAAGTTGTTGCATTATCGATTTCGCTAATGGATACTTTAAAAGTGTTTCAAAAATAATAATAACACAATATATATATATATGTATATATATATATATATATATATATATATATATATATATATATATACACTTATATACGGTAATGTTGTATTATTTGAGTTTATTGTAATGCCTAATAATCAAAAATTTAATAATAATCAGTAAATTTAAGAAGAAGTTTCCATTGAGTTACTAATGTATTTGATTAAACTATAACAGATCATTTTTTCCTTTTGTGCAATTTCGTCATGATTTTCTCGTATTTCAATAAAATTTTTTAACAACAACATTAACTTTACGCCATCCTATACATAATTATATATGTTTAGAACGAGAATGTTTCTTCAAAGACATAATTAATTTCTTAAATTTTTGAAATACGGTTCGTGTTTAATAATTTTGACGGAGTTTCAAATTTAATAATGTAAACGAGTCGTTTGAAATTACAAACTTAAAAGTCAAAATACAATGTAACAACAACAACGATGTCATAATTCACAGATCTTTCATGTCAATTAATATTGCGTAATAACTACGTAACTATAGTGTATACACAAAACACAAATATGTAATACTATGTACTGTAACTATTGTACCTGCATATTTACTCCTGTGAGCAAATACTTTTTTTTCAACTACGTCGAATCGCAGAGTTCAGTGTTAAAAATTCGAATTTACGTTTGATGTTATATCGGTATACTCTATATAAAGACGGTGTTTGGTTTTTAAAATATACGAACGATGTTCATGATATGCGTATTAGCGTGTTATTTTTTTTCCATAAACTAGACGAATAAAAGAAGAAGAAAAAAAGAGAAACAACAGTATCACATTTCACGGGTATTAGCAAATATCACTTAGGTATTTAGATGGGAGAGCTCATGTGTAAACTCGAACAATATTTACAGTGGTTCGCCACACGCGCGGCACGCGTTTCGCCGTCATAATTTTTCGGGCGCCCACGTATGATATTTTGGGAAAACATTAAATTTATAAATAATAACATGACGAAAAAATCGAAGCAGCACTACGTGTGCGACGTCGACACGGACGTTTTTATTTAACAGTGTACCGCAAACAATGTACACGTCATGATATTATTTTCGATTGTGTTACTGCCGTGCAGTAGTGGTCTGAACGGTCCGTTTTTTTTTTTTAAACCGGACCGGACTGATACATTTTAACCAATTCCAGGACTGAACCGGACTGATAAAAAATAATTAAGCCATACTGAACCGGACCGTTTCATTTTTATTGCATTAGAAAATACCAAGACTGGATCGATTAAAAAATGTATACATATGTATAAGAATAAGACCGGGCTGGACCGATTGTAAAAAAATGATCTTAAATATTCAGCTAAAGTAATTACACATATTTCTATTATATGAATACATTTTCAAAAATTACCGTCCCTTCCGCATCACCACTACGTTCCGGGAAAAATAACAATTATAGACCGATTGAACGTGTTCGTTGTATAATTATACACATAATATATTGTATTACGCGTTAAAATAAACCAGATTAGACCGCGGTTCTGTCGTTGAAACTTACGTCGAACTTAAATTGAAGGCGGACCGGACCGGACCAACAATTTTAGATTAAATTACACAAAGACCGAAAAGACCGGACCGTGGTCCGGTCACATATTAACAAAACACACATTGATTCGAAATTCGGCATTTTGTTTGGTCCATTTTGAATTGCCGCCAACAATACGTTTTCATTACCGTGATAACGTATAATGTAACCGTGATATTATAATGATAAAAACTCCCTTTTTTTATGATAAGTGGTGTAATTAATATTATTAAAGTATAGTATAGTATAATATAGTGGTTAGAATATAACAATAATTTTAAAAAAATGTTTGACCTAACTGCCTTCTTCTTTTATTAATATTATTAGTAATTCTAGTAAAGAAAATTGTGTAATTAAAATGATAAAAAAAAATTACATACATTTATAATTGGTAGTATTTAGTATTATAATTGCACCTAATGAATCAATTTAATAACAAGGAGCAATTTTATTATACATATTTATATTATATTATGTACTAAAGGCTATTTTATAATTTTATTTATTCAGTGTTTATTTAATCAGCTGAAGCTTTAAGCAATTTAAAAATATCTGACAAAGTCAGAAGAGAGTTTGAAAATTACTTCAATGATGGTCTAGGTAAGATATTGTGTAATATACACAGAGCTGGGCTAAATCCTAAAAAAAAAAAAAAATGGTTTTTAAAATCCAAGTCAAAATTACCAAATAGACGATTTTGAAAATACTAAATTCAAATCATTTAAAAAATCAATAATCATTTTGATCCAAATCCAAAATCTATAAAAATCAATGTTTTAAAAATCCAAAATCATTCTATTAATAGTATTTATAATCAATGATATTTATAACCAATCAAAATGCCGAATTCCGAATCATTGCCGAATCAATGCGTGTTTTGTTAACATGCGGTCCGGTCTGGACTGGTGTATGCAAGCGCGGTATGCGAGTGTTTATGGTGGCCTGAGAGAACTCGAGAAACGGGTGGAGAAAAAGCGCCTCTTGAAACACGAGGATCGTCGTACGATGTCGTTACCCTGTGCGATTTGAATATCGTGAATACTGCAGTCTACGGTCGACGGTGAAACTGTTTTCAAAGTTTGCAGACGGATTAAGAACGGCCGAGTTAACGCAAAAGTATAACGATCGCTTTATCCGTTCGTCGGCAATCAGGTTTATCAACTCCTCGAGATTATGCAGCGAATCGTGTGTATAAATACGTATGTATATGTAATACATTCAAACGCGTTAACGTCGCTATTGAACGGCCGATAATTGCGGGATCACTGAAATATCTTTCTGCGAAGCTGATTTATAAATATAAATTTGTACGGAAGAGTTTTCGAAGCAAATAGCAAATAAAAATTAACAACCAAACTAATAAAATCAATGCGATTTCCAGACGGCAGTCATAAAAAAAATGTGAACTTTTTTCAAATAGTAAATATTAGTGATAAATATGTGTATTTGCTTGGTTCAAAACACTCATGGAGTGGCAAAAGCTTCCCTTGATAAGAGGTCGATGCCCGTGAACACGCGTACTACACAGGGTGTCCCATAAAGACATACTCATTGTTGTGATATCTAATGAATGATACATAATAGAATTTAGTTTTTTTTTTCCAATGATTCTGAGTGATAAGGATTATAATCTACAAATATTCATATTTTAACTAAATTTTTATAATCCGGTAAAATTGATTTGATTAAAATAAAAAAAACGTTTCATTTAATAATTTTCAAAAATTTGAAGATGGCCGATGGCCATTTTATTAAGTTCGATTTTTTGAAAATTTTGTGTTGCAATTTTTTTAGTAAAAATAATCAATAATCATAAAGATGATAAAATAAAAATTCAAAACCCTCAGAAAAATAAATTTAATGAAATTACTTCCATAAAAGATTATAAAAAAACAAAATGAAGAATTTTTATTTTAATCGTTCTCTAAAACATATTTTATGTATATTAAAAAATAAAAAATTATGGTTTTAGCTTAAATGATTCAATATGAATTAGTCATGTCGAAAAAATTCGATTATCTTTATTGAAACGATATTACGAGAGATATATTTTGTTATTGCAAACGGACGAAGTTTCGTGGGACACCCTGTATTTGCAACAGCACACCGAACACGTGACTACGTACCGCCAGGGCTGGGAAAGTTACTCAGTACATTGTAACTAGATACAAATTGCAAGTTATTCTAAAACTGTGTACCTTAATATACAAGTTACTAGTTAATTTAAAAAATTGTACCGAAATACTAAAAACAAGTTGCATAACTTAGTTTCTTAAAAAATACAAGTTAAGTATATCAAAAATTCTAGAAAAAAAAAACCTATTTCCATTATTAATCATATTGTATTATTTAAATTATAAAAAAATAATGGATGAAATAATACGATGTATAAATGAAGATAACTATAATAGAGAACAAATAATCAATAAATAATTGTAATGCGATATAAAAAATAATATTATAAAATGTGGCTGATAATATCAAAAATTAAATGATCAAGCTGTAGACAATACACACTTTCACAAAGTATTTATTTTTTTTGAAATATTTTATATGATATCAAATTTGATAGTTAGAATTATCTTTGGGGAGTAAAAGTTTGTCGAAATTATCATCAGATAAGCATGCTATTGTAGGGGACATTATAAAACCAGCAAATGAAAATAATCTTTCGACCGGCATCACAGACGAACATCGTATGTTATTTCGGAAAAATGTGATTCGCTACCATTATTGTTGACAACAACTTTAAAGCTTGAATTATAAAAACATACATATTAAGTATCTATCTTGTAACTATAATTTACAATTTACTACCAAAAAAAAAAAAAAATACATTTAAATACAAGGTACGTGATAAATGTAACTCAGTTACGCGTCTGAAATACATTTAGTATTTCAGCTTCTGCCGAGCCCTGCGTGTTCACTCGACCTCACTCGACCGGGGTAGGGGGGGGGGAAGTCTACGGGGCTGACGGCATATAAAAATATAAACGTAACAAGACGCCGTGATCGTCGCCCCCAGGGACGGATTGGAATTTCGGACCAGCCCGGGAAAACAACTTTTTATCGGCCCTCTATTTGTTGGGGGATTGGGAGCAACTGGCAAGTGTACCATACTGAAGATAGTAATTTTATTAGTCCTTTAAAGGGGTGGTAAATATGTATTAGCATTTTATGGTGTATTCATTGTTCCTACAAAAATGATTACCTATATTATATACTAGTGAGGTTTTCATAGGCAGATATAAGATACCTAGTTATTATTAGATGTAATTTATAAATATAAATCACTTTTCCTACATTAAATACATAGGTGCTTTTTGAAAAATACTAGAATATTACTGTTTACTTACATAATAAAACATATCTTACCAGTTGTAGCAGTAAATAGTATTAACATAAATGAAACTGATAACTACTGTAATCAGTGTTATTATAAAATCATTATTTATTATAATGATTATTTATTATTCACAAATCACAATTAAAATACTCTACGATTCACTTGTATCCCACCGGCAGGCGGCAGCTAGTATATAAATATTATAAATTTAAAATAAAAATATTCTTATTATCAACCCGCATCGACTTGTATCGTCAAAATTCGTCGTCATTAACCGCAACCCGTCGGCCCATCTGATCGTTGACAACCCGAATTATTCTAACCAATTATTTTTAGAATTTACTGTTCACCGAGGTTGATTTTTTGATTACAGTATTATTATTATTATTACACTTATTGTTAATTAATATTGTTATTCAGTTTCTGTTGTAGACGTAATATTATAAAAATTTACTGTTTTTACGTAATATCATTGATTATAAAAGAATAATCTATAATTAATGGTAACATATATTATTAGGTCATATTATTTACTATTTAGTATGCGGTCCATCGGGAATTTCCCGATTTCCCTATGGCCCAATCCGTCCCTGGTCGCCCCGCGAGCCTTCTAACGAAAATATCGTTTTTGCGTTGTAACTATTGTATTCGAACAAATTATCTCGTGTTTTATGCGAGGGCACATAAAAATCGTTCGTTAGACCATTTCCGGTGATCGGCTAAACGGAGCTCGGGCTAAATGTGATTCGAATGGTTTTTTTTTTTTTTTTTAAACGATTGTTTGTTTGGAAAAAAACGCAATTTTTACGTAAGTCTCGAACAAAAAAACTCGCGTTTTAAAACTCTGACAGTGATCATGATTTGTAAAGTGAAACAAAACAAACGAAAAAAGAATAATATTACGTTAGAGCTGAAAGTCGTCGTTGTATCGTTTGACGACGAATCGTGTACAATACGTGGCGTACTTATGTAATTGAAACGCGAGGGGCACAACACCGGTGTAACAGGCGATTTTCACCCCCCTGTTAATTTTACCCGAGGGGGAGGGGGTAAAAATCGCCTGAGGTAAAAACCACCTGGCGTAATGCACAATTTTTATCCACCTACAAATTAATTTTTACTGGATGTAGGGAGGGGATAAAAATCGCCTGCACAATTTTACCAATATTTTACTGAGATGCAATAGTTTTTTCTCGTATGCAATATAATACATGATAATATAATATTATTATACTAATGAATTCTGAACACTATATTATTATAAAATGATACACGTATTTTTGTTCATAGAATGTATTTTTTTTATGTAAAAGTCCACTTAGTATAGTAGTGGTTTGTGAATATTATCATTACATAAGTACATTAATTATTACACAGGTAATATAATAATACAGTTGATTACCAAAAATTACGATTCCGAAAATATAGGGATATGTCGTAACGACTAACTTAAAATTTCAATAATGAAAGTTTGTCAACTTGGTGTTTTAAAGGAAACAATTTAAATAATAATTTTTCTACGTATGAACAGTTCTTTTAATATAAGTTTATCATATTAATAAAATTATCGTATGGATAAAATTAACAGGGGGGTAAAAATCGACTGTTACGGTAGGCGATTTTTACTTAAGGCGATTCCCCCCCCCCATCCAAAAAAATTTCGGGGGGTATAATTTCCGGTGACACCAAAACAAGCGGCGCACGTGGACGCGAGATAAGGCTAGTTTTTTTGAGTCGGGTAGTAAAGTTTTTTTGTTTTTTCTTTCATTCGACAAAGTTTTCGTACGGAAACAATCAATTAAAAATCTCATTTATTAGAACGTGTTATTATTTTTTTCCGAACGCACAGACGCGATTCGTCATCGATTTTGAATTCGAAATAATTATACGCCGTCGTCGCGTGTGTCGAGTCAACGTCCGTCGCCTATCTCCATGACTTGTCAGTATTAAAATATTATAGTCGACGTGAATATGACTAAAATAGGCGACCTGCTACCTGCAAATTATATTTTGTCTTCGGGTACAACGTTGGACCGTCTTCCGGACATTATTTTTTTGCCCGCTTTTCATTTGGAAATCCTCAATTTTTAACTATGCCCACGCCGTCGTGCAGAACCCAGGACTCGTGTTACGCGTTCACTGATAGTAACATTCCATCTACCGTATCGGGCGGTGATGCCATTTCAATTTTTTTTATGGGATGCAAATATTTAAACAGGCCAATTTTTTTTTTTTGTCAAATCATTTTCTATTTATAGTATACACATGTAATTTATACATTTATAGATTATTAGGTGGGTACAAACCTTTAAATAAAATTATGCGAATTATATTTATGAGAAGGTGAGAAACCAGCATAAATACTAATTTATAACAATAGGAATATACTTTATTTCAATTGCCTCTCAAAATCGACAGGAGATTTCCTCCACTGGCACGTAGTCTATTGGTACGATAAATGAAAATATCAAATATAACAATAATGATAATAATGACTGGTATAAGACTAAAAAAATATTATGTTCTCGCGTTACCACTCGATGCTCTTATCAATATATATATATATTTTAACACATCTTAATAGCATGGATAGAGCAGTTATATATCATCAGTGATCTAATATTATCGTATCAACGAAAAAAGTAATTTAAAAGTTTACAATTTATATAAGTACCTAGTGTAATTTAAATTCCACCTAGGTATCGGTGCAGCGCGCTTGTAAGTTTAATGGCAGGCAACACAGGTAAAACAGAAAAAATAGGGGTGCTAATGTACATACTGCCACCCCCTAAATGGTGCCCTTGGTATCTGTTCGTATTGTTATTACGCTGTTTCAATCTATTCGTGCGGATTTTAAACAGCACGAATACGTAACTGTGAACAGTGGAGTGCAGAACATTTTTCAGATCTGAGGCAATCTAAAAAATTTGACTACCCACCCACGTTAAATGCAATTTTTTTGTTGACACCTTCCTCGAAATTTTAAATATGAAAAATTAATACATATTCACACCTCAGATATTTTAAAACCGGACATTTTTTGCATGATGGATATTCTTGGCTTCTTGAGTAGAATTTGGTAGGTTAAATTTTATATTATTTCTTCAATTTTTATTATTACAAAATAAATTCATTTTACACTTAGCCAGTTTTATATCTCATTTTTAACCGAGAACAGGAAAAAAGTTTTGATGAGAAAATAAGTGTTAGAAAAAACATTTTCATATATAAAAAATTTTCTTTTACCAAATATTTCTCACATTATTGTTTATCTACATTTTCACTTTTTTTATAAAGTTTTGATTAAAGAAAAAAAGCTTTAAGAGCGTTTTTTTGTCAAATGTTATGTATTTTTCCCCAAATTTTGGAAAAAAAATGTTGAGAATTGCGAAAATTTACTTTCCTGAAGTACTATCTAGAGTCTAGAGGAAAATTCTGATTCAAAATTTTTCCGGTCGAAACTTCTGTACAAATATTTTCATACAAAAACGTGTACCCAGAAAAATTAAATCAATAATAATTGATAAATTAAAATGAAATCTGAAATTCTTCTGTGGTTGTTGATCGAATACTCGTAATCAAGTCGTTATCGGCGGCCGTCGCCGTGTCACCACTATTCACTAACACTATGTAACGATCATTTACTACGTACACATGAACGGCTCAACACACACGTATTAATATTATTGCTTATATAGTACCCCTTAAAAATGGCCTGTTTGCAATACCTGCATACAATTATTATAAATCATTATTCTACAAAATATTTGTATTTAACCACTAAACCTATCTACCCACCTACCCACACACCAGAAAAATTATCGTGAAGCGATCGCCTCAAAACATTTCTCTTCGGCACGCTACTGACTGTGAATAACTTATGAACATCGCATAAAAACAACGGCTCGATGTACGATTAATAACTCATGGGCTACGCGAATGCGTGTGGTGTGCACAACGGCCGCGGGTACACAAAATGTTAAGCTCAACCAGTGGCGGATTTGAGGGGGGGGCGACGTGGCGATCGCCCCCTCCTAGGGATTTTTTTTGTAATAAATTTGTAAATTTCATTACGTTTTCAGTTACGTCCTTGTTAATTAAGAATCCATGATACTGATTCGCCCCCCCCTTAAATAAGCTTCAGATCCGCCACTGAGCTCAACTATATCAACGAAGAAAAAAAAAAAAGTAAAAAATGATCTTCGTTAGGTTATAATATATAAGTTTTCCGGCCGCGACTAGAGTTAACACCTAGTGATAATAATTATCGTTATAAAACACAAATACAATAGAAAGCGTGGTTCAACAATGTGTGGCATTTAAAATTAAAAATACCGCGAGGATTCCACACCGCCGCAAACTTCCAACTTTAATCGACGATTGCCGGAGGGGTGCGGGGCGGACCGTACCGCGTTCCGTGCGACGACGTTATGTTAATCGGTTTTCTTCGTTTCGCACGACCGCCGAACGATTGTAAATCTGTGTGCTCTCAATTATTATCGTGTCGCACCGCGGTAGACAATTATGCGCGCTTAATGTTTATACTCCGCCGCGGCGCGGCGGCGGTTGTAAAGTAAACGCGTTGAAATTCGCGCAGCTCGACGATGGTTTCAAATTGATTTGAAATCAACGAACTTCGAGGCGCAGATAAATAAAAAGGGTAGTCAAAAAGAAAATATCGCTCGAAACTGTGCAGGGATTGGACGATTTATTCAAGTTCCGTATTGACGACTTGAATAAATCGTTGATAACACTATTATGGGTACGTTTACTATGGAAACATTTCCCAAAACCTAACTACGCATGGAAATCGTGTAATTTGACCGCCATACCGGATAATACCGTCGAACATAACGGTGTAACATTTAAAATCGCGATGAAATCAACTCGTCCGTTAACTCGTGATAACATCGTTAAAATAATTTTATCAAATGTTACGTTTATCACTACGAGAGACGTGTGAATGACATTATTATTCATTAACGTCAATGTACCGTCAATGTACCGTTTGCCGATTTGTTATTGTTAGATCTCGGAAAACGATCACGATTCGCTCTACGATCACAGGGTTTGTTTTCGTTCTCGTGCGATTTCGTAGAGAGTACGATTTCACTACGACAAATTGGTTTCCCGTGTATTTTTGTTTACATTTATCGAAACACGATCTGTACGCAGAAAAATAGTACATTGACAACAAGTGTAACGCGAGTGGCTCGTACGACGACGGTTGTCGGTCGCAGTGGCGTATGGAGACGATATCACGAGAACATCACCTTCAACGGCAAGACTTCTTTTTCCAATCAATACGTCCGTGCGCCATTTACGTGATAGTCTTTGAAGGGCGGGTTTTTCCGATAAAAGTGAAGGTCATACATTTATGCCGGGCACACGAGGATTTCGCTCGTGCGTGTTAGAATATCGGTCGAAACGTTTCCGCGTGTATTAGTCTACAATTAGATTTTTCGAAACAATCGAATAATAACACTTTGGCTGTAGTACCTACAAAATCAGCCGTCCGTCTGCGAGTGTACTTCACCAGAATATACGTCGCTACCAGGGACGTCCGGAGGGGGGCAGTGGAGGCCATTGCCCCCCTGATATTTTTCATGTCAGTTACAAAATTGAAGGTTTTTTTACGTCTCACACGACTAGGGCACTCGGTGACTAACCGACAATCATTGTATCTTTAATTACGAGTATAATATTGTTACGTACTTACCCGTAAAATTAATAGTTGTAGTTCACGAGTCACAATTTTTTTGCCCCCCCCCCACCCTGAGTGTCGTATCTGTGGCCGTCCCTGGCCGCTGCCTTTTTGCGTGAGAGACATGAACTCGTTCCACGACCGTCCACGGGGTGAAATTCGTACGCGGTAGTGTTGGCGAGAAGTATGCGAGACAGCCACTGTTCACTGTCCAACCGGTACATCACATATATAGGTACACATTATTACCATTCGTTATGACTTATGATATAACGGACACGCGATTTCAAGGAGGGGCCAGAGGGGCCTGTCCCTTCCATTAGCATAGTGATTTCTAGACCGTGTTTTAATAGTTGTGACGAAAACCACAGGTTCTTAGCGAAATTAAAAAAATTCTTAAAAACCAATTTAAAACCAAAAGGCATTATAGATTTGTTTGCTGAACAAAATTCTAGGTGTTCGTAATTCTGTTTATTGTTGTTATTATTTATAATTATCAACATAATTTTTTTAAATTTTAATTTCATATTAATAATAATATTATTGATAGTCTTTAAGTTACAAAGAAGGTTTCTTTACTTATTTTTATAAATTTACACAAATCGTAAAAGTATCGTTCGTAATTTAAATCTTACTTCGGTATTGTATTCACTGGTGGTATTTCAGATTATATTATTATAATGGAAGTGCCATTAGAGATGACACAATTTGTAAATAATAATTTAAATAATAAACAATATTTATGAATGTTTTTGTACCATATTAATGGTGTTTGAAATAGTAAATGTATTTATATTTAGCACCATTTACCATTATATTAAACATTTATGTATTAAATTGTGTTGATATTGTTCGAAATGATAATGATACAAAAAGTGATTAAAAAAACTGTAATTTTAATTACATAAAATTTTTCAAATTATTACACCATGGTCATTTTCTGTATCAGAGGATCACAAGATTTTATATACGCAAGTTCATTTTATAACCGGGTACCAGAGGCTAATTGCCGCAGGCAGTATTTGTTTTAGGATTGCAATTTCGAGCGGGTGACGTGTGAACAAAACATTGTTCGACAACCCAAAACGTTCAATTGAAAAAACAAATGAACGCTTTGTTTTTTTGCTTGACGATTGTTGAGGTTTTTTTTGGTGATATCAGTAATGTATTTTTATAAAAGTCATACCAAATTGTTAAGTTTTGATATTGAGAATTGCAAAAAAAAAAATAAATAAATAAAAGGTTTTTATACCGTAATACCGTATTCATGACCACAAAGATCAATATCGTAGTGCGTGTATAACCTCTTAGTTTGTGCGACTTGAAATATAATCTAGTATATCATTGGTGGTGTGGTTGATATTGTAGCTTGTAAGGCTTTGAACCTATACTTTATGAAATATACATTATAGATGGATCTGACCTGCGGCTGCTTTTAGGCCACATTATTCTCTGAGACTTTTTTCGATTTTAAGTCGGTGTGAAACAGCATTTTATGACACTTCGAAATTTCCGTAAAAGGCTCGCGTTTTCATTCGAAATTCGTTTTCGCTAGGCGTTCAAATCACATATCAATAAAAGATTGTTGTACGACACGAAAATAAAAAACGGTTCCTACGATTGTGCCACTCTAACGAAAAAAGCGTTTATAGTGTTAAAGTTTCGTTCGTAAAAAAATATACGACAGGTGAAAAAAATGCGCGATGGGGGGTGTGGAAAAAATAGTACTCGGGGCAGGGAAACCCTAAGCACGCCGCTGGGGGTAAACGAAGACTTATATAAATATGATATATCGCTGCAGTTTTACGAAACGTATAACTACACCGGTCGTCCGTTTATTTATCGTCGGCACGATTAAACAACGATTAAACACCGGACAAGGCCGTGATAATGTGCGCACGTCTCGCAGCCAATATACCTACGTATATATCGCCTCGGCGGCGCTCGCGTGCAGTTCTTTGGCGACAATGCGTCTCCGGCGGAGCGGACAAATACGAGCGGCGTGCGTCGGGATTACGCGCGGGGAAAACGGTCGCGGACGGACGAAATGATTAAAAACGAGAAGAGCAAAAAAAAAAAACAAAAATAAATACGGAAGTTTCGTGAACGTTTCGCGTAGACTACACCCGGCTCGTCAGCCGTACGTCATTTTTTTTTTTTTTTGTACACAAAACGGAAAACTACCAGAGAACAATGCGCACGACTATGCGGCAAACACGTGAGAAAACAACGCGCCGCTGTAGGTAATAATGTTGTTCAGTCGAACGCGAGTCGGCGGATTTACACGACAACTCGGGATTTTTTTTCTCGCAATTACTGTACATCATATCGATCAATATCGATACGGTTGGGGGAAGGGGGTATGTAATAGGCGCGGGACGAGTGGTGTTAAAAAGGAAAAAAAAGTTTCGCTGAAGGTAATCACTATTAAAATCCTTAATTTTGTTTTAAACGTTAAACAATTTAATCCAAGTTGTTTTTTTTAAATGTAAAAACACAAGTCATTGAAGTTTACTTGTTTGACAAAAGAGACATTTTGTTTTATCAAAAGATTCAAAACACGTCGTTGCATCCATATCTAAAGGTTCAAAATGATTGGATAGTCCAATAATATTTTAAACACATTCCAAAGTTAGAAATTTATGTGAAAACAGTCAGTGCCGTAAAAATATATAATAATTTAATTAAACGCTCAAAGTAAAAAATTAGAATATCACATACTATTTTAGATTCCTATTTTTATTTTTTTTCTGCCGCCTGTTATCATTTTTTCGGGTAGTAAATTCAGTCCATAAGTTACGTTCTGCTCTTTTATATGTTAGAAATCTATAGTTGAAATTTAACAATACTAGAGAAGTTATTAAGTATTTAAGATTTTTGAGAACTGCTGAGAAATCGAGTAAAAACGGTCAAATACCGTTGCTATAATATTTTATATATAATTATATTTTTGTTTCTTTGATTTCAGTTACATAGCCACAAATAAATCCAAAAGCAACGATAAATAGAACTTTGAAATTTTCATCTAATATCAAAACTACCCTTGTACATTCTTTTAAAAAGTTTTGAAAATATTTTATCACTAAATATAACTTTGAAGACATCTCATTTTTTAAAAACGTTTTTATGTAATGAAGTTTTTAATTTTTGCTTAACATAACATCGCTTATATACTTTGATAACGATATTCAAAAGAATATAAAAAACACGAGAAATATGTTTTTTTATTGGCATTTAAATTTAGAATTTTAACGGAGTTGACTATTCGAATTCTAACTTTGACTTGGTTTGAAAAGTAATTGGTGAAATTGATATTTATGAAGCATTTGATATAAATAGGAAATTATATTGCAGATTTCGAGGTAGGTACTAAAAATGTCAGGCAAAATTAAAGCTCTAAATTCAATAAGATTTTGACGAAAAACTGCCGACGGCTTGACGAAAAATTGTTAAATATTTAAACAGTAAATATTACACAGAAGCTTCGCTCAGAATCGTTTGACTGGTACCGTTTCTTTAATATTCAATATATTGAATTTACCCATAGTCAAATTTCGGCCGAGAAACGCAGTAGTGACGAAGGTCGAGCCTTTTTTTACAAACGATAAAAAAACTAACATCGTCTTTTAATATCGAGGGGCCATGGCCCCCTTTGCCCCCTCTGCGGGCGCCCTTGGTAAGACACAGCAAGGAGAAGCGAAATAAATGCATAATATTACGGCATCACCAATTGTTCAAGTCATTGAAGATATTTATCGAAATACGTACGAGAGGAGGGGTGAATACTTATAGAATGTCACGTGAAAACTAAATTTTTCCCGACGGACGAACTGTAGGTGAGCTACTACGTTTTCTGTACTATATACCAGTCGATATCGTGATTTTTAACTCGAACGCGATTAGACTGAATATTAAATGCAGTCAACGAATCTGCACGTACGGATTATCGTGTCAAAATATTACCGAGTGAAAATCGTCTCTATGTGAAACATTTTGTGAAATAGTGTGTCATTTTCTTGATTTCCAACGACGGTATACTAGGTTAGGTTAGGTAGATTCTATACCGAGACGACGGTCACACAGTTATTCGAAACGTTCTTCTTTCTCCGTGCGATTCCCTCTCGAAAACCGCATTTACGTCCGACAACAACGAATGAGCACTGGCTCGTACGCGAAATACTTTGGACTTTTTAAAAGTTGTTTTTTTAATCAACTCGTTCGGAGTAATAGCCAACAACAACAACCTTGGAAGTTACGTGAAATATGAACCGCGTCTAGAATCGGAGCGTCATGCGTTTGGGCGAATTTTTAAAAATTCCCTTTGTGTTTGGGCATTTTAGCATAATGCGTTTGGGCGAGTGATTTTAAAACATTGTAATGAGTTTGGGCGACTATTTTTTTATTAAATATTTTTAATACCCTGGGATGCTGTATTTTATCAATATCCATTTTCCCTCTCATTTTGACAGACTTGGGACGAGTTATTTAAAAAACGAGATTAGTGTCTTGAATTTCTTTACGTATTATCTTATTTGGTCTTGCATGTAAGTCTCCTTCGGCTTTCCTTTTGACGGCAGCAGTTCTAACACGCTGAACGGCTAAATTATGATCAGTAGTTGATTCGTGATTGTGTGTATTATTATTTGAAAAAGCTAGTATTTTATCGATGGTAGAATTCACTAAAACACTCTCTGCACATTTTTTGTAAGTACACCGAAAACGAAAAGACCAGTTTTTCAAGTGGTTAGATTCACTAAAAGTATAATTTTCAATTGAAATCCAACGTTTATTTCTTTTTGTATCGATTTTAAGATCTATATTTTACACTATAATAAAAGTTATGCAATCGTTTTCAATGTCCAAAGTGAACTGATATTTGAAAATATGATATATACCGCCGACCTGCAATAAGACTGAGCCATATCTAGGTTGATATAAAATTCCCTATAGAATAATATTTGTATCTTATAATCATTACAATTTTATATTTTATATTGTGTCGCACCGTCCTCACCGCACGTCAATAACTTGTTTAATAATAACGATAATCCCGATCACAAAATTCAGGAATAAAAAAAATATATTGTCTCGCCCAAACACATTATAAGAAACTCGGTTTACTCGCCCAAACACATTACTTTTATTGTACGGGTAAAAAGGCAATTCGCCTCCCAAACGCAAACCGCCCTAGAATCGTGCGGCTAAGATTTCGGGTACAGCGGACGGAGCGCCGCGGAACGAGAAAATTGTCTGGATGTGAAACATTTTGAAATAATGTGTCATCTAATTATTCCTCTATTGGTGTGCATACGTGTCAAGAGTACGATTTTCGATTACACGACGCGTCGTGGATTTTCGATGTTTTTACAATACAAGTGAACGTATTTTTTATTGTTAGACTTTTGATTTCCGAGAAAGAAAAAATTTGTTCCGTGCGCTTAACCCGAAATCTTATTAGCCGCGCAATTCTAGACACGGCTCATATTTCATGTAACTTCCAAGGTTGTTGTTGTTGTTGTTGTTGACTATTACTCCGAACGAGTCGATTGAAAAAATAACGTTTAAAAATTCCTAAGTATTTCGCGTACGAGCCAGTGCTTATTCGTTGTCGTCGGACGTAAATGCGGTTTTCCAGAGGGAATCGCACGGAGAACGAATGAACGTTTCGAATAACTCCGTGACCGTCGTCTCGGTATAGAATCGCGGTAGTATACCGTCGTCGTAGGAAATCAAGATCGCCATTCGATCGACCCGTTTATTTATAGCCAAACGAAATAAGTATACGGAACACACCACCGTTACCGCTACTACTATCAGCAGCTCCATCGTCTCGACATTTCTGCACATTTAATTCGGTAAAAAATACGATAAATTTCACGTATACCGACATCATTGGAGTATCCCCGGGTCTGATCAGGTTCCAGCTCTCCTCGAAATTTCAGGAAAACCCATTTAAATGGCACTGTCTCTTAGGACGAAAAAAAATACTCGTGTTTAATTTAAATAATTTAATCAGTTTCTATTATCGGTAAATTATTTCAAAAACATTTTTGGATCTTTTTGATTACAATAAACAAGTAGCCAAGTAGTGTTTGATGTTTTGGATACTCTAGGAAAACCCGCCAACTTTACGGTAAATATTGTTGTCGTTGTAATCGATATTAACGTTCTACTTTTGATGCGTCACGAATGAGCTCATGACTAAAAGAAAAAAATTGCGTATTGCGTTACTGATTTGCAAGTGCAAGTACTAATATTAGCAGTATTAAAATAAATTCGTTTCATATTATATTGATTAACTATATAACAAAGTTATGATCGAATATCGATTATAATCAGTATGACAGCATAAATGATTTGAAATAAATTATTGAAAAAACCTATATGTACGGTAAGTACGTAAAATATAAGGTTGTGCACGGCCTGATCTCGAGTCTTTACAGGATAGAATCACAATTTTCGATTTTTCTACACTACATTAAAAGGTCTAGTTTATCCTGTCTGATCCGTTTTTAATTCGAATTCGATCTAATACTCGGTCCTAATCATTGGTCCAGTCATGATCTTAATTTTAAACGTCGATTTATTAATATAACTTTACACAAACGTATTGACATTATTAATATCATAGTATTTTTACACAGATTGTAATGTTTTGGGACACCGTGACAGTCCGTCGCTTTTCTTTATGATTTTATTATTGACGTCATGTTCACTCATTATCGATTTAGGTGTAAAAAAAATGCCGTAATGAAATTTAAACATTGTGCTACATGACGTTCGTTGTCTAAGCTGTGATTATTTTCATGACGGTCACGGTCTTATTCCTGGATATTTTTAAAAACCGATCCAGTCACGGTCTTGTCTAATCAATTGAAAATGTTCAAATGGTCTGGTTTCCTTTTTATAAACGTATCAGTTCGGTTCGGTCCGTTCTTGATTTTCGTTTTAATCGATCCGTCCGGTCCGGTCTGTAAAAAACGGACCGTGCTGAGCTCTAACGCAAACCATCTGCCGCTAACTTGTGAACTTGACGATTGGAACGATGCAGTGGCCGTGCATAGGGTAGGCGCTAGTGGGCTACAGTCCCCCTGAAATCTCTCAAAATACTTTGAAATTAACTTTAAGCGTTTGTTATATTTTAACGGTGCTTTAGGTTTATTTAGAATTTCATTCAATCGAAATAATGCGATTAGTCGAGACAAATTTTATTGCGTTTTTCAAATTGTTTCGGGACATTCTGTAAATTAAATGTAGATATAAACCTACTGTATCTTCTGTATCTTTTTAGTTATTCTAGGTAGCAGTAGTAATTTAACTCTGTCCATAGTAGCCCCTCCCGAAAATATTTACTATATACGCCACTGGAACGATGTGTACCTATGATTGTTGATCGGTGACAAATAATAAACGGACATTGATTTTGTCGCGCTTGAAAATCTCGTTCCATAGACTCGCGCGTATACTGTGGTGTGACCCCGGAAAAGGAACGTGCGCTTGTATGCATCATACCACATACGTACGGTACCGTTTTTCCTAACTTTCTTGATTCGGTAACCTGCTGTTATACCTATTTTTGCGAAAGCGACCCACCTTCTCGTCAAAACATAAAACACTCAAATGTACGATGAAGTAATTTATTTTAAACGGAATCCTTAGAAAAATGTAAATTAAATTTTGAAATCATATAACTTTCATCTATAAATACAATATATTATTATGAAACCAATTAAATTTAAAAGATAAAAATTTCCGAATTTACTAATAAATTTATATTTTATAAAGTTCATCGGTAAACCAGAGATAGTCCGTTAATAAACTCAGAAAATGCCATTTAGATTCCACTATGACTTATATTCTGGGTTTGTTTTCGATGATATTGAGTATATAATTAATAAATAGATGAAAAGTGATGGTTTCAATAAAATTGAGGTTTTTAAAATTAAAATTTTATTTTTCCAATTCGCTTACGATCCATCAACAAAATGTTACGGCCCGTCTTCGTGTCGAGACCTATAGGTTGGGAAACACTGATGCACGGTGTATTTACAGTGTACGCGTAATATATCACGAAGGCGGCGTAGGTAACTGGAAAATTGAAAACGTACTTAGGCATTACACGTGGTTGATACGGCTCGTAAAGAGCGTCTCACCTGTCAAAATATTGTAACTATTTTTTTAATTTCTACAACTATAAGAATACGTAGTTTTTCTTTAGTATTCCGTATTTTATAATATTCCGGTAAGTTAGACCTAAAATAATGGCCACTTTAATTTCTCAAAAAACACGTAAACAAAAACATTTTTATTTTTTAATTAAAAAACAATGAGAAATTGCAGGTTTTCAAAAACCAAATAAATGTGACTATCTGTAATACAACAATAGTTTTCAAAAATAACGTTACAGTTAAACGTAAAATGTCAATTATAAAAAAAAATGAGTAATTGCCGGGGACAAAAACGGTGAGACATTACTCTGTACACCTACGTAGGTGTTGGTGGTGCGCGCTATGTCGTGTTCCCAAGTGTTATAGTATGATTAATATTTGTTTACGCGTTCTATTTTACACGAAGACGGGCACTGTGTTAATACTATCGTACAGACGAGTTATGATCAGAAAATAAAAATATTACCGCAGTTATAATTACCGCACTTAACTAATTAGAATTGCAGCGTTATAATAACTACGCGTATCGTAACCCCGCGGAGGGAGCGATATTTTAATAATATAAGGTCACGTCCACCAGCGGTACGTCGGACATGTAATATTTTTTTAATATCTCAAACGATTAAAATATTGTATTACATCATACAATTATTATTAATACGCGTTAGTGTATCAGTTAAATGTATACCTAAGTGATAATACGGACGTCGTCAGTGGAAAACCTAAGTTCCCGCGTTGCGGATAAAATAATGGTTTTAAATTTTAAGCATATTTAAATTTTTCGAAACAATTTTTCCATTCATAAATATAAATTAGTTTTTTGGTTTTGAATACAGTTCGACTTACCATAGCTATTTTTCTTTGCCGACCGGCTATCCCGATTCCTTAGAAAATTCGATAATGCTCTGATTTCGTTCATATTGCGCATTCGTATAATTATTACACTACAAACGCACAAACACTTTTTTCAAAAACCTACATCAACCCCGACGAAACGTTTAGGTTTGTTTATTATTAGGCTTTTTTTTTTACGTGAAAAAAAACAATTATGGTGACTAAAGTGGCATAATACGGAAGATTGCGTGTTCATGCACACACCTGTTATGAACAGAAATCCGCTGTGAAATACGGTGAGGACTGTACGAGTGTATACATTTCCATATATATATATATATATATATATATATATATATATATACAGTATATATATATATACTATAAAGAACACGTCGAAATTACCTTTGGGACGGTTTCACTATAGGTTAGCATACTGCATACGTGCACAGATATTTTAATCACAAAGAACAACGCTCTATGATTTCGTCCTATGAATTTTTTCGATACACCCGCATCGCGACGCGATTTTCAATATATATAACACAGCTGCGATAACGCGAACAAATCGTAAAACGAGCCGACTGCACAATCGTATTTTCCGTTTTTCGCGACAACATTTTACAACAACACACGACTAAAAATTAAGTTCGATCATTGAACACTAGAGAGCACTTAAAACGTTTATGATTCAACAATTTTATAATAATCGCTCCCTTGAACGAAACTATTGTTTTTACTCTGTTGGATTGTCACAGTATCGAGTCGGATAGTCGATTTATGACGTTTTAACGACGGTAAAAATTAACGTAAAAATTACATTCACTATAGTATTTTATGGATAAACCAACTATACGTTTTACGTAAAGTCACCAGCCAGTATTTATTTTTCTATTCCGAATTATTACCCGATAATTTTGAAAAATCAAAAAGCATCATCTGTACCAATTTTAGTATTTTTCAAATACATTCATTTTTTAAAAAAATTTGAAATCATAATATAATTCTATAGAGATTTCGAAGTCTTAAAGGTAACTAAAATGTAATGTTTAGTAAATACGGTTATTAACAAGAGAAAAAAAAATCGATTCACAACTCTACCTCTCCAAGATCAAATTTTATTCCGACTTGCGCCGCCATGTATAATAATATAGGTATACACATGGTACAGTCAATCATACTGTATAATGTATGCCGATAACATACTCGAATACAGCGGTTCTCAAATTTTTTGACTACGACAAACTTTTTGACTACGAGTTCCTGTTTTCATATTCGGAATTATAAAAAATCGGAATTATCACAATGAATAAAATCGATTGTGTCGACATCGTATTTCCAATAGAATATTTACCATCATGGTATACACGACGCAATGACACGAGAAACAACGACGTGCCTACAGTTCGCGCAGTCCGCGTATGAATCGTTTTATTAATTTTTTTTTTTTTTTTTGTTTTGAAATTTTATCCCAGTGTTTGGAGAGTTGAATCGCGCACAAACTCGATTTGCCGGACGTTTCTCGCACAGAGTCCCGGCAAAGTTTTACGGGACTTCCGAGGAAAACCGTCGTTTGATGACCGGCCCGAGTCTTAATAGAATAATAATAATAATAATCGTATTACCCGCGGTCGGCCGATACACTCGGTCGCGTGAGTGCTTTGCGAGTGCATGGGTCGGTGCGGTGCAGTGCGTACATTAATAGCCGGTCCAGTCAAACTTGGCCGACGGCTGTCGATTCGAAAAACCCTCGGGCCCAAAAAGTACGCTTTTTTTTTCGGAAAAACCGAAAAAACTTTCCATCGTTATGATAATACATAATATGACGTTCTCTCTCTCTCTCTCTCTCTCTCTCTCTCTCTCTCTCTCTCTCTCTCTCTCTCTCTTTCTTTTTCTCTCTCTCTTTCTCTCTTCCTCGGCCAAACACGCGTTTTCGACCGGCGGACGCGGGGTTTTTCGAAATCGGGTCCGTCGGCCGAGCCGGCGGGCCGTGTACGGGGGACGTACTCTTTCTGATGGTCGGTGAAAAAGTTGCGGTACATGGTGCTGATGAAGACGAACGCCACCATGAACAGCAACAGCTCCCGGTACAGCACCTGGTACAGGCTGCCCCGCCACAGGAACAGCAGTTTGGTGAACCCCGCGCTGCTGGACGACGACACCTTGTACTGGTAGCTGACCGTCATGACGACGGCTGGGCGACGGCGACGGTGTCGGGCGGATGCTGCGGCACGGGGAAGACGTCGTCACGTCCGCGGGAGCCCTCGCGGACCGCATTCGCTCGCGGCGAATCGGCGGGCGTGTGCGTGTGCGCGTGTCTACGGTCGGCCCGAGTCGCGCGGGATCGATGTGAACGCGCGCGCGGCGACTAAAAATATAACGTCCACGGTTTCGAGCGCACGCGGTTCAAGTGTCGGGTCCGCAGGCGGTCGCCGGGTCCATCGCCGGTGTGGTCGGAAGATCTATCGATCGCGCGTATCTATAGATCGCGATCGCCGACTCTGTCGATCGTCTGTCGCGTACGTACGAGTGACTAAACCGTTCGTGCGCGCGCGACAGGTGCAGCAGCGGTATAGACGATATTATTATTATTATTATTAGTTTTACTATTATCATACGTGTCGCGACGACGACGGCGTATATTGTTGCGCGTACCGGTCGACGGTGTGACACGCGCGCGCGCTTTTGACTGCGGCGGCCACGGCGGTGGCGACGGTGACGCGAAGTTATAGGTTTTAGGTTGTTCTTTTTTTTTTTTTTGCTTTGTTTTTGTTTTGTTTTGTTTTTTTCGAGGTTTTGTAAAAATTCGTTTTTTTCCCCGCACGCTCTGACCGTTATCGGCCGTCGCGGTATCCCCTCCAACAGGTTGCGGCGGCGTGTCGCGGACGAAACGCGCGCGCGCGCGCGCGCACCACGAAAATAATAATAATAATAATAATAAAAAACCTCACGAGACCTTCCGAACGCGAAAAATTTTCTAGATAAACAAATTCGCCTCGCATTATTTACATACGCGCGCGCGCAATCGTATACGCCCGTAATCGGTAAACAGGGGGTCCCCTATTGTTCCGACGCGTGCGGAACGCCGCGGGTACGCGCGCGGAGTGGTGAGGAGGCGCGAACGTGTACGTAATTATTATTATTATTATTATTATTTCATTTGCAGCAGCAGCAGCAGCCGAGGTTAGGTCATAATGTCGACGCTGATTTTTTTTTCTCCTCCACACGTTTTATTTATTTATTATATTATATGCACTTTTATACGTATATGTAATATAATATAATATAATAATATATTCGCTCATTGTTTGTATTTGTTACGTCCATGTGCGTGCCCGTGTACATTATATAACAATAATAATAATAATAATAATGATTCGTTAATTGTTTTCTGTATTTGTTCGTGTGTGTTTTCGACGTTCGCGATTTTCGGGCACCCGGTGAGCGGAGTGACACCCGTGACTGGATTTTTTTCCACCACGACAATGATGTTTCGTCGTCGCCGTATACGCGGCGCGACCGTAGCGACGGTACCTACGCGATAATAAAATATATAAAACAATTAAGTAACCGACGATGATTAACACTTCGGAGTTATCGCGGCTCCGAGTCGGCGGCGGCCTTAGAGTCGAGATTTTCTGGGTTCGCGCGTGACGATTACAAAACGGGCGCTCGAGGCCGAGTTAATACGCACAACCTCGTACGGCCAGATCCGGAGACCCTATTATGTGTATTTTTTCCCTCCAAAGCCTACACGCGGGTTATCGCGAAACGTACACGGGGTATCGTAGTAGTGCACGCCGTGTACGATACTTGTATTATAAATTAAAATATTGCGATACGTGTTGCGCGCGACGACGACGACGACGACGTGATTTAAATATTCCCGTGTAAACGATAGCCGTATAGCTATGAATAGTATACGATTTTATACGGGCTGTCACCGTAGGAAGACTGCAGCGTGTCGTCCGATTTCTTTTCTGACTTTTTATTGTTTTTTTTTTCAAATTTTTTTTTCGCGTACGGTTTCAAACAACGTTAAAGCCGTGTTTTAATGAAAATTAATTTTTACCGCTTTTTTTAAATTAATTAATTAATTAATTTTTTTTATCTCCATGACTTCATTTTGTATTGTCGGACTAATAGTGTCATTGATTATAAGATATAAACACGCGTGTTTGAAGTACAAAGTAGTGCAGTGGTTCTCAACCTATTTTGTTCATCGACTCCCGAATTCGTTTGTTTCGACGACGAGGCGATTTCCAATCAACATTTTAATACAACACGTGAAATCGTCAAGTTCACACAATTTGAAACGTTTAGCGTCCCTTAATTCCCCGAACTTTGGAGAGGGCACAACCCCTTGATTGCACAATACTGGGGAAGAGGAATAGTATCTAAAAATACTTTTGCGTGTCACCTCTGCGTTTACACTCACCGACTTTAAGTGCTTTTAACTTTAAAAGTTTAGAAAAAAAATTATTCTGTTTCATAGTTTCATGTTATGTACATTTTGTCATTGGTCATTTCAGAAATCTAAAAACTGCAAAATTCGGTGAATCGTAACAAGAAAAACAGTTTTTTATTTTGTTATTTTCTTAAAAATTTGTATGTACAATCTGTATACTAGTGATATAATAAGTAAATTTTAGAATAGTATGTACAAGGCACGAAGACGTGATAGAAGAGGGCGTCCAGTGATACTATACTTCAATAATAACTCTTTATTTTAGTTTTATTTAAAAATACTATAAAACAGTTTTTTTTTCTTTTCTTTTTTTTTTTTTTTTGCTCATTATGTAAGTGAATCGCGTGACCAGTTGCGTTTTAGATGGCGAGGAGGATTGTTGGGAATGGTTATAGAGTGTTAAGAAAAATAGTTAGAAAATATTTATTCAACAAAAATGTAGTTTCAATATCGTTTTAAATAGCACATAAAAAAAAAAGCATTGACTGGGGCATTCGACGAGATCGGTTTATAAGATCGTGACGCATGTGTATTTTTGAGTGTATACTCTGGTTAGATGTTGTACAACTCAAAAATGCCTATACGTCATTACGTTTCTATTTGTGGAATATAGAGCTATAATACAGTCAATACAGGTAAGTACGCGTTGGATGCACACTGTAAAGGAGATTATCAACCTTGAGCACTAGACAAACTTTTGTATATAATGCTCCAAGTGTGTCAGAAAACATGTTTTATCTTACACACTTACGTCTCAACCCGCAATCTTGAAAATAAAAGATTACGTGTTTTACAGTCGATTAATTATTATTATTGATCTAATAATAAAAAAATTATAATCAGTGTACACTTTAAATAGGTAGTAATTCTACGCGGGGACGGTGGAAAAATAATTACGCCAAACAGTTGCCCATTGAATTATAATATTTCATCGCAGTAAACTATAAAATATTATATCAAATAGCTTTTACGCTAATTTGAAACCGCTTGAATGTGATTATTAGGGCTCGGATGTTATAGGAGCTAAAAAGAGGAAAATATGCACGAAAAAATTGTAAAATATGCATCGAAAAATGTAAAATATGATTTTATAATTTTATTAAATATGCAAAAAAAATTTATAAATATGTACAAAAATTGTTTTTATTTTTCAAATTAAGTTTTTATTTTCATATTTTGGTTGTCGTTTTGACTTCTTTTTGAACTGAAAAATATTTTAAAAATATGTTCAGTATTTGTAAAGTGAAATATGAAATAAATACTCGGATATAACAACGTAACTAACGGAACAGTTAATAGATTAAACAATAACTTATTGTCGATAAGATTGTTATACCTTCTATATGTTGACGCGATAAAAATTTAATGCGCATCGTACCGTTATCGTTAAATTTAAAGTCAACTGTTACAACGACAATACCTATGTTAAATGATATTGAGTTTTATATTTAATATTACTTAGAATACTCAATACATAGGTTGAGGAAGAAAAAAATCATTTTTTATTTTTAAATATTAAATATGCACAATATGCGCATGAAATCATTGAAATATGCACTATTTTCCTAAAATTGACGAAATATGCAAAATATGCATTTTTTATTTTTCGTTTTTGAACTTACCATTGTTTAGCTCGAATTTATAGCTTGGTCTGTTATAAATTGAGAGCATATTATAGAAAAATATGCAACTCCTACAACATCCGAAACCCTAGTGATTATGCTGTTGATTATGACTGGTAAAAGCTCTTTTAAGCCGGTATTACACTGGATCGACACCAGTCGATCGACAATATACTACGTCGTGTCGAACATGATGTCGATTTGTAGATTTATTATTAAATACGTTCGACATTTTACGTTCGACATTTATAAAAACTAATTTATTTATTTTCCGGACCCACAGTTGAATTTCGTCCGTCGTGTAGTGTGGTTCAATTTTGTAATTAATTTATTATTTGAGTGAATATAAAATATATTTTAGTATTTTTCAAAGAAATGTCTACTGATGAAGATATTATTTTAGCAGCAGCTGCTTTTATTTTAGTGCCCCCTGTTAGAAATTCTAGCCACGGAAATTTTTTATTTACCAATAATAAATAACAGTTATAATACCTAAATAATAATTTTACCACCTACGCAATTCGCTACCGTGCGGTTGTCGATTCAGTTTCCTTTGATGTTTACCGACTTTTTGTCGATCAGGATTTTTGTCGATCGACAAGTCAAATCGACATGAAAGTCGAACGAAATTCGGTAGCAGATGTCGAATCAACGTGTCGATCGACTGGTGTCGATCCAGTGTAATACCGGCTTTATACTGTGTATTTATCTTCGATAATTCAAACGATTTTACGATAATTACTTTTATAAGTAATTTTCAACGAAAGTTTACACAAATACGTACGCATTTTCTACGCGACCAATAATGGTACATACGTGTTTGTGTGAAAAAAACTACGGAATAATGAATTTCGTAGTTGCCACACGCGTTTGCGCTTTGAAATTCAAACATACAACCCAATTCAAAACGGGTGCACTTAATTTCCTTAGAGATCTTGGAATCGTAGCGTATAGAGAAGACGTAGGGTCTGATGCTCGACCGGAGGTCAGTGGGGGACTTTTTCGTGTACGTTACCTAGCTCCAATGGAAAAGGTGTATAATCGTTAAACCTTGGCAGCAGTCGAGATCCAGGCACGGGCTTTATCGAAAATCGGAACGTGACAATATAAAACGTGTATATAGGTTCTAGTGATGGGAAAAATCCGGATTAACTGAAGTTCGAAAATCTGGATTTATGAAATTCGAAATCCGAAATCCGGATTTGGAGCAAAATCCGGATTTCGAATTTAAAATCCACATTTTGGATTTTGAAACATTACATTAGTATTGTTTTAAGTTTAACTTATAATGACGAAATTATTAAAGTTGATTTAATGAAAATTTCGTTTACGGGGAAATTCACCGTTTTTGCTCCAATTTAGGGTTTTTTTCTCTCGCCAGGAAAAACTATTTAGATGAGAACTTAAAAAACTCTCTAAAAATTCTCTTAAAAAGTACCATCTAAATAAAACTTCCGATCTATAGAGTTGCTGGATAAAATTTTTGGTTAAATTTATGTTGAGCAAAAAGTGTCTCTAGATAAAAAAAATTAAAAAAATATAATACAAATAAACATCATTGTAAAACCATTTCACTCAGAATCGAAAATTCGATTTTTCGATTTAGAACACGAAAATCCACAATGTGAAACGCGAACATTCGGATTTTGATATCCGAAAATCCGAAATCCGGAAATCCGTAAGTCGGATTCGAAAATCCTAAATCTAGATTTTATAACATAAAATCCTAAATCCGGATTTTATAACATAAAATCCGAAATCCGGGTTTTTTGGCTTTTTGGAGAATCCGGATTTATATCACATCACTAGTTGGTACAGGTATCCGCGGAAGCTGTGCGGTCGTGTGCTCGTGGCGTATGAGTCACGCAAAAGGGTCGCCGAGTAACGTCGACGTACGCGTGCACGGTGGACGGTGTGTGTGTGTACATAAGAGAACACGTCTGACAACCGGCCGTGCGGGGCGTGAGCTAATGAGGGGGGATTTACTCGTTGTTCGTCCCGGTTTTATAAGGGGAGAAAAAAAAGCGCATCGCCCAACGTGTTGCTGTTTCACGCGATTCGTGCACACGTGTTATTCTTTGTTTGTTTCGGCCATGAAGCGTCATAAATAGGGCTGTGAATTCAATGCGCTAAAATACCTTAAAAATGTCAAAAAAATTCAATAAAATATGCATTTAAAATGCTTAATATGCACTTAAAATGCAAAAAAAAGGAATATAAAATGCCAAAAATTATAGTATAAAATTCAATCAAAATGGTTTTTAATTTAATTTTTATATTTATATTAATATTATTGGTACAGGATATTATACATTACCTAGTACGTTATATGCATGAAGAAGTATTTATTTAATAAAATAAAATAATAAAAATGTTGATTGAATTTGAATTTACATTAGTACATTACATGCATCATTAGTCTTTACTATCGCATTGGACAACAAGTGCTCGTTTGATGTTCTCAAATAAAAATGACTGCCGATTGTCTGTCAACAAGTTTTTAAATACCGAAAAACTCCTTTCAACATCTACAGACGTAATAGGAGCATGTTATCGCATAAAATCCATGTCATCAAAGCTGAGGTAATCTGGGAGAGACGTACTGGACAGAATTGTATTAAATCCCGTATTTTTTTCCAATACATTTTTTAATTTTAACTGAACGATCTTTCCTCTTTCATTTTTTATTTCTTGAATTTGGTTTTGAAATTCTTTCATAATTTGAATAGAATCTGCGATTCTACTGCAATTTACTGTTAACACACTTCACTGGACACTCGCGAACGCCGAATAGGTACTAAATGACAATTATTATCTATTAAAATTATTCATCAACCAACTTAATCTGGGGATTCGTGACTGATATACGATATGCCACAAATAACTTATGTAGTTATCTGTAGCGATTGCCTTATTTTATCGACGTATATAATACAGTACAGAAACAAATTTTTTTTCAGACACGTCAGTTGACGGAATTTGATTGAAATTACCGGAAAATGAACTAAAAAAGGAAAAATGACCAAAAAATGCAATAAAATGACCTAAAAAATTAAAAACGTCAAAAAATGCAATAAAAATGCAAAATAAAAGTTTCATAAATGGATTCGTAGTTACATAATTCAAATTATGTACTTAGGTACATAGCTGCGTTTCACATTCGCCAGAAAAAAAAAAATGCATTCTCCTACAAATTCACAGCCCTAGTCATAAAAGACTCGATTCGCGTGACGCACGTGTGCCGATTCCGTACGTGGGTTTGTGCGACAGTGCGCGTGGATTGCGAACACGCGGTGTAATGATTTTATGAGACACGTCTCGAGAGCTTCTCAGTAGGCCATTGTTTTAATCAAGGCTTTGCACCCGAATCATTTATTCGGGTTTCGGGTTTCGGGTGCTGGATGTATTTCGGTGTTCAAACACCCGAATAAAACATTTAAACAAACATTTGGGTTTTAAAAACCGTTATTATTTGGGTTGATATTGGTTAATATGGGTGCTGAGAAATCTGGATAAAACAGAACTTTTGATTACCCCCCCCCCAACAAATAGAAAGTGTTCATGTTTATGTTATTTATAATAAAATATAAATGTTTTACACATATTCGCAACGTTTGTTTTTAACTAAACTAGGTTAATTAATGTACAGTAGTTACCTTTTTCTATGAACTATAATAAATAAGACAATTGGAAACTAATTATTTAACTACCTATTCGTTTTATTATAAGCATTAGAGTCCACGTCACTCATTTTTTTATATCTATGTACCTTAAGTTCTTAACATACATTATATTATAAGTTTCCAAATACTTATCTGTCAGCTAACGTCACAAAATCTGTTCTGCTGAAAGCAAATTTGCTATGATCTACATTAGTAAGACAGAGACAACACATGCGGGTATAACGTCCTCTTAAAATGTTTAAAATAGATGGCCATAGGGGCGCTGACTGTTGAACCATAGACAAATAAAATAAAAATTATGATTTCGTGATTACCGAAAAACTGGGAAATAATAAATATAGCCGCGTATTACGATATTCGAGTTACTAAATTAGATATTATAGGACATAGGTAATCCCACTTGGGAAGTTCGTCGCAAATAATGAAATAACACAAGTTATTATTAGCTATTAGTGTTTGGTATTTTGGTCACGACTGTCAATACGTTCAGTTTTGTTGAGACCACGTCTATTTTAGTATTTTATATTGCTATTGCTTATATTTGGATTTATTTTACTAATAAAGTAATAAATTATATCATATAATAGCCAATAGGTATAAGAAATAATTAAATAGGTACTTAATATTTTAATCAGAATCAATTAAATTATTAAACATTTTAATGGATTTTATTTTTAAGAAATTACCTATGATTGTTTGTAAGATTGTTCCTTTCTTTCCTTTTATTATTATTATTGATTATTTAACGCTACAAAATCGAACTCGCCACAAGAAATACATACGAAATGATATGTCGCATGAAGAATGAAAAAAAAAATTATTCGGGATTTCGGGTTAACCAGAATATTTATTCGGGTTTTGGTTAATACGGGTGTTTTTGAAAACAAAATTATTCGGGTTGTACGGGTTTCGGGTGTTTGATTTTTAAAGGTGTTTAGGGGTGTTAGGGGTTCGGGTTAAATCGGGTGCAAGGCCCTGGTTTTAATTTTGAATTTAGTCGTCGACGTTAACGGAAACGGCAAGAGCGTCATTCCAGCTTTTTAACTGGGGTGGCAAGACCTACTGAGTGGTAAGGAATACTCACTGGTAAAATTGGGTCCGGTTTTCCACCCCAGCCGCCCTTCCCGAAATTTTTTTCAAAAACTGACTTTAAATTTGTTAGTTTTTGAAACTATCAGACTGATTTCTGGAGGGGGTACTCCACTCGGAATCGTTTTATTTGAAGAAATGATTTATTACCGCCCCTAAATTACGCCTACGTGGAACAGGTAGTGTGCTGCGCCGAAGACTTTAGGCAAAGAGCGGAGACCCGACGTCGTTCCGGTCACGGCGAGGCGAACCGTGACAGGAGAAGTAAAAGCGATTTTACACGTGCGTCGTACGAGCAGCGATTTCGTTGTTGTCGAAGGAAGCCACGTCGAACGATCGTCTGCAGGAGTGATTTTTTTCCCGCGTAAACTCGAACGGTTTGTGTCGCCAAAGCTCGCCGAAATGTTCGTGAACAAGAATAACAACTGCAGTAAACGGAAGTCGGGTGAGTGTCGGTGTCGGCGTAACGACCAGTGGTACCTCTGTAACGAGCGGCACTGCGAACCCGAGATCCTAGAAGCGTGAGTAGACGTAAAAAAAAAAAACCTGATTTTTTCACGAATACTTTACGTTTACGACTTTTTTTTGTTATTGAGTTTTGTTTGATTGTTTTTTTTATTGTTATTATTATTCTATTTTTTTTTTTTTTTTGTATTGTTTGAACTATTTTAGCACAGTTCAGTTTTTAAAAATTGAAAATCGTCCTCGGTAATTCGATACGATTGAAAAAGATACGAGGGAAACTCAGTGCCCGGATTACAGAACGGACATACTCATGTGTGTTTGTATAACACCGAAGCAGCGAGAGAAGTTGGTTTTGACCGCAAAGAATCTAGACGGTATAGTTAACGTTTGGGGGAAAAAAAAAAAAATTCTGTACTTATATTTTAACTATCGTCGTATCAATACACTGTTTTTTAATTAATGTACTCAAATGTATTTAGTGTTATATTAAATTATTTAATATTACACATATAATTCCCTGTTGCCATTTTTTCAATTTTTTTTGCGGATGAAGTCACTTTTAAAATTATCAAACATAACGATACACATATATGTGTAGTCAAATACACTTATAATGACGCTGTATATAACGATATTCCTGGTAAACCGATTTCCAGCCGTGTATTTGGTTGGTTTTATAACTCGTGTACAACAGTAATTTTGGTCGTGTATAACGATATCGGTAACAACGATAATCTGGATATGACGATGATATTTTGGAATTAAAATTGGTTTTACAATCGCTTATAACAATGTTATTTTATATACCTACATAATATGTATTTACAAATAAAATAAATCGATTAACATAATATAATTAGTAGGTACATCCTTTTATTTTAATAACAAACATATGATGTATGTAATATTAGTATATTATCGATATACTATTCATATATTTATATGTCTACAAACTGACGTCGAAAATATGATAATTAATCCAAATAAAAGTCCCTTTAGTACATCAGTTTTTCTGAAAATCGATTTTTTTTTTGTATTCCATATAACGAAATTCGGATGTGCCGATCTGATTTTTTACAAAGAAAATATACATTTTTCGTAATTGATTGATAATATAGTGGTCTACACGAGGACCGATTTTTGGATTTCCCGGTAGACCAGACTGTTGCTACTTGTAGTCAGTATCTCTTGTTTGAACATTTAATACAACATAACATAATATAATATGTATGAATAAGTATTTATGTGAAAAAAAATGTCCGATACTTAAAAAAAATATATAATTTATTGATACTTAGAATTTCGACCGGATATTAGCAATATGTAGTTTACAAACAACAGCAACTTATATCATATTTTTCTCATTCATCATTTCCCCAATGAGAGTTTTTTTAATATATTTAAATATATACGAAATACGAATAATATCAATAGAAAAGGTATATTGGAAATTGTTTCAATATTTACATTTTTATGAATTATCTACTGTATTTATAATGAAATGACTACAGTAGCGTCATATCGTGCATAAAAGTCTTCACAAAAATGAAAAATACGGTGACGAGGAGGGTAGAGACAAAAACAAAAAACTTGGAACTATCGTTAAAATTTGAAAGTGTATTATTAATCATGTTATTTGTTACCACTTTTTAAAACCGGAGTGTTTTTTATTTTACATTTATTGAAACTTTAAATTACAGTCATATTTAATTGAGTAGAAACAAATAAATATTACTACAAAAGCTGAACGAAAAACATGTAAAAAAAAAAAACAGAAAACTAAGTTTCAGCATAATAATATCCACGTCTATTTCACGCACGATAACGAGGCTGCTTTATGGCGGCCCATTGAGAAATCGACTTCACAATTTTTCACAAAGGCGCAATAATTCTTTGATATTTGTTGATCATTAATCATTATTGTCTTGAATCAAATACCGCACTAGAGTACTATACCGTACAGAGTAAGTAGTACCTATAAAAATGGTGTGCCAGTCTGCAATTCCGATGATAATGCACAGGATAGTTTTGAATTAAAACGTACGAGTTATACGCGTCCGATTTTTTATTTCGTTTTATAGCTGGCTGATAAAAGTGTTAAACATTTATTTATACTTCAAAAAACATAAATAAAACATTTATTCAAATATATTTACAATGAATAAATAATCAGAAATGTATCATTTATCATTATATAGCGAGGGAACATCATAAAGAGGGGGTCATGCCTTTATGTCCGTATGAGGATCGGAAGGGGTTTTTATATACTAGTATATATAAATAATATATATATATATTAATATAAGAATATCATCGTTTAACAGACATAATTCAGTTTATAGTATTGAGATTGCTTAATCTATATAATTGTATTATTTTAAATAAACTCTATTGCATTTCACCTAGAAAAATTATGCTAAACCTCCTCTTTTAGATATTGCAAAAAAAAAAACAACTGGTAAGTGAGATGATGGTGGTACAAGTTCGTCCTTAGTCCCTTCGGCCCTCGGACCAGATATTGGTGATGAATGTATTAAGTTTTAAAGAAATGATGACTCATTTCTTTAGTATAAAACGATTCTGAGCAAAGCTTCAGTGTAATATAATATATTATTATTTAAATACTGTTTACGTATTTTACGGTTATTTGTATAATTTTTGGTGAGTTTTCTTGTAATTAAACCCTCATAAAATATTCAATTAGATATAACTCATTTAAACTTCAATTGTTATAACAAAATTAAAACTCATTAGAAATAAACTTAAAAGAAATCAGACAATATCGGAAAAAATCGTATAATAATTTATTAAAGTGTGTATAAAAAAAAATCCTGAGTCACGATTTTTGAATTTTTGTTAGGATAATTAGGTAAGTATATGAGTAAGGTCATACTAAATTTTCAGAACTTTTTGTCAAATATTTAATATTATATTACATAAAAACTTTCAAACAATTTGATAAATTAAAAGTTCTATATTTAAGTCAAAAGTGCTATAATTGTTCTAAAAATGTTGTCCAATATAAAAAAGTATGTATTTGATATCGGATAAAATTTTCAAGTTCCTAGCTTCAATACTTTTCGATTTATGACTAAATACCTAAAATCTGAACAATGAAAATCTCGTTTACGGCGGATTTTTACCGATTTAACCGTTTTTACTCAGTTTTTCGATCGTTATTCTAGATTACTGAAAAAACTATGGAGATTTTGGAAAAATGACCTCTTTAAAGTTTCTTTTCAGTTCAATTTAAAATCTAAAAAGTTGCTGGACGAATCTTTTGAACAAGGATTTCCATACGAAAAAGTGTTTACAGAAAAAAAAATAAACATCATTGTAAAACCATAAGATCCTTCGCTTCACTCAGAATCTAAAATATATATATATATATATATATATATATATATATATATATATATATATATATATATATATATTAGTAACGAATACCTCACAATTTTCTTTTCCTAATAAATCTAAAATAATAGTTATACACAAACTACTGACAGATTGATGATTTATTTGTTACTCACTAACAATGTCCCGACCCGACAGTTTTTCACAATAAAAACTCATTACAATTGATACGCAAATAATGCGAAAAGGGCTGGTTTTCGATTGCATGTTTATTTTTACAACTCGTTAAGAACTTTTAATGATTTCGCACTTTTAAAAATAACATCACATTGTAGTTATTTAAAATTATCACGAAATGTGACGTTTATGATAATTTAAGTCACCAGGTGGAAGACATTTTATGCTCCACATAGCATAAATATCGGTGTTTTTATTGGATATAATATAATAAAGGACGTGTTTTAAATACATATTGATAAATATTCTTCTCAGTATCTTAGCCTTTATATAATAAAACATAGCAATACAATATGGTAAAAACACTTGTGTTTAAAAAGGTAACGTTCGCTTCTTTTAGACACGAGTTTGGACATTTTCTACGTTATTTTGTTATAATGTGATTATTCAGATTGAATTTAAGAGATGACTACGCACATATTATGTATACATTCAAATCAATTAATACATATAAATTTCGAGTATACCGTGAACCGTTAACTCTTAAAGTTAATTCTCAACTTTTACAACGTAAGAATAGAATTATTTATTTGTTTATATAAACATACGAGTTTTAACTTACTTTATTGTTTTTTTAAAACACGGTTGGATGTTAAAATTGAATTAGATTCACATCGACAAGTAAAATTAGATACAAAGATTTTAAGAAGTAACTTTTGTGCGAAATCGTTTTCAAAAACACAATAACATTATCAGAATATACGGTGTCACTTTTTGAATACATTTTAAGAGTGATGGTGAGTATTTGAACAAAAAAAAGTTTTCTTAACATCACTAGAAGAAGTATTTTGGGGAAACTTGATATTTTTGTTATTGTGTTAAATCTTAAAAATTATAAATGAGCCTTGACTGAAAAGTTGGACACAACGCAATGAGTCTGACAAAAAATTACTAAGATTAACACTGATTCATTGTTACTGAAAAAAAAAAAAAGCCGGTAAGACAATGGTGGTGGAAGTTCGTCCATCGTCGCTCCGCTCCTCGGACAATATTATGGTGATGAGTAGAGATACAGGAGTTGGGTGGGATACACGAGATGTATTGATAGATTAGGCATTATAGGATAGATTAGGACATTATTTTATATTATAAAAAAAAAAACGATTCTGAACGAAGATGAATTGTCAGTGAATAATATGTTTATAGTAAATCGCTTGAATTTTTGTAAAAATTACAGTTTCAGACGCCCGTTAAAATTTTTTCATTGAACCGATCGTGAGATTTTTTATACTTTTTGCAAGCAAAACTTATGAACAACCTTGTAATACATTTTCATTTCTTAACTTTGAGTAGAACATTTTTTATACATTTTCAACTACGACATAATTTGTGATTTCGACAAATTTTGTCGATTTTTGAACTTCAACTGCTTATAAAAAAAAATTGTGCCTATGTATTTTTATAATTTTTGAATGGGAGTTAGAACAACTTATGTGGACCCTTCTATTAAATTTTCAAGTATTTCGTCCGAGCTGCATTTTTTTTATCAACCTTTAAAAAAAAAAAAATAAAAAAAATCGAATATTTCAAATGCCTATAAATTGATTAAAAATGAGTGAAATCTTTTGAAAATAAAATTATATAAAGAAAATGCCAATATAAACATCTGATAAAATTTTCAAGTTTCTACAACTTATACTTTTTGAAAAAAAAGCAAATAGCAAAAATCGTTTGAGGCTAAACCGTTGTTTAACGTGTTTTTGTAAAAATTTAAATTTCAAACACTCATAAAATTTTTTTGTCTGAATCCGGTAGAGTTTTTTTTGCAGATAATTGAAGAAAAACTAATGAAAAACCTTGTACCAAATTTTCAAAACTTAGTTATAAAAGAAAAAAATTTTACGATTTTTCAACAACAAAATTATTTGCAAATTTTCGCAATTTTTACATATTTCGTATAAATTGGAACTTTGAGCACTTATAAAAAAAAATTGTGACTTACGATTTTGGATTTTTTTTTATCAGTTATGGAACAACTTATAAGAAACCTTGTATTAAATTTTCAAGATTTTCTGGCAAAAAAAAAAAATTTTATCGTTATTTTAAAAAAAAATACTTAAAAAAATTGAAAATTTCAATTGTCTATAATTAGCTCAATAAAAGTCAAAATACTTTGAAAATTTAACGGTGTATAGAGAACGCTAATCTAAACATTTGGTGAAAATTTCAAGTATTTACATCGATTAGTTTTTGAGTTATAGCAAAATAAAAAATTTGATTTTGTCGAAAACTGGTTTTGCGTAAAATATACCGTTTTTCCCTCATTTTTTAAGGGTTTTTCCCGGCGCGTTAAAAAAATATTGAAAATTTTTAACTTTTGACCCCCCAAAGTACCAACTAGATTCAATTTCCTTTCAGAAAAGTTGCTATATAAGGCAATCGAAGCATTTTTACTGCCCCAAATCGTGTCGACAGACACAAAAATAAAAAAAAAAAAAATAAAAAAAAAAAAAAAAAAAAAAAAAAAACACACATCATTGTAAAATCAATACATTCTTCACTCCGTTCAGAATCTAAAATTAATCAATAAATAAATCAATATATATATAGGGGAAGACGGGGTATTACCATATGCGGGGCAAAATCGTATTATCGGAATGTTATCAATAATAGTTATCATGGAGGTAAACTGAATACACCGATTTGAAACGTTTTGTTTGTTTATTTATTGAATATGATAGTGCACGTGTTTTGATATCAAGTTTTTAAAATAAATACGTTTTATGTTTTTACATTCAATTACTAAAATACATATTATCAAAATTTTAAAGAGTGAATTTTTATATGCGAAAAAATTGTTCAGGTATGCCATATTTATTATTCAATAGCTAATTAAGTGTAATTTACATTCGTAGTTTAAATACATTCATTTATTAATTTAATTTTTGATATGATGCTCGATAAATTTTAATAGTCTTGCGGGGCAAAATCGTATGGTTATACACAATACGGTTTTACTTCATTGATATTTTGACAATTGCTATGGTTGAATTCAATCAATTTATTAGTATTGAAATGTTTTATTTTTCTTAGTATTGTTCGTAATTATATTCGGAAATCAAACAGACAATCATGGTTGGAAGATGATATGAAAGTTGCTGTATTAGCTGTGGTGGAAAGAAGTATGACTTATGCTGTTTATGTTCTAGTTAGAATTGCCAAAAAAATTTATCATATTAAATTTTGTTATTATTTTTATTAAAAAGTAATTTTGTGTGGTCATTTTTATTTCTTATATTAAAAGAAGATTTTGTTTTACTTTAATAACAATATAGGTAGGTACTTAGGTAAGTTGTATTTGTTGTACTACTGCCAATCGGAGTAGGTTTTATCGCATATTGTGTTGTGTTATTAATTTGTTGACATTTTAATGAATTGAAAACAATGTTTAGGTACATTTTTAATTAATGAAAATGAAATCATACATAACTTACTACCTACTGCCTAATTTTAGTTAAACTTTATAAGTTAATTAAATAAAAGTCCAATACCAATTAATAATTTACCAATAAATATAATGAACTGTGTTTTGGTATAACAATTATCCTCATGCGATTTGCCCCAGGGTACATACGGATTTACCCCGCACCTGGGGTAAATCCGTATTTTTCCCAAAAAAAGTAAAACGCAAATTAAACAAATTAAAAAAAAAATACAAAAAAGTTTCGAATGAAAGTTATAGACCATAAGTTTTTCTATATATATACCAGTTTAAAAAATTTAATTTATAAGCCATGGAAGCTTAACCATACGGTACTGCCCAGCTTTCCTCTCTCTGTCTCTGTCTCTCTCTCTCTCTCTCTCTCTCTCTCTCTCTGGTTTGAAAAACAATTTTATAATTTTTTCAATTTATTTTTATCAGATAACCAGTTCAAGATGGATCTATTCGTACAATAGATCCTATAACTTAAATAGTTAATAGTTACTATTAGTTACTATAACTTAAATTATTTTATATTTCAGTTATGATATATTTACGATAACTGATCAATATCACTTGCAATGATAATTTTAATATATTTTTAATAAATCTAGGTCCGTTTTCCATGGAAGTATGTGATGTGATATAAATATATTTTTAAAAAGATATTGCTCCACATTTCAGACCACTCTGTTCATCTTGACTACGACGGAATATTACTTTCAAAGTACTCAAGTTGAAGAAAATTTAATATTTTTAAAACTTTGAGAAAGACAGAGAAAAAAAATAGAAAGAAAGAGATAAAACAAATATATTAATTAACGTAGTCATCTGATCAATATTAATTATACGATAAAAAAAAAAAAAAACTTTGAAAATTGATTATAAATGTAGAAAGACAACGACTAGCGTTAAATTATATTAATTCAGACCTTCGTAATATCTGAGCTTTTATGATAATGAAAAAAAATATTTTACGACGTTAATGGACATTATTAGGGTGTATATTATTAAAATAAATCGCTCGTGGAATCATTATATTTTAGCTCATTCGCGTCATGCACTGAATACCGTTGTTGTGAATTTCAGTTGCACGGAACACCATATTGCACATAATATAATTTATATTCATTTATTATTATTATTATCATTCAGTATTCACAAAACGAATATCCCTAACTCTACGAATCCACTACTTATTTAACGGGTACCCGCTATATCAGTTAGGAAATTTAATATTTCTGCTATGTGGTCACGTTTATTATTGTACGATAACTATTCGTTTCATCGTGGACGACGAAAAAGACCCACGATCGCTGTGGTTTGGTCAGATAAAACATTTAACAGACATAATATCACCATTACTTCTCCTTTTGGCTCCTGTTGGGTTCTCTCCAAATGTCAAAATCACCGAATCACTTCATTCTTCTTGATCCCGGCCAGGGCGGTGTTTAAGGGATGGGGACATTTCCCCGGGTGGCCAAAATTTGATACATGTATGGAGGTGGCTGCTGAAATCCAGTATAATATTGTAATACAGTCCACTCTCGGTAACTCGAAGTTCAAGGGGGAAAAAAAATTCTACTTACTAAAAATTTCGAGTTACCGAAAACTTTTAAAAAGTATGTTTATTTTTAAATTGTTTTACATTAAAGAAATAAAAAAATGTTTTCTTAAATTCCTACTATAATACATATTATTATCATTTTTAAAGAATTGGTGTAAAGTTAATTGTTCTCAATTCTATTTTCTAAAATACCTAGTGGTTTAAATAAATCTTGCATACCTTCATTGCCTTAAATATATTTTTTTACGTAATGTTTGTAATGCAAGTGTCACTTCGATATTTGTGATGGTGGATTGTATTTGTTGGTCTTTAATTTCTCCTCCGTTATCTTCGTCCAACATACCAGAGATAATACCATTCTCAGTCCATTCTCCGTAAATCTCCAAATTTCCAATGACATTGACGTCTGACGTAAAAGTTTCATTATGATATATTTTCTCAGTTAATTGATCCCATTCATCGTCATCATCGTCATCAGAAGGTCCATAAGGAATATTTTCATTCGAAGTTCTAAAACCTGATTTTCTAAAACATAATCACATTGATAAACTATTTGAAATTAAATTCTAAATTTGGATAGGAAAATTCGAAATGTCGAAAACTTGTCAAATTCATTTTTGAGTTAACAAGGTTATTTAAACATTAAGTGTTATTGTTATTTGAAGAGGAATTTTAATCATCCGAGATATCGAAAATTTCGAGTTACCATGGTTCGACTTACCGAGAGTCGACTGTAGTATAAAAACGTTTGGGTTTGAATTAGGCTAATTACCTATTCGGACATTTTGTCTTCAGGCCATATGGGGTCATTTATCGACCAATGATATCACACAATACTAACGTTATTTTAACTTGTATTCTATCAACATGGATCTATAGATCTATAGATACACTTTTTTATTCCACATTTTCACATAAATCTTGGTTGATAACAAATAGATACCGTGAGACATAACCAAAGTTTATTATTATCAATCATTACGCATATCAATTGGTGGTCATATTATTTTTCAAAATGACGATTGTTCGCTCAATTTAGTCGAGAAAATACAGCAATTTGTTAGATTTTTTCAAAATCTTTATACATTTTTTTCCGTTACTACATACTATCGGAGAAACTAACTGAATGTGTAAATTAAAAGTTTTTTTGAAACTCTATGGTTAGTAAGAGATGGTGCGTACAAGTCTCTAAATAAAAATTGATTTTCAGTGTATTAACTGAAATCGTATTAAAGATCAAGTCGAAAATATGCAGGAATAAATTGATAAAACGTTTCGGTTCAGGAAAAGAAATATTAAATAGCCTTCGTTATTAAATAATTTAAATTCTACAGGAATAATTTAATAAATTTTATATTGTATAGCGGGAGATTCTGTTATGGTTTGATACACATTTATTCTGTTAGGAGTAAATTTTGAATTTTATTGATTTATCTCGCAAAGTATTCTTTTTTTTTAGATTCTAAACGAAGTGAAAAAATATACGTTTGACATACAAATGGAGCGAATTTTTTCTATGACTTTACCTAACCGTATTTTCGTGTAATGAAAATGGTCGTTAAATTAATAAATACTGAATAGTCAATTAAAACCATCATTCATAATATCTGAAACATAAAACATTGTACTTTAAACTACCATTTTTATTTTCGTGATAGTGAATCAATGACTGAAATCCATTGTGAATAATTTTTTTATTTTTACACTGCTTGTTCAAGTATCTGCATCGTCTGTATGACTATGTCAACATGATATCTTATTTTAAACCTTTAAAATGTATTGAATATTACAACGTGTACACGAAAACAACGAATTTAACAACCACGCTTGACTCGTGTAGGATGTGAATATCATATTTTATGTATCATTATTTTTTTTATCATCTAGTTGCTAACTGAACCAATTTAAGTTCAAAAAAATGTCGAGTTATTACAAAGTGTATACAAAAATGATATACGAATAAAGTTTTCTATAGAATGTGTTCAATTCCAAAGTCATTATAACAGATCAAAGAAACACGACTGCGTTTCTCGAAAAACAACTCTGGAAATGAATATTTACGTATATCAGAAATACAATTTTCAATCGGTGTCGCCCGTGTATTGGCATTGCATCAAGAATGATATTATGTATTCCAGCAACCAACTGTTCAGCTAAACTGTCGTTCTTTAAACTCAAAGAGATAAGACTTATCTTAGATCAACAATAAACGAAGAGAGAATAAATTCATTGGCTATTCTCAACGTGGAATTGAAAATCGTACAGAAATCAGACTACAAAGATAATATGTGATTGGTGATTTTTTTTAGAAGAAAATTTTAAACATTGTATCGAATTAATTTTTGTATTTTTTTTTTTTTTTAAGCATACACGTACTTATAAATATTATAATATTATCTGCAGAGCCGTAACAAGCTCATTTGACGCCTGAGGCAAGTTTGAGTATATGCGCCCTCTTACGTCAAAAAAAAAAAAAAAATCGTCATTTTTAAAATGTTAAATTATTATGTATATATTTGTTTATTAGAAAAGCATATAATAAGCCTCAAGTATTTATTTTAAAATTCATTTTTATTGAAACACAAAAAAAATAAATCTCATAATTTGACTTTTCTTGATTTGACTGTCGCAAATTCATCGATGATATCATATAATCAAAACATCTTCAAAATTAATTTCTCCAGCCACTTCATTTTCTATCGACAAAATAGATAAATTCGAAAGTCTCTCCTGGCCCATAGTTGATCTCAAATTATTTTTTATGAGTTTAAATTTTTCTAAAGCTACGTTCACGTGTAGCTGCAGTTACAGGCATTGTCAAAAAGATTCTAAATACTATTTCTATGTTTGGTTACAATTCTTTTAAATTGTAGTCTTGAATCAGCTGAAGTAATTCAATAACTGTCGCAGATTTAATAATATGGTCAGGAATAATTGACTTCACTACGTGCAGAAAATCGGAAATCTCATCAATAAATTCTGCACCATTGATGTCTTTTTCGTATTTCATTGATAAATCCATCTTCAAGTACTGTATCGATAGAACAATATTTTAATTAAAACAATTTATCAAAGTTTAGCGCCCCCATTTCGCTGGCGCCCGAGGCAAACCCCTCAGTCGCCTCACCCTTGCTACGGCCCTGATTATCAGTGTAAATAAAGTAAATGAAAAAATAAAGTCTTCGCGGGACGCAAAAAGCATACATACGGTCCTGGTTCCGAACCATACGTCTTCCGTTATCTATAATGGCGCGTCCCTAGATCTTTTTTTTTTAGATCCTTTTTCTACGACACGTACGAACTCGTTCTTCCGTTACTCGTACGAACGCGGCATCCCGTCACGTCGCATGACGTGCTCCAGCTCACTGTCGTCTCTGGCTTTTCATGACACTGTCGTCAAAAATTGTCCGTTCTCTCATGGCTTCTCGTAATAGTTGTCTCATGGAATTTTTTCCGCGACATAAAAACATAAACACTGTAACATAATTGATGGAAAAAGATCGAACGATACCGCGATTGATGTATTATCGTCTGAAAGCTCGCGGTGACACGCGACACGCGGAGGATTTAGAACGAAAACCGTCGTCGTTATTGTTTTTTTTTTTTTTTAGTGGTAAAATTTCTCAACCGTTTTCCGAGACATTTTCGTCGGACTGTCGTATCTGATTCGTATCGATTTCGTGCTCATCTCGTGTCACCGGAAAAACGCAATTATTATAAATTACTTCGCCGAAGTGCCGTCGTCACGACACGTCCAGGGCGAGTGTCGTAGCTGCTGCGGTACGTCGCGCGTCGGGACGGTTTTATGTTCGTAAAAATGTATAGTGAATGCACGCACGTGTATTCAGATTTGAGGGGGTCCGAAAGTATGGATATTCAACACTTGGATCAGACAATCCGAATCATCGAATGAATTACATTAAATTACGTTTTTGTGTCCGAATTTGAGATTTTCAAAAAATATTTATACCCGCGAGTATACATTTTAGGGAGAAAGGGGCAACACTTTTTTTTTTTCAAACGTAAGCTGAATAAAGGCTACGGGTTATTTCAATATTATTTGAGTATAAATATACTATTGGGCTTAATGTTGATGAACAGAGTGTTTAAATGGTTATTATTTATGATAATCAATCAAAATAAATTTTAATAAGAACGATAAAAATTGAAAATAACGTGTAATTTTTATTTGGTAAATAAGTAGTTTTATAAATGTCTTCGTTTTAATTTGTACACATTAACGACGACGTCCTAAATGAAATCATTAGATGATATTGTGCTAACATTTATTAAACTAATAGATCATATTTTTTGTCCAATGAGCCAAGTGCCTCGTATTTCTCTCCTCCTCTCCCCCATTGGCGACCATATAAACTGATAATATTCGTCTAAAAAGGACCGTTTTAGTAAAATCGACTTTGTCTATTATTCTGTTTAGTATTTTTTTGGATCAATATTGATTTATACATGACGATTTTAGCCTTAGAGTTTAACAGTCTTGAAAAAATGTTAAAAAAAAAAATTGGCTAATTTCAGACCCTGAATTTCTATTCATTTTACTTCATTTTTATCGTCTACAGTTTGAAAATTTCAGATTTCAGTCTTCAATATCGTTGGATACAGACGAAAACCTCGTAAGTCACTTTTATAAAATTGTTCAGGGACATAAAAAAAGTGTGAGATTATGATATTGATAACATAGATATGAGCATTCGTTTTTGTACAATATCTTATGAAATTAGTGTAAAATAATATGAAATTGTGATATCGAAATGTGCACAAAACTACAGTGCATCCAGTATATAAAATAATAATAATAATAATAAATAAAATAAAATTACGACTTACGAGGTTTATGTCTGTAGCCGTCGATATTTTCATAATCATAATTAATTTCATGATCATAATTTTTTTCAAAAACCGTTGATAACTGGTGCTCTAGACTTTTTCAATAATCAAACGAACTATTCAATCACGGCCCAACTATGATTGTAATATCAAAAACGACTGATGGTCTTTGTAATTTATACGTAAACTGTGTGTTTCCCGGCTGAAAGACCTAAAACGTTGTACAAGCTGCACATGTATATCAGTCTATGGTGGGGTGACCAGACGTCCCGTTAAAAACGGGATTGTCCCTTTTATGATCATCGTGTCCTGTTGTCCCGACAAACTTCAAACGGGACGCTTTTTGTCCTGTTTTTATAAGATGTTCCCGTTTTAATCCCGTTATTTCCATACAGTTATATTAATTTTATGAAAAAAAAAATATCGATGTACGAAACAAATATCCTCCTAAATATGCCTAAACTGAAAACTCAGTTCTTTTTTTAAAAAGAAGCCGATGAAATAGGGAGAGTTCTGTGTACCGAGTATAAATCTATTTTCTCAATCGAATATGGTGGGATATCAGATATCAGATAACAGGACCTACAAAAACAGAAACATATATTGGTCGTGTCTAGCAATTCTAATAAATTTAAATCGTTATTGATCGACTAAGGAAACTTCGGGTTATCGGATGAGAGCAAACGTATGACGGCCGATGAAGGTATGTTTGCTTTTCGTACGTGCAAGCACATTCATTCGTTTCGATCTATGGAATGTACGTCCTCACTTATAAAGAAAATGCATGATAAAAATGTTCTTGTGCTCGATCGAAATGTGAATTGATTACATCAAAAGTCATTGCCACTTTTGCAATTGAGCAAGTTTTAGAAGCGTTAAAAAATACGAAATTTGCAACCCTTACGATTGATAAATGAAATCACGAAAATCTTAAACTTGTTTCTTTTTGCGGGGGGGGGGAGTAACAACTGTCCCGTTTTTTATTATTATTATTATTTTTTTAATATGGTCACCCTGGTCTATATACATCCAAGTTTGTACACGTCTTATCGATCACTTTTGTACGATTTAATAAACACTTGTCACGTTTGAAATTTTCGTTTGTCATATAGAAATTTTAAAACTCAACTCGTAATCATATACGTATTTCTCTCACGATTAAAAATCGTTTTCCGTGAATGTCTGGTGATTCGTCGTCGTTTTCGAGTACTCGAAACAACGTCGTCGTGGAAAACAATCGTGCGCCAAGTGCGCTGTAAGAACCGTCAGAAAAATCAAATATTTAGTCGAACCTTGGCCAAAACACAACTTCTCTAATCGAAAAGAAGAAATCATTATTAACCGACTAAGAATTGGCCACACAAGAGTCACTCACGATTACCTCATGAAAAAGACTGAACCTCCATTATGCCGCTCTTGCAATTCACCCAATACAGTCAAACACATTCTCATCCACTACCAAAGATTCTCAGAGGCCAGAAATGAATGTGAAATCCCGGACAATTTATATGAAGCCATAGGACCCCATGCCGACACACAAAAAATCATCTCATTTTAAAAAAAAATCGAAATATTCAATTTAATTTAATCTATTTATATTCTTAATTTTTATTTTTTATTTTTGTTATGTTTTATTTTGTTTTGTATCTCTTTCCAACCATTGTAACCTAACCTAATCACTATAAGCTAATAACCTTGTCGTTGATGCTAAAACAATAAAAAAAATAAAATAAAAAAAATAATAAAAAAATAACCGTCGACGATTGTCGGCCGGTACCCGAGTAACGTCTTGTCCGAGGAGCGACGTACTCCCACCGCCATTAATGTTTGTGTCTTTGTGTTTTCAAATATAATATCTCAATCGCGAACGGTTCGAGTGAAACGATAAATTATCGAGTGCGTTCGACACACGTACGAATACACATAACGCGGGTTGATGATTATTGCGGTTTTATCCTCTGCCAGCAAATGAGTTATTACGGACTAGATTAAAACGATATTATTTACGAGCACGGCCGTCGTCCGCTCAGGATCGGCGTGCGGGCGTGCTGCAGTTAGGTACCCGGCTGTCGCTGTCGGCGGTTCGGTAACCTGCGCGGTGGTTGACGGTCAATAACCCGGTCGTGTACCCGATGCCGCAGTGCTTTTGACCGAGCGATTTTATTACTATTATTATCGTTATTGTTAAAAGCCAGTTTTCAAAACTCGTGCAGAACACTGGACGTGTGCACTGTAGCGGACGAGTGGTCGTAAGTCTTCGTCGGGTGTTCTGAGCTTGATATACCTTTCACGATATGTCTCTGAGAACGATCGGTCCGAAAATCTAGGTACTCGCGGTGTTTTTCGAAATAACGGCTGCATATTAGTTGCGGTCATGACGATTTTTGAGATGAACGGATATAACAGTTGCGGTCACGCCAATTTAGTTGATATCTTAGTTGCGGTCATATATTATACGACGATTGTTTTGTCACACATATTATGGCTCTTCGTCCACTTAATAATTCAAAACCGGTTGGTCGCTTGCGGAGCCGCAGGTGAGTATCGCTGATTCAGAATCGTCGGTATTCGTCAATTGCGCCGATTTTGGGACACTACCTGTATAGTATACATCTTTTGAGCCGGTTCAAAAAAGGTATATTAAAAAAGTATGCATCTATTGCGCCGATATAAAAAAAGGTATGGGAGACGGAGTGGCCGAGTGGAACCAGGCGTCACTGCTGACGCACACTGTCGCCGGTTCAAACCTCGGTCACTGGTGGCTCTCTCTCTCTCTCTCTCTCTGGGCAGACGACTGTCTAGAGCAGTGGTCGGCAAGTGGTTTCTACTGGAGTCCGGAAAACTAAAATAATACGTGAGCGGGGTTCGTAGAAAAAAACAATTTATTGCATTATTCAATAGTTATTATACTAAATTGTTAAAATTATTTGAAGAGTAAACATGCCTTGTGATGTTATATGAGAAATCGCATTTATTGTCTTTGGCTAGTAACTCGACGGTCCAGATCACTGACTCCCGCGGTCCGGATATGGACCACGGTCCGCCAGTTGCCGACCGTTGGTCTAGAGAGAGCGGCCGCCATCTCCCCTGTGCAGAAAGCAACGGGAAACCACTTCACGGTAAAAACCCTTCCCTAGTAACACCTTCTTCTAGGTGCAAAACCGACCCTAAGATTGATGACCCTAAGAAGAAGAAGAAGAAGAAAAAAGTTATATTAAAAGATACACATCTATTGCGCCGGTATAAAATGATAAATTATTATATATATAAAAAAAAAAATATATATATATTTATATATATAGGCAGTTATTTACGATTCGTCTTACTGTAATTTCTTGAGTTACGAATAATACGTACACGGTACAACGCGTGGAATTATACTGCACAATACTACGGATTCATTTTATAAACATTGGTACAATAATTGTCCACATTTTGTTTTATTTTCAAATAATAAAATAATAAAATGATAAATATAATGGTTTTCAGGTGTACCTATGATAAAGTTACACGATATTGATATATTAGGTTACGACACGCGAAAACCGCAGTTTTAACAAAATTTAAAGTCGCAACACATATTTGTTCTATTTGAAATCAAAAGAGACAATATTACACCCGTTTATATAATATATTTAAGAATCGATCGGCGCAGTTGATGTACACCTGTTTCTCATCTCAAAATTTGTCTATCTTTACCTGCGATTTTCGGCGCAATTGATATACGTATGCCCAGAATCGTCACGTATTGATTATTATCGACGACGACAGAACGGGCATGTACCAGTTGCCCCCAAAAGTACCTTTTTTCATACCAAATCCCCCCAAACTACCTAGAGGAAAAAGTACCAGTTGCCCTCACATGTTAATATATACAAAAATACAATATATAGCTCGTAAAATAGGGGAGGTAAATATACAAATCATAAATAAAATATAAAATTCAAAATTATAATAATTTGTCGATATAAAATATTACAAAATCAAGATATAATAATTTATCAACGTATAAATAGTACAAAATCAAAATATAATAATTTGTCAACATATAAATAGTACAAAATCAAAATATAATGATTTGTCAACATATAAATAGTACATAGATTATTATTATGTTGATTTTGTAATATTTTATATTGACAAATATTATATTTTGATTTTATACTATTTTATATTGACATATTATTATAGTTTTGAATTTTATATTTTATTTATGATTTGTACATTTACCTTCCCTATTTTACGAGCTATATATTGTATTTGTGTATATATTAACATGTGGGGGCAACTGGTATATTTTTAAAATTACGATAACAGCCGTGGGGGGGCAACTGGTAAACACCCGACAGAACTGCACGATTCGTAAGTTTTCGACCGATAGTCGGATAAAAACAGAAAACGGGATTTCGTGCGCTTTCGAGTAATCGGAACGATGGTAAAAAAAAAAAAAAAAATAATAATAATGATAATAATAATTAAAATGAAATAAAAAACGATCGCGTGCGCAGCAAACGAGTTTCGCCCACGCAAAATGCGCGGAGAGAACGGTTACTGACGATAACGCGCTGGGCACGGGCAACGCGTGTATATAGTGGTTGGTCACCGGGCAAAGTCGGTTTTCGGTCCGTCGGCACACGTTTCAGAGCGATCGTGTTTTGCAAAACTGGGCGTGATCGCGTGTTCCGCGGGGCTGTGGCACACGACGGACGATAATAATATTATTAACGCACGCGTATCTCGCGAGTCCAGACCGGATTTCGTGCGTATCGCCCCACGACAACGCCGCGTCCACCGTAATCGGATGTTCTTTATTTAACGACGAACTCGTCGCGAGAGCGTTGAACAAAAGCGCCGTCCCTCGTAGTCTCAAGGTACGTACAGACAAAGCAACATTTTGTCGGCAACACGTTGCCGAATGTTGGCAACAAATTTGTCGAATAAATGTATCTAGATACACGTTGTCAACAGTGTGGCGCGTTCAAACCGAATAATAGTTGTGCGTCAACAGTCCACATCCGTCTGTTGTAGTTGTAGTTTAAAGTGCTAAAAAGTGAAAGTGGAAGTTAAAATATAAAAATATTTAAAAAAATACATACTTTATTTTAGACAAATACCAAATGGATCTGACAACTGCCGCTGCTGGTGCTAGTGCTGCATTTTCATTATAGCTACTCATGGTAAAGTAAGAAAAAGAAGATGGTGGCAGAGAAAATTTAAAAAAAATGGAATAAGCTATGGTGACAACTTAATGTCTGAATAAAAACAATGCAAAAAATTAAAAAGTACAACTAAACTAACTAAACGATATGTGAACGTGTGTACAAATCAATATAAAATGACAGTAATTGTTGACAAAATCGTCCATACTGAGCGTTGTTTTCCATTTCGATTGGAAAACTCAGATACAAGCAACACGCGACAAATTCTTTTGATGTCATGCCGCCCAACATTGACGTGTATCCGTCATCTTTTAACCAGTTGCTGAGATACATGTTGACAACACTGTTGGCAACACGTTGCCAACAAAATGTTGCTTGGTCTGTACGTACCTTCAGACCGTTCGTTTCTAGATGTTGCGAAGAGAGTACAACAAGTCTTCGTTTAACGTCGCGGTTAGGTTCCCGGAAGACGCAACGTTAACCGAAAAAACGTCAAGTGAAACGATATTAAATTTTATATGAAATTTATACAAACATAACAATATAGTTAGACGAACACGTGTATTACAAACGACGTTATACACGAACCGTTGCAGTGTTGAACGAAACGCAAGGACTTAGACTTCTGCGACGCAATAGCGAAACAACGCTAAACGAGGCGACTTTAAATGAGGACTTACTGTATTTTTGTTTTTATGTTTTTTTTTTCTGATTCGCTCACTATAAACACGCGTTTACGTCCACAGTAGCGTTCTCGGGATTTTTTGTTGGGAGTGTGACCGTCGAATTTGACTCCCGGTAGATTTAACTGGGGGAGTTAAAATAACCGAGAGTTAATATATCCTAAGGCTAGCCGGTGATTTTAACTCCCTCGATATTTTAACTCCCCATTATCATGGGAGTCTATATATTTTTAACTCCCTATTACCACACGTGGAGTAATGATTTTCTATACTAGCCGATTATTTTAACTCCCACAAATTGACAAAAATGAATAACATGAACTCCCATGATGAAACCTTTTTTTTTTTTTTGTAATATAAGATAATCCCAAAATCTGTCCTAAAATGCTTAACCTATCAATTTATCTCGTGTATCCCTCTCAACTCTTGCATCAGCTCTACTTTTTTGTTTGGTTTTTCGGTTTTTTTTTAGATAACTATGTATTATTCACTACCACTACTTTTTTTGGATTTTCCGTTAATTCTAAAACTGTATCTTATAATATTGCTTTATCTTATCGCTTTGAAGAACGCATGGAGGGAAAGCGCATTCGGCGGTCAGTCAATGAATGCGAAAATATCCAAGCTCAGCTTTCAATACATTATTATAATTAAAATAAATTTGTAAAATTTGAAGAAAATAGTTTTATTTTTTATTTTTTTAATTAAACCTTGGGCATCTAAAAAAAAATAATAGATATGTTACTAATACAAAATCAATTTGAATAGGTATTAAAAATATTTTGAAAAAAAATTGTTGTGAATTCTATAATATGCTCCTAAATAATGAAGATTTATAAAAAAAAAAAATAGTGGTAGTGAATTAACGGAAAAGGTCCAGGCAATAGTGTATACGTATTAATATTGGAGAGCTTAAATCTCTTTACTAAATTATTTCTTCTACCTAGGTACTTAGATATACATTTTTATAAAAATTGGTTTAATCTTTTTCTATTTAGATTTTAATATAAGTATATATAAGTATATAAAATGTCAAAATAGATTGTTAGAATTGTTGTATTACCGCACAAAACGTTTTGGACCAATCACAGAGAGCAGTCAAGATGCTTATCCCAGATAGTATTATTTTCCATTAATAATAAATAATTCACAAAATATAACAATAAATCAGACTATATTTAAGATTATATTTAAGTACTTAAATATTAATATAAAACGTATTTAATTACTCTGGCTGAATTCTTACACGTAGATACCTATATTCAAATGTATGCATATACCTACAAATATTAAATATAATATAATTTTGCGTAAAATTGTAGGTATAACTAATAAAATAAGATTCTTACTTTAGTATAGAGGCCATTGAAAATCTCCATCGACGACGACCATGGTTCCAACTAATGCAATTTACGAGAAACGTGATGATCAACACCTAATGGTTGCTTTCGTGAAATAAAAATGTACACGTTGCAGATACGAACACGCGTCATTAACACCGGCCAATAGAATCGTGTTAGAAAGAAGTTTACGTCTTGCTCTGATTGGCTAATACGTTATTATAATGTCAGATCGATATCGCGATCATACATTGTACAATGAGCCCTAGATAAACTGGGAAGCTGTAAAAGCCAATCAATTTCTTTGGTCCCTTACGATTTCGTAGAAACAGTTTTCACTCTTACATCTTTGTGTTACATGATAATATTATTTGATTTTAATTGAAATGTTATTATTTTTTTTTTTTTTAATATAAATTTTTTTTCATGTTTACATTGAGTATTAAAAAACAACTAATCATTAAAATATTTTTATTTAAAAAAAAAAAAAAAACGGCGAAAACGATTTGTTTATAATAACAATATATACAGTAGACGCCGCTTATAAGACTCACGAATATAAGGTTCAGTCGTTTATTAGACTCAAAATCATCTGGAACGGTACGGACGTATCCAAATACATTGAAAAAAATCGGTTATAAGACTCAACACTTCGGCTATAAGACTCAAATTTTGTAAAATAAATAGTAGAAAATAAACTTTTTTGGTTATAATTTAGAAATAAATTGATATTGAAAAATTAATCGCAACGATTATCGTTATTATAGTGTACTGATTATCTGGCGACTGTAATATGTAATATGTGTTAATGTATTAAAATCAAATCAAAATATGTAGTAAAATACAATTTATAAATACTTTTTCCACTTCGCCTATAAGATTCATTCGGTTATAAGACTTACTTTGTGCTGGTCCCAAAGTGAGTCTTATAAACGGCGTCTACTGTATATATATAAAAAAAAAAACAATTTTACTAGTAAATATGTAATCCTTTTACGGGAGATTTTCATCCTGCAATTCATTTGCTATATAATCGATAGATAATAACAAATATTAAATTAAATGAAAATGTCGAAACGAAAATGTTATCTAATGTCAGTAATGCCGATATCGGCTTTACCGGTAAAGTACTTAAGACAAGGTAGGAAAAGTGAAAACGATTTCTTCTCCTGTTATTTCGAAGGGAAAAAGTAGCAATAAAAGTGTCATAAAAAATTTATAAAACGGTTTAGGAGCCCTATGTAATACATATAATATGGATATATATTCAAGATGGATTTATATACGAGTGGGTGGGTGGTTGGGTGGGGATACTGATTTTTTCTCTATTTTAACCGACTTTAAAAAAGGAAAAAGTTGTAAATTTGTCTGTATACATTATTTTATGCAGTGTATATACAGGCGTAACATTTTAGTTTATAAACCGATATTAATGTTTTTTTCTTCAGTGGGTCCAGAATAGCTCCATAATGGTTCCGTTTTAATCTCATTGATATTGGACTCACTTAACCTCACCTAATCTAATTTTTCTACATTTACGTTCCTGTAGTATTTTTTCAATGTAGGTTCAGCCATAACTTATGTTTTTGATTCGATTTTAATAACTATCTTTGCATCCAAAATATTATAAAATCTTTTAAATATATACTTATTTTTTAATTGTACTCTATGATCACAGATAAGAGGTTATCATCAGTGGTGAGATGGGCCATTTACCTATGTTATATGCATCTACTTATTGAAAATTTACAATTTACTGGCCAATACAAATTATTACTATATTATATTATATTGGGTTAAGTATATTCCCTAATGTGCTACTAATTTTAATTTTATTGGTATTTTACTAAAAGATACACTTAGGAAACTCCTCAAAATCAAATATATATATATATATATTTTTTTTTTTTAACTGATTTAATAATTGCAAAAGTAACATAAAGTAAGTGAAAAGCAAAAATAAATGTTTTACATCACAGTTTAATACTTATTTGTTAGCTCGCTGAATTAAAGGGATTATTATTTATTATGTAATGATTGTTTTATAATTTTGAAGTCGACGCCGTTAAGGTATAGCATTATGCACCATCTATCTATTATGATGGCGTAAACTGACATAAAATAACCTCGCGCGTCATATTTTGGTATCGCTGAAATCACACATTTGTCATCTGTGTACAACACAAATAAATGCGCAAAACAATGTACCTATATAATTTCTAACCAGTGTCTTATGTTTTACTTGACACTGAATCTAAAATTTTAAAACAATTAATATTTACATAACAAATAATATCTTCTTTATTTCACTTAACGGAACAACAAATAATTATTAAATTGTTTTATGAAACATATATTTTGTTGCTCTTTAGTTAACTTGTGTTACTTTTGTAATTTTTTTTTTTTTTGAGTCAATATTTTTATTCTTATTATGTTGATTCATCTTTAGCTAAAAAAAAAAAATAAATAACTGTAAATATGAATGGCATTGCAACCTTAATGGGAGTGCTATAACTACGTTTATTTATTAATTATTACATAATTGAACTAAAACATTAATTTATTATTAACACTTGCAGCATGCACAATCACCTTGAAGAGACGAAGAATAGGGGGAAAATAGATTTAGATAATTAAACAGCTATGATTTTACTTTTTGAACAACAATGAAATACATTTTAGGTTTGTAATGTTACCAGAAGACATGACAGCTTTTAAAATGTCGAATGTATGCAATTTATTTTCATAATGGATAGGATATATTGAATGGTATATTTGTGTGTGTATAAAAAGCTTTGCACTTTGATATTGGTGAGTTGTGTTTAAATTTTTTTTTTTTGAATTGCTCAAACAAAAACAATACATTAGTTCACAATGACGTATTAATAAATAATAGTTTTTTTTACAAAAAAAATAGATTCCATATTTTCGTACATTTATATTGGATTGATCGACAGGTAAATATCGTGTTGATACAGTATTCAGTGTTCATCAATATAGGTCTGAAAAAAAGTTTCCTCGTGGTCATTCAATTTACTTTTGGATCATTTCGACTGATGTGTAATGGCTAATGAAAATACAAAATCGATTTCCCCCATGCCACGTATATATGCATATATATATGAATAAAAGTAGGCGAGTGACAAGCAGTTCGTGATTTCGTCCTTCCATGATTTTTCTTGAACAAGAGATTTCAGTTCTATGGACCATCACTTAAATACAGATTGTAATAATACTAAACGTTTTGGATATCGTTTTCATGGTTGTCTTAAAGTTATATTCTTCAACCCATATTTTGGACGATCAAAGATGATACAGTGTGTTAGGTACTCGGTACACGGTGTACTGACAACACTAGAATCTGCAAAAAATATCAAGGGTTGGATTAAAAAAAAACAAAAAACAAATTAAAAATACTTCGCACCACGAGTATTCTTGTTGGTTGGTATAATGCATTTTAAATTAACGATGTGTCGTTTTATCAGAATAAATTATACATAAAAATTTCGAGTAAAGCTTCCCTGTGACATCAGAAATTAAAATTACCCATTAAAAAATGTACAAAAAAAATATGAATGACGATTTTTGAAGCGCTTTTTCGGTATATTGTTGGTAAAGTAAATAGGTTTATATTAAATTTCAAATTATCGTTAAGAATTAAAATTGAAAATTCTCTTACGCACATTTAACCGATTTTACTCCGAATTTTCAGATAGTTTTTCCGAATAATGGAAAAACTTTTGTAAATAAAGAAAAAATAATCACTGTATAGAACACACAGTGAAAGCCATTTTCGATCTATCAAACTTTCGAATGGTTTCGACTACCCGAATAAGTGGTTACAGACAAAGAAAAAAGAGAAAAAAAGGAACTTAATTATATGTCTCCATATCGGTGAGAATTTTAAATTTAAGTTTTATTTAACTGTTTACACCACGTAGAAAAATTTGGTAAAAAATCATACCCAAATATAACTAAAATCGATTTAATGGAATGATATCATGTACCGTTTTAATTCAAATTTTCGGTAGTTTTTTCCCAAGTATTGCAGAAATGCTAGAAAATATAAAAAATGACTTTTTTAGGGTACTCTATGAAATTTATTAGGCTGGTACTAAAATTAAATTTTAAATTGCTTCAAATAAGAGACAGACCAATTAGAGAATTATTTTAAAAGCTTAGGGTGTAACTGCACACTCAACTGGGGAGACTTATGATGCCCCCGATAGAAGGTTTTTTATTGAAAACTATACTTATATTATTTTTATATTTTTGTGTTTAAATGTATTTTATTTCAATATTTCAATTATACTTAAATCCTGTATACAGCAATTAATCGAAATATAGAATTTAAAATAACACGTTTACGTTGTTTTTTTTTTTTTTTCATTAATAATCATTTTCCATTAAATTATAATTTCACAATAAATATTTAATGATTTTAAATTTATAAATTGCTATTATTTTGCCGTACCTACAACTTGATAATCGATTTTACCCAGACATTACCGACATCATATTTTATTAAATCATAATTTATTTTGACCTTATTGGAAACACCGTGAATTTTTTAAGGCTTATAAAAATTGTGCGGTGGTAGGAGAATAAATTCGAGTTACGTGTTGGTAAATTTATGACGTTGCATACAAACCAAAAACCGAATTCCTCCGAAGATCAACAACGCAAAAGATAAACATTCGCAATATTTGTCATTGTATAACGACAATGATCGTTCACGTCATCATTACGATTTTAACATTATTTGTAGTTTCTATACAATAATTTACTTGATTTCCGATAAGAATTCAACAGAACAAAAAGATCATTTTCCTTCGCTACACGGGAAAACATCGAATCATATTAATATTTTTGAGTAAATATGTAAATAAATATAATATGAACAGTCGATATTTACTAAGCAATCTAGGGATATACGTGAAATCGGCTACGTGAAATCGGTCACGAAAAAGAACGTGTGTTCAGCCCAAAAACGTATAGGTACATATTATTACATATATGTTAAAAATATCGGTCATCAATAAAGATAATTTAATAATTGATGACGTAAGAGTTTTAATTGTTAACATCAATTTAATTAGCTTATTAACATACGGATGGAATCATTAACGTCTTGGTTTTGCTTTTTTGCTTTGCACGATCAGATAAATATTTACTTTACGTTGTCGTTTCAGTCGTGTAATCGTGTTTGGAACACGGTTAATGCAGAGTTTCGATTTAAAAAGCAAATTAAAAAGTCGTTAGTGTATTTCATCGTGCATAAAAATAATAGCCCAGAATAAATAATAATAATAAATAATGATAATAGTATTGAATCATGAACGTAATATCATGCTTTTACCATGATAATCACCAGACAATAAAAAAAAAAAAAAAAAATGTTAGAATACATTTTGAGTTATCTATATGCTATGGAGTAAAAAGGGTCTTAAATCTTCGGGTACGTTGAACTTCTCCTTTATTTTTTATTTCAACACATATTTCACACGTAAATCGCATCTACTACCGTGCTCATGAGAATACGGTTGTTTAAAAAAAATAAAATACATTTTATACATAAAATTATAGTTATATATTTGTGTCACTGAACATATTGACAATTTAGGAACAGACGAAAATCCTCAGGAAATGATTCCTTTTTTTTATATCTGTCGAGCAATATTGTATCATCGTCTATAGTAATTATCATATTTTCAGTTTGTATACAAGCTTCTTTATACACATATTATGCGGTCCTAGTTTTATTTACCTTTTCATATTGATGAGCTCATATAATTTTTTTTTTTTTTGTTCAAGCTTGAAGTGTTCAGAATAAGGTGAGGTGAAATGAATCATTTTTACGAATATTATAAAATCAACATTGAATAATTTTGTTATTCTCCAGAATTATTTTTGTTAGAAACCGGAAAATTTCACCCAATGTCTGCCGTGAGGTTGTTTTAATTTTTTTCTAAAACTTAACCAGTATATACTAAAATTATTATTTAAATTTCACTCAAAATAGTTTTCCGGAAACAATGATTTACCATTGGTTTCAAATTAAATATATCATCTAATTTAAATATGTCATTATATATGCATACCTAATATTTTATATTATCATAATGGACCGTCTATGGTTGTCTGCGTTTAAAACGATTACCTCGTTCGAAACCGAAAGGACGAAGGACAAACTTTCTCCACCATCGTTTTACCAGATTTTTATTTTTTATTTATATGACGTTGGACGTAGTTTCTCAAAGTTAAGTACTGTTGTGCAGTTAAATAATTTTAAAGCGATATTTTAAAAAACAAGCATTACGGAAATGTGAAACGAGAAATTTATATATTCTGAAACAATGATATTGATGTCATTTGTAAATTTCAAGTACTGAAAAATGAATTTCTTAAACACTTTTACACCTGATCGGAAGTAAATCTGAACACTATTTAGAGTAGGTAGTTGATGCGAAATAATAAGTTCAGTATGAGAGGTAGGTCGAGCTTTTAACAGCATTTCGGAGGCACAACGATAATACACTAGATTCCTCTGTAGACAACATTAAAAACCAGTCTAGGTGCTTGTCAATCAGTATATTGAGGATATGCACTACTAAACGCTATGAAAGTTTACGATGAGATAATAAAAACGAATAATACGTAAAAACCAATACCTAGATGTTTTTCTTACTTAATTAAGATAAATAAATAAATAAATAAATTAAGATAAATAAATAAATAGTGAAATAATTAAATAAATAATTCAAATCACAATCGACATATTGTTATAAATATAGTGATTTTGATCATTTTTTGCTGTCTTTATAGGAAATGATAACATTAACTAGACAATGATAATAACATTTCCTGGTTTTATGAGGAAAAGTCGTCATTCCGTAATTGGCAACATTTTCGATATATTTTCTACGTCGTATAAAAAAAAAAAAAATGATTTTCATTCACGGATTTACTATATTATTGTGCTCGTTATATTACAGTGGACGTATCACAATATAAATGAAAAATAATTGACGTACAAATACTCGCGAGTGTTATTTATTTTTCGGCTCTATATTTTTTTCCTATGGCACTCCTATGACTTATTATTATAATACTCGACGTATGACGGGCTACAGTCACTATGTATATAATATATAAATATGTATTATGCGTGAATGCGATTGTGTGCGTGTGTGTGTGTTTTTCATATAATATTATAATATACAAAACGTTTATAATTTACATTTTGCATACGGACTGTATATTATATACTTCATACATTTCTCGTGTTCATATAAAATATAATCGCCCTCGGTCTTGAATATTATCATAATCATTTTATTTTTTTCTACAATTGACTCCGGGATAAGCTCAGCCGACTTTCTTAAATTGTTGTTCGGTAACAAAAGAACATCAGTATACGTCATGTTTCTCTCTCTGAATGTGATTATTGGTCATTTCTATAGAAAAATAATTATAATACGCACGCATTCAATGCTCGCCGAATATTGACATCAGTGTTGATATATTATGACGTTTTATTGAAAGACGAATCGGAAAGATTTCTACTCGACGTTTTCTCCGGACCACTGCTATTATTAATAATTAAAAGTAAATAATAATTATAGTGAACTATATAAGAGAAGTATAAACATGAGTTTTTTTTTTTTTTATTCTCCTACCAAACCGGTCGAAGTTTGTGTATAGAAAGCGAACTAATGAATCGATTCGATTTAATTTAAATGTATTCGTTTTTTTTTCCACTTTGAGTGTAAGTTGTTTTAAGGAATACGAATTTTGTATTATTTTGATTGAACATAACCCCGGACAGACATCAAAATTTTTTTTTTTTTTTAAATAACGGTTATAAAAGACACACATAATACAACTGATGTTAAAATCATATATATATATATATATATTACCTGCACGTTATAATATCGACGAGTCGACATTTATAATTGGTTAAAATTTTTTCCGTATGCTCCATCAAATTATGCTAATGCACTATCCATATACAAGTACAATTTAAATACACATTATTTGTTGTTCCCGGATAAAGTATTCCAGTTTTAAAATCCCCTAATTGCTTTCGAACTAATTACATTAATTCACTCAGACGTTTTTATTTTCGTGACTACTATAACTGTATAGGTGGAATTTTTATTCACTTTGTTTTCGTCGGCAAAACACCGTTCGATTCTATAATGTAATATAATACTCGCGTTTCCCCGTATTGAGAACGGAACTCAAAATTTGACAAGTTTTTCGATTTTTACACACGAATCGGTCAAAATTCATATAATATTTGACAAATATAGATACACTAATTACCATTTTTTTTTTCAAAATTTTTTCAATCCAATATATATTAACAATCACGGTTCATTTCCACACACGCATCATTCGCATTCGACGCGGTTCAACGCGAGAAATTATTGTTTTACAACAACGGTCGGCAACTGGCGGACCGCGGTCCAAATCCGGACCGCGGAAGGCAGTAATCTGGACCGTCGACATATATCTTTCTTTGATAGTTTAATAAGTACGTTATTTCAATTTCCATCGTGATTATTTAAAAAGACGTCGTTTTTAAAATATTTTTTTTCATAAACAAATAGAGAACAAAATTAACGGATTCTCACCTTGATCCTTGAGGACATATTTCGTATTAGATGTTCTACAAGAGTTCCCGATTTCGAGTAACTAGCCATGGACAAGAAATGCGATTTCTCCCATAACATAACAATGCTTGTTTACTCTACAAATAATTTAAACATTTTAGTAAAAATCATCGAATAATGTAATAAAATAAATTATTTTTTCTACGGGACCCCGTTTACGTATTATTTTAATTTTCCGGACTCCAATAGAAATCACTTGCCGACCACTGTTTTACAACATTAATATACGCACAGCTCGTTGTTATATTATGTTACGCGCGTATAACTCAATGTATATAATATACTGTACGGACGTATAAAATAATAAATACGCGGCGTGTGTATATTAATATAATATCGCGTAACAATAATGATAAAAATACGAGAAATTCGAATTGAAGGTAGACGACCTACAGTCCAAGATCGTGTTCGGCGCGTCAGGTCAAGTCGACCATCGTTTATATTACTGGTCGGAAAAAGAAAGAAAGAAAGAAAGAAAGAAAGAACGACAGAAAAAGAACCTCACGTCATACGATTATAATATTGGCGATATTTTAATCTCAACAGCTCGGAGTCGTGTCGCTGCTCGTACGACGTATAATATTATCGTACGTACGTATCCAGCGTCTTGTTAATTATTATTATTTTATTTTATTTTATTTTACATTTTCTTCGCGTCCGACCTACGTGCGCAAAACGTAATATCGGATAACAAATTATTATTATTATTGTCATTGCAGCGTTTATAGTACTTACTCCGTACGCGCGGCGGAGGCGGCGGCGATAAGTACGGTCGTACCAGGGTCGGCAACTATTTAGTTTGGAAAATCGGGACTAATTTTTCCATAAAAGAACATTTTCTTCTGATTTTAATATAATTATAAAGGTAATAATTTGACAAATGATGGCATAATGACAAAACATATAATAATAAAACACACATATAATTATACTCTCTTTATGTAAATACTTTATCAACAGCCATTTTATAGTAGATATTCAATAAAAATAATGATTGATACAATAATAATAAGTACCTGATATGAATATTTTTTAATGACTAAATTGTTTATGAAATAAAAGGTAACTTTATATTTATAATCAATGATATCATGTTAAAACGGTATAGAACAGGGGTGGCCACTAACCTTAACTCTGGGAGCAGCAAATTTATAAAGTCAATTCGAGGTGAGCCACTTTGTAAAGTAATACTTACAAAATGAAAATACGTTTTTCATTTTAAATCAAATGATGGAACATTTATATTTTATACTACAAAAAACATTATAGTTATTGAATTATTGACATTGTTACTTTATTATCTTACGGTTCTAATGAAATTATACATTTATTAATTTTAGTCTAAGTTTGGTTCAAGAGCCGCACGAAACTGATTTAAGAGCCACATGCGGCTCGCGAGCCTCGTTGTGGCCAGCCCTGGTATAGAATCTAAATATAGATAATACAAATTATGTATTGCTGTGCTCGATAACAAATGAAATATTATTGTTTGTACAATCGTAGAAAAAAGGCAGATTTATAATTTCCTGATGTCCCGGGAAAATTGTGTCCCGCATAAATTTTGATCGGGACACGGGAAAAAAACTTTGAAATCGTGAATGTCCTGCTAAAATCGAGACGGTTGGCGACCCTGTGTCGTACCGACGACGCGACGTGCGCAATAAAACACGCGAACGATCATTATAATACGTCATTATTACTATGAGTATATTATTATTTTTTTTAGTTATTTATTTTAATTGTTTCAATACGCAGGGTATTTTTACAATGTTACAATATTATACAATATACCTAATCATTATAATGGATAATATTTACAGCAGTATTTATATTTACTAAAAACTAAATGTTTAAATTTTTGGTTAGTTTATGAGTCTAGGTCGGAATCTGAGGTTGAGGTGTTTTCAATAGGTTCGAGTAGGATATCCTGAGGTAGCTGAGGTTTGAGTCTTAGATTGACGGATCTTCTGTCGATTCTGTAATGGCGCGCTCCATCAACTTTGTGAAGATTTTTGTGAAAATTTTTGAATTGTTGTGTTATCCAGGTAGATAGTTGTGGAAGGCCCGTATCGTTATGAAGTTGTTTGTTTCTCATAAACCAAGGGGCCTCCAGGGAAGTATATTATGATTACGATTATCGACCGAGCTGCAGTTGGCCTACCCGCGTATGGAAATCACGTTATGCCCATAATAGCATATTAATAAATTATAATAAATGATAAATTTTTTACGCTCGATTATATCGTACGCGCTCGGGGAACGACGACGACGCGCGTCCGATCGGGTTGTTTTTCGAATTAAAAGTCGCCGCCGCCGCCGCTGCGCGCGATAAACTCGACGTAATAACGACATGACGCGTTTATTAACGTTATGTCGCGTGTGAATTTTTCGCGACGGCCGACGAACGCAGAGCGCGCACGCTATTTTATTGCTCTTATCGTCGTTATTGTTATTATCGTCGTTTATTATTACGTCGCTTTTAACTTTTACCGAGAATCGCGTTCGAGTCGTAAAAACCGTCGTCGCACCGGTTTGACGTTTGTTTTTTTTGTTTTTTTTTTTTAATTTGTTTTTCCTTTTCCGCCCGTTCAACGCCGCGTGCGTCATACGGATTTTCGAACAGACTCCCAACGACCGAAACATCTTTCGACGAGAGGACGCGCGCGCGCGCGCTCGTTAAGTTTTGGCCTTTCGTTCGTCGTACGTTGACGGGAACGGTCGCTGTACGCAGGAATGTATTTACCCTAGGGCTAAACAGGGCTATAGCCCTGGACGGAAAATTTTGAAGGGCGGCAAAAATCTGAACAAATACGTGATTCGTTAAAAATTAATTTATTTTATTCGACATTTTTTTAAACAGACCTTTTTTATTTTATCAAACATAATTAGGTGTATAGTTTTAACGGAAATAACGCTTTATTATTTTTTAACTAAAAACGTATACGAAAATATAAATGTAAACTTTTTATTAAAGCTCTACAGTGTATACCAACATACGTAAACCAAAGTTAGTAGATAGGTATGAACATTGATTGTGGCTGAAAGGTCCTTTTCAACATTAAAAAGGATTGAAAATTACTCGCGATCTCGGTTGACTGATTTGACCATTTGAACAGTTTGGCAATTCTCAACATTGAGAACGAAATTTGTAGAGATATTGATTATGATGACATTATTAATGATTTCGCTCAAAAAAAAAATCCCATCGTATTGTAAGTTCTCGACTTTATTGTTCCACGTCTGTTTTTTTAAATTTTTTTCATGAGCATATTTTTGAATCACAACAATTTTGAATTTTTTTTTTTTTTTAATATGTTATTTTATATTATGTTTTATGAGTATTGTTTTTCTTCTAATAAAGGTTATTGTTTATGCTACATGTTATATGAAACTTAATTTTTTATAAATTGTACACCCATATTTTAATAATATACCAACAAAAATTATTGGGCCGCAAAAACTATAAATACATCATTGGCTGTACGACGCGCAAAAGATTCGGTCCGGACGTCGTCGTCGTCGTCTTCTACGGTTTTGATTCCGACTCTGCGTGCTGTATCGCGATCGCTTTTTATTTTTTATTTTTCGTTTTGTTTCGCTATTTCTCCACTTCGTGCCCGTCACGATCCGAGGCGACACGGCGCAGCGCTTGAACGTGTTTTTATCTTTTTCGAAACACGGACTTTTCGAGAGTCCGGAGCATGAAACGTGTCCTGTTCCGAGGTGTCACTTTTCGATTTCACCACTCGGCCACCGGACCGTCTTTGATTTACGCTCAGATACTCTGAGGTTCGACGTAGTAGATCTTGTCTGGTCCATCGATCAGATTGTCTCGTCTAATAATGATTTCGTTTTTTTTTTAGTAAAACAGCATACGCCGATAGATATATGCATTAAGAGAGGTATCATGACGGGGTTTATCACAGAACAATAAATTATAGTCAAACTTTGGTCGATTTCAAATGTTTTACAACCAATCGTGCAACCTTCTTAGCTGTGATATAATTGGAGAATTCAAATTAGTTTACATATTTATTAATCGTCTTGTGCAGGGTAAAAGCTCAGCGACTTAAACGTTACCGAACAAGCGATAAAATATAAACACAAACAATAAATAATAAATACGAACGTTTCACATGGGTACCCGCTAATTTGAAAAATGAGTATTCAAGATAAAACGAACGTTCAAACAGTCACTGTTTATAATGTGTAGGCACACACGTGTGAAATCCAGACTGCACGATTCGATTGTCAGGGCACAATACTGCGTGTTAAAGCACACACTGTTGCAGGCTTTCGACAAATGTGTACGTCTGCAATTATTTTTGTCACTCGACCATTATTAATACGGCGTAGTCGCAGTCGTGTCTGGAACTCGCGTTTAAATAGCATTTCGTTCGAACCTGGAGGCAAATGAGAAAATAAAATATAGTAATCACTTTTTAAGCCATTTCCGTACTATCGCAATTATAACGTAATAACGCTTCGTTTAATGTTGATTGCAATGTTATCATCCTAAAAGGGGTGATAAAAATGTGAGAGGGTTTAGTACATTTTTAATTTGTTCTTAAGTAATATCTACTTTAAAGTTTAATAATTGATTCTAATTTCGATTTTTTTTTTTTTTATAACTGATATACTTTGCTAACAGTCTATTGATTGCAGTTTTTATTTTAATGAGACTTATACAAGAGACCTATGCGTCGTCTGAAAACGTTTTCCAAGTACCAAATTTTTTTCCCGTAGATAATGGATATAGTTACTCATAATTAAAGACCGGACTTCGCATATATTGCATGTCCATATTTTTTTATAAGCGATTACATGCAGTAAATGGATTTTCACCGATCATAATGAAATTAATAATATTACAAATTTTTATTTTGCATGTTTTTGCATATTTTAGGTGTAATTGCATATTTTCCATAAAACTGCATGTTTTTGCATATTACTTATACATTTGAATGTTTTAATTTAATTTTGTAATTCTATACACAATTATTATTATGTAAACATTAATTATGTTAAACATATTTTTAAAAATAATGTAACATTACATTTTCGTAGATCATTATTAGTTGTTAGGTAGGTACCTCATTCATTACACACTGGTGTTCCTATCGTATATTTATGTCTTATCTGCTTTGTCTAACATTACCGTCATAATACTACATAACACAGACTGACATATAATATTGTATTTTATTGATAGCATAATTATTTTTTTCATCATAAATGTTTTGATTTTCAAGTTTATAATAAATAAATACCTATAATATACCAAAATTATTTTGCATACTTTGTGCTTTTTAAGTGCAATATTTGAAACTTTTTAAGTGCTTATTTTAAAACTATTAAACGCATATAAATCCGGTCTTTACTCATAATAGTTACTTGGGATAGAATTCGGTACATTTTCTCTGAATGCTCTGACTTGTTATTTTTAAATATAAATTTAAACCATAATTGTATAAAATGAGCTTATTATACATATTGTATAATGTACTAATTATTATAGGTGCATATATTTTACTTCACTCGTTTTAATCTTTTTGTTCATTTAATACGCATCTATAATAAATGTATAACTAATTGTTCAAAAGAATAGTATATTATGTATTTGTTTTATTTCCAACTGCAAATATTAGACCTTTTTAAATACAATGTGTATTATGCTAAATGGTGCGTACGATGAGTGAAATATATACAGCGTAATATAATATTTGTCATCTTCAGTGTATAATTATCGATCAAATTCCACTTTACTCACCACTTCTAATATACCTTCTTTTATTATTTTTGAGGTTAGTGAATTTTCAATGAATTTATTATAATATACACGGTATACAATATACACGAATGCACATTAGGGTGATCATTAAGTTTCATGTATGATACTCTTCAAAACACGCCTGCCAAAATGTGTCTACTATTAAAAACAAAACGCGAAGATTTCTACGGGAAATGTGTTGAAACACCGAGTATAGGACACGTAGGTAGTAATATTTATAACAGTTAACAATAATTTATTAATTTTACCTTTTTTTTTTTTAATCTCACACTTTTTCAAATAAACTAGCTAAATGATTTTTTTTCAAACAGCACAAATGTTTAAAATTTGAACTGCATAAATGATAACACTATTACTATTATACGCGACACCGTCGCGACCGAACACAATCATCCTTTGTTATCCGGTTGTCGTGTTTTACAATTTGTGGTATTGTTAGGCATTTTGACCGAAGAATGTCATTTATTTGATATGAAAATTAATAAATATAGTTTTGTTTTTTATTGCTTGTGACTTGCTTTATTTAAGGAAAAAGAAATTTCAAGTTGTATTGACATTTTGCGGTGTTTATTTTGTTTATTATGTTGGAAAATAAATATATTACTATTATTATTATTATTATTATTATTATTATTATTCGAATGAATGTTATGATAATTTTACAGACATATTTACGTGAATAAAATTCTTGATTATTTACATCGTCAATAGAATAACAACGGGTAACGACTGGTGACTCGTTCCCGCATGTTGTTTATTTTTCCGTGGTGAGACAGTTGACTGTCGAAAAAAATAAAACCTTTTTGGTTTAACTTAGAAATAAAAATTGCTTTCGATAAAATCCAGTTATACTCTAAGCAGAAGAACTAGTAATGTTTCCATTAAAAAGAAAGTTTGTTTATCAGAAATATTCAAATCACGCGGGTACACGTGATAGTCTTGTTATTATTACGAGCGTCAACAAAGAACGAAAGACCCGAAAGACGTCCGTTTATGTCGTGGTCAACATGTTAAATAGTCAAATTTTTCGGATTTACCTTGACACAACTTCTCATAAAACGCATTAACGACTAACACGAGTAATAAAAAGAGATAACGTCCTAAAAGGTTTGTGCGCTCCACTATTATTTTACAGACGTCATAAATTTGGTTTTTTTTTTTTTAGATAAACGTGTTTGGAAGTTATTGTATTTTCTTTTATTTTTTCAGAGAAAAGAATTTCGTGCATATAATTTTATTGATATGAAATTATACGAAAAAAAAAAACCATAGATTTTGAGTGGTGTGTGATTTATTTTTCATTATTATTCTAATTCACGGAATAAAACAACACAGCTTTCTCGTGTCTTTTGTTCTTTTAACAAGCTCAACTTCATATCATAATGTGAATACCTATATTTTCAACAGTCGATTTTTTAATAATTCCGTGAACCGAGTGATTATTTATCAACAGTTTTATTTCGAGTGAATTTTAAATTTTACCCACTTTGGTATTATACCCGCGCGTGCTATTATAATGTAATAGGAGTATTATATTAAGACATTCGGTATATACTTTCATATTTACGTCTGAATTATTAATGGCGATTTTGTGTACTCTGTTTTATCGTTAAAGCGAGCACTTACAGAAAAAAGCGTTTCCGTAAACTGTTTAAAATGCACATCGTTCAACTATAGTGTACACAAAACTAATTGATTCCTCGCGCCCACTCGGAGCCTAAAAAATTAAAAATAATTATGTTCGAATAATTTCCAGTACAAACGAATGCGTTTTTAATTAATTGAATAATTAAATTTTGATCCTTTTCTTTAATAGGAGGCACTTAATAAACGTTAAATTGCGTGGACTTATTTGTTAATTATTTAAAAACTTTGAAAACCTTTTGAAATGGAATAGGTGAAAATCTGCGCCCAACTGAAAAGTTTTGAAAAACATTTTATTCGTACCACGCATCGCATTCTGTGATGTATATAAAATATATAAAGCATATTTAAAATGGCGTTCAAAAAAATAATAATAATAAATTACTTATCGCATGATTAACAGAAAACAATATAAATTGTTATTTAAACGTCATTACAAAATTAGTTCATTACTCTTAAGCTTTTCGTATGGAAAAACGTAAATTAACAATCACATTCAAAATTCAACCGTTCGAATACAAAACTTAAACGATTCAAAATCGGTTTCAAACAATTCGAGAACAAAATCGATTGATTTTTTTCACAAGGTAAACGCCGGCGATACTTTAATTTATACAATTCCAATAATAATTATAATAATAGCCGTCGTTAGAAGCGAAACGGCGTCTTTTGTTCAAATCTCATGCGTACACATTAACTATACGTGAAACGTTATTTATTCGGACGGTCGCGGGATTGACGAATATTCATCGAAATACGAAATCAGTCGGTAACCGAAATAATATGCGAGCTTTTAAAAACAACCGAACGAGAGAATCGTGTGATAGAATGTGTTTTCAAAAAAAAAAAAAAAAAAAAAAAAAAAAAAAAAACAAAAAAAAACAAACAAACGAAACAAATAAAAAAAGTCGAGAAGAAACGCGTAGGTTTCGTATACGCGATTTATATTATTGTCGTATTTTATTTTATTACACTACATCTAGTTCGTTGGTTTTCGAGATGCGTACACCAGATCGGTTGTACATGTATATATATATACATAGTCGGGGGCACCGAATAAATTAAACGTGCGTATAATATTCGGCCGCTAGCTTAAAATCCTAATGTGTATACGTACGTATATGTGGTCCGCGAGAGTGTATATATCACACGGGATAACGTGCACGAAAAAGAAAACAGTATAATAAAATATCACAATAATAGTAATAGTAATAAAAAAAAATACATTTAAGAGAACCATTTACCAGTTTATTGGTGAAAACATGTAGGTCAACAGAGATTTGTGACCAGGTGTGTATGTGTGTGTGTGTGTGTGTGTGTGTGTGTGTGTGTGTGTGTGTGTGTGTGTGTGTGTGTGTGTGTGTGTGTGTGTTTTTGTGTGGGTGTCACTCGTAGTAAATGCAATCCGGAATCGAAACTGGACGATTGTTGTTATTATTATAGACATAACAATATTCTTTGTTCAGTTAAACGAGAGTAATATAAAGTCAGAAAAAAAAACAGGAGCTTAGAAAATGTTATATTTTGGGATTATTTTGAACGTTTCAATTCGTAATGAATAAAACATTTATTTTGTATACTATAAATTTATAAACCGTAGCCGACATGAACTCGGCGCCAATACAGCATGTAATGTTATTATCACAATAATTCAATACGTCGTCTTCTCTATGATAAACTTACGCTTCGGTAACATTATAACGATCATGATCATGAATAATCATGAAACGGCAATCATTATTAATATTATACATTTTTCAAAAAAAAAAAAAAAATAATAATAATAATAAAGTAGTTTGGTTCATAACAGATAAAATGATAAATACATTTCATACATTATTATAAATAAATATATACTAAAAGAAAATACGTTTCTTTTTCAACGCAGGTAATTGTGAGTTGACGACGTCGACTAGGTTTGTACTCGTTAATGATACACTTATCATTTAATATTTATGTGCACATTTAATATTTATGAATAGGATAAGAACTTGTTCGAGAATAATTATTAATAATCTGTACCATTTATAAATTATAAAACGTCTACCTACGTATAAATAATAACAATAATAATAATAATAACAAAACTCATTTAATACTTATACACTCGACAGCGGAATGAAAAATGGCTGGAATGAGATCTTATTAGTTTTTACCAACTACCGCCGTTATTGAATAACGAGAATCAATGCGATTTCACACAGATAAAACCGTATTGGAATATCAAAATCCTAAAAAGTGTTTTTATTATTATTATTTTTTTTTTATTGATTATATGTTATTTCAATTGTTTGTATAGAATAAGTAATTTTAATGTTTATCTGAAATCTAAATAGACGGAGAATTTCTTAACTGAATTTGTTACTTTTAGACGTTTACGTTTTTACGTCAAAATAAATGAAGTGGTTGATTCAATTTATTTTACCTTGAACGTTTTATAAAACAAATTATACGCATAATCAAATAACTCATCCGATTCTTGTCATCAATTAACTTTTAACTTTGTGTCATTAAAAGAATAATATTATTCGAAGGAAGTATTTTAACAACAATTTGAATATGAATAACTGAATATTAATAATAAAATGACGTGTCTTATCCCGTCGAGATATTAAATTAAAAAGTGATAATCTTTCATCTAAATTACGTTCGACCGTTTTCTAGAAATTATGAAAATATTTCTTTGTCGGTTCGAAAAATTAACAAACACAAAAAAAAAAAGTTAAAATATATACTTTAGGATACCTCCGAGTAGTGGACGTTGTTTAATAGTGAACGCGTACACCAGATTTTGATCCCGATTTAATAATATTGACCGTTTATTGATGAACATATATAATTAGAAAAAAATCTATCTTAAAACGTTTACACATAAATCGTAAATAGAAATCGATAAAATATAAAGAAAGCGATCTTTATCGTTTTTACGTAAAATAAACGAAAACCACCTGATCGTATACAGAGTGTCTTACTCAAGACATTACGATAATTTTTTTATCGAAAATTCATATGAAATTGAACTGTCAATCGATATTTTGTTTTTTATAGCTGTTTCATTAATACAATGCTCAATTAGGAAACACATTATAACTTGATGAAACCTTTATTTCATTTTAAAACAACGACTCCTACAAAAAAAAAAAAATTCGATATTACCATTAGGCGTATAAATATGTTGTGCAAACAAAATCAAATCGACGTGCAAACAATGAGCCCCTCGTGGCGGAGGATCTTTTACTGCCACGGGTTTGTCCGTTATTCAGAGGTTTCGCTCTAAACCCGTAAGTCTCTTATTCCTGCACGTCGCGTGTCCGTGCGCGGTCGTACTTTTGGAAGTCGTCACGAGGAAAAACCAAGTACAAGCGTTTATTATTCCGAAAAAACCCGAGACGGCGTTTTATCGTCGACGGTCGGAGTTGCCGCGCGAAAAGTCATAGATCTCGACACGCTCATTTGGTATACACCGCGCTATAATCGAGTGGATCGAAAGACCGTGACGGTCGACGCGCCCCCGACGGCAGAGACTTTACCGTTTTCGCCGTCATTGTCCCGAGTCGACTTTGCCGGTGATTTATGTACCGCACGTGGATAACGACGTCAACCATACGCCGCGGTGAAGTTTTAATTCGATATCGGTCCCTAGTAGATAACGCTACCGACTGTAGACGAGAAACAAAAATAAAAGTAAAGTCGTCTTGACGCGTGATATTGTTAAACAGACTACCTATATTCTCCGTCTAATTTTCGCCGAGGTTAAACGCAATAAAAACACCGTATCATATTATATTATTATTATATAGCGGCGGCAGCACCTTAAAACTCAATTTGAAAATGTCGTAAATGTAAACTTAATAAAAATCCGACTGGGAAAAATGCAATAAACAACAACAAAACGTACAATAAAAAATTGGCCGCGTAGTCACTGCATTTACGGTTTATAATAATAATAATGATGATGACAATAATAATAATACGAACGGAAAGAATAATTTAAAAAAATAAAAAAGTATAAAAAAAAAAAAGAAGAAAAGTCGTGTTCTTCGAAAACTGTCGGTGCAGTCGTACGAAGCTATTACGCGTTTGCCTATACGTATCCTGTAGTTCGGTCGCGCACGTCAGTCGGCGTACGATTATTAAACGCGTACACGGGGAGTCGATGGTCCACAGCTACAGCCACGCCAAGTCCCGAGTTCACGTCTATGCACTTGTCTCTATCTCTCTCTCTATTGATCGCGTTTTCCTCCCTCGTCAAATCAGTAAAATCATTTCAAATAATCGGAGTAGATACGAAAATATATTTCGACGTCGTCGGTCGAATATCTTCCAGACGGATCTTCTTTGTTTTCCACAAACGTATCGTACTTTGATTTCAATAATTTCGATACGCGTGCATCTCCGAAATCCGTGTCCTCGTAATCCACATGCAATTACGCACTGTATTGTGGTTTTGAGCTCGGATTTTGTAGCAAAATAAATCCTTAAAAAAGCATTTCAAGTAGCTAAAAAAATACAAAAAACATTTATTAAAATTTATTCCGAAAAAAACAAGTTTAAATTAGACATTAAATTAAATGTTAAAAAAGAAATTTACGACCATATACTTGGTTAAGTTACTTTCGTTCAAACTAATCCTATTGGGTGCTAATATATTTTTATTCATAGAAAAAGAGCTTTTCACATCAACTGAGGTAATTGGCGCATATTTCATGTAAACTAAATTATTTCAATAACATCGCCTAAAAAAATTAAGAATTTTTATACTACAACTTATTTGCATTGATATTTAATATATTAATGAAAATACTTGAAACAAAAATAAGAATACCTCTTATTTTTCTGATTTTATAATTGCATGTGGTATTTATTTCTGGGTTTATCACTGCTTTTATAATTTATGACAATAGTAATATAGTCCAAGTATATACGTACATAAAAATACCTATGTTGAATTTTCATGGAAATTATGTAAAAATTAAGAAAAAAGAGCCAAATGGGGATAAAAGTACGTTTTGTGGAAAAAACAAAATGAAGTTTACTTTTTTGAAACCAGAAAGATTCAAAACGTATTTATTGATAAGAATTATTTTTCTAATACACTCCCATCAAAAGAAGCATTTGTTACAAAATCCGAGCCCTAGTAACCAGTGTTCGACGAATCGTATTGAAAACGTACCCGAACCGGTCAATAATTATGACGACATCGAATTAATAATCCAGTGCGCTTTCGGTTCAGGTGTTGTTGAAGTGATATTTTCGCGACTTTTTTCGTCCTTTGCCTCCGAGTGAGCAAAAAAAAAAAAAAAAAAAATATAGAAGGCCGTCCGAGTCTTATTGACGAATACATAACCTGGGGTATAGCCGTCCTGGTTTCTACTTAATCCTGCGTCAATCCGGTTTCATTGCCGCCGATACGTCCAAAGAGTATTGAAAAGTACGAAAATACAACACCGAAAGGTCGATGTAATAATTATTCAGTTTTCGTTGTGTTTATCAGTCGCCGAAAACGTCGATTTACACAGAATATTCTGTGGTTTTTTCATTCAAAGGGAATACGATCGTTTCGCGACGGAATTAAATTATCGACCGAGCCATTGACTTTTCACCAAACAAAAGATACTCGAAAAAAAGATACGCGTGTGGCGGCGACCCGCAAAATCACCCGTAGTAAAAAAACCGCGCGATAACAAAATGTACGGAGATTTTAACGGCAGAGACCCCAGCGTTTTCGTCGTCGACACTCTATTCCGCGGAGTTTGAAGTGTTTTCCGTGTGGGTCGGGGGAGAGAGAGAAAGAGAGAAAAAAAGTCCGCTTTTGGCGAGGAAAACCCGTATACGAAGCCGTAAACGCGTCCGTTCGCGCCCTGGCACTGGCGAGTCGCTCCTCTGTTCTCGCCGTCTCTCCTCTCCGCTCCGTCAACACCGGGTATTTTATACGCGAGTAATAATTATTATAACTCGAGCTCGCGGTCCGACGACGGATCGACGCCGCCGCGCGACGATGTCCGCACAAAGGAATAATACGCGTGGGGCTACGGCGGCGAAACCCTGTTTGTAGAACGCCCATAAGCGCCTGCAGTTTGTCGTGGCCCGTAGATCGTAAATCCGTACGGTCCCGTTACCCGGAATCCGTTACGGGGTCACGCCAAGACGTATAGTGTATCGGGTGTGCTGCGGAGGGCACACACACTCGTGTATTAATACATATACATATAAATTATTATGCGTATAATGTGTCGTATAGACGTGTATAAAAACGCGCAAGTGTAAAAATATGTATATACGTGTGCTGGAAACCGGTCTCCAGGCCGGTGGAGTTCGTCGACCGCCCCCACGTTGTCGTCGTCGACGACGGCGACGGCGGCGGCTGCGGTGGTGGTCAAATGGTCAAATGGTCCTGGTGCAGCATTGCCGGGAAAACAAACGATCTCCCGTCCCCCCCTGGACCCCCCGCGCGCGCCGTCACGTGTCACATTATACCTCTGCACCGCGGCCTCCACTCTCTGCCGACGGCCGGACTCGAACTGAATTTTCACCGTCCGAATGTAGATTACCGTTTCGGTTCTGTCGTGCACGCGCACGAGTGTGTGTGTGTTTACACGAGTGTGTGTGTGTGTTTACACGAGTGTGCGTGTGTTTACACGAGCGTGTGTGCGTATTCTAATTTACACACCGGACCTTCCGGACGAGTGCGCGCGACCGTCTCCGCGTGTATAAAAAGACCGCCGGGACGCCGGCCAGCATCACACTCGTCTTGTACGCCGTACCGGACACGTATACCTCCAGAAGTGTTTTTTTTTGTTTGAAATACGTATTCCCGTCCGTCAGCCAGAGATCAGCCGCAACATGTTCTTCAACACGAAACTCGTCTTGGTGCTGGTGTGCACGTCGTTCGCGATGGTGTCGTGCCAGGTGCCCGGGTTCGGCGGTTGCCCGGACTTCGACTCGCAACCGGACTTCGACATGAACAAAGTAAGCGAGCCCGGTAACTCGACGATTTCCGACGAGTAGAGTTCGTCTCCGCCGACCGGTCGACCCGACGATATCGCAATTAATGGTTTTTTTTTTTATTATTTTCGTACGTTCCTACCGCCACGCCGCCGTTTATTTATAGTTCCACAACACAGTCACCATCTGTCCGTGTCACACTGAGTCGATTTACACTAATCCGTTCGTCATAAATTCATTTTTTTTTTTTTCATATATAAATCAGTGTAGGAATACCGTGATATTTCGTTTTTTTTTTTTTTTACTCAAAAAACTTCCTGTTTAACATATTTAAATATTATTTTCCATATTTTTGTGTTCTTCGTTTTTCCATGTGTAGAACACACAATATTCAAACTGTTTCCATTTACTTCTAATTTTTAGTGGACGCGTTTAGATCAAATTATTTATAGAAATCATTAATTTTATCTTAATAAATTTGATTACGAGTATTTTCCCAGAAACATTGAAGTATATTATTTTTTAAGTTAACATTTATTTTTTTCGGTATCTGAAATAAATTTAATTCGAGTTGTTATATATACTAATTCAAATTTATTTTCAACGCTTATTACGTTCATAGAAAAACAATACAATTATAATAAATACATACACTTTAGTTAAAAAAAAAAAAAAAACCAGTAAATTAATATTTTTTATAATTATTAGGTACCATTAACAATTTATTCACTTATTTATTTTTATACATTCGTTTGTACACACCCTCAAACATAACATTAGTTCATTTAAAATCTAAGGAGTGTCATCCCTTTGAAAATACATTGCCACAAATAACGTGTTCATACCTAGTTGTATACGTTAATTTTTTCGCCGATTAATATCGTCGTGACGTACATATTATAATCAAATCAATAGACGTGTTTCAAATAAAATTTCACGATTTACAAACAAACCGTACATTTATTTCGTAAAAACCCGTTTGACTCGAGAATCGCACGAGACGAATAGAAATAATAAAACGCCTATTAAACAACGTAGAATTAAACGTGTTTGCGCGTTTTTTTTTTTTCAGTACTTGGGAACATGGTACGAAGCCGAACACTACGTCAACATTTTCGAAATCGGAACCCGTTGCGTGAAGACCAACTACACGAAAGCCGTCGACGGCAGATACTTGGTCTCCAACGAGATCATGAACAGATTGTAAGTGAACCGAACACTCGTTTGATCGAGCTAGATAAAAAAATTACCGTTTCCTATCGTTTTATCACAGCACCGGAGTCAAACGCGTGTTGGACGGTGAAATCAGACTGATCGTCAAGGGAGCCGAATCCAAATTGAACGTCAAGTACACCACACTGCCAAGTAATCATTGCCGTTGATTATTTTTATCGATATTTCTATTATTATTATTATTATTATCGTCGCATCAGAGAGTTTAATCGACCCAAAAACTACTCGACGACGAGAGGAAAAAAAACAATCGATCGGTTGTCCGAACGAAGACGCGAAATCGCATTTTTTTTTCTTCAAAACCTAATGGTGTACGTCATTTTGACTAACTCGCTTTTGACACACGGCGTCGATTTCGATGCTCTGAGTCCGCGAAAATCGATCGTATGGTTGTTTTTCTCTCTTTTCGTCCAACGTCCGACGACTGTGCCAACGAGCACGGTCCGTATAACGTGTTGACGATAATAAGTTGACGACTAACGCCAACACGCCCGATTATTAATCCATCACATTATTTGTTTCGTTGCAGTCCCGTACTCCACCGAACAGATGATCTTGGAGACCGACTACGACTCCTTCGCCGTCGTCTGGTCCTGCTCGTCCCTGGGAGTGGCCAACACCCGTGAGTATAACACACGCGCGGTTAGGTTTCCCCGGACGCGTTTTGAACCGCCAGTCCGATAGCTAGTCTGACGACGACCATTCAGGTCTTATCGTCGTCCCCGTTCACGCGGAACACGTCGAGTCCAAAAATCGGCATTTCGCGACGAGTATAAAAAAAAAAAAAAAAATGACGATAAATAAACGATTAGGTGCTTTGAGTAATTTGGACTCGACGCGTTTCGCGTAAACGTTCTGATCGCTATACGTCCGTCACGGTCACAATCGTTTCGTCTAAACGACACGACGTATGTGTGTGTGGGTGATTTGACGCGATCCGTCTTGTTACGTTTCCAGAGAACGCGTGGATCTTGACCCGTGAAAAGTTGGCTCCGGGCACCGTTCTCCAGAAAGCCTACGGAGTGTTGGACAAGTACAAGTTGAGCAAGACCTTCTTCGTCAAGACCGACCAGAACAGCTGTGCCATCGCCGAAGCCGCCCCCAGCGAGTCGTCCGAGAACAACACATGGAGACGGAGAAGGAGTCTGAACTGAACGCCGCCACTACACAGCAGCAGCAGCAGCAGCAGCAGCAGCAGCAGCAGCAGCAGCAGTAGCATCAGCGACATCAGTGAAGCAGACGCCACCGACGTCCACTAGGATTAAGAATGACATTATTTATTTATATTTATTTATTCGACACGCGATTTGATATGCAAAACAAATATAGATAATAAGCAACCAATCCGACAGTGTTCAATGTTTGATATTTATCCGTCACGTCCGTCCACGGGGCAATATCACTGATCGGTACTCGGATCAGAGAAACTAAACCGACTGCAACTAAGGAACGTTTAATACGGTCCCGTGGGTTGTATTTGATTTTTGACGATTGATCGATAGAATTTCTCACGAGAGAAATCGCATCGAATCGAATCGAGTAGAGTACTTAAAAAACGAATCGAAATTAGAAAACTTAATGTTTCACAGTTTTAAAAACGGTATTTCGCCAATCGACGAAAATCGATTGCGCACGGAAACTATCGACAGCAGCATAATTTTTTAGTTGACAAAAAAAAAAAAAATAAATAAATAAAAAAATCAATCTGGAGCTTAAATTGCAAAGACAACTTTGAAAATGATCCCGACGCCGATTCAACATTTAAACGTGTGGTCACGCATACATTTAGCATACACTCGGGACACTGAATGTACACTAGTATTGTTTCTAGGGTTCGGACTTGTAGCGTTTGAATGCAATTTCGTTATTTAATGCATAAATAAAGCGCGAGAGTCCGTGATACACGAACCCGTTTTGTTAAGCTGAGATTTGAACGTGCTGCATATTTTTGCATACTTTATTTAGTTTTCCTCGACGAAAATGCTTGTTTTAGTTTTTTTTTTTCACAAATTCGAAGTGCAATAATTTTCGATGTACCCGAGCCAATAAAAAATACAAAATATTAATTAGACACATTTTTATTGAGTGAGATGATCGTGTGTTGAGTTTTTTAAACCCACTGGTAATAGCGTAAAAGTCACTCGGTAACATAACAAAAACATGATATGTCGGATTTTTCAATTTGCGTTTTTTTAAATTTAAAATTCGATATTTCAATTGATAAGCAGATCAAATCAATTGATTAAATGAATAATACATATTTTATTTTCTAAAAAAAAAAAAAATTAATAAATTTTAAAAACAAATATTGATTTACGCGGTAATTTCGTTTATTTATTTTTTTTTTAAGTAAAAGAAAATATGTTAATATTCTTTTTTATTTATCATATATAAGTGCGCGTGTGATTATGTTTTTTTTTAAGTGTTACGAGTTCCAAACCCTGATTATCACTCTCGAAGCCGACCGTGCGCGTAGAGTGTGTAAATCGATTCTAGCGAAAGCCTTTTATTTGAAACTTGTTCATTAAATTTGTTCACGGCACGTATAACGTAACATCGTATACAATCCTATAGCGAGCACCGTCGTGATATAATAATATATATCCCAGGCGAACAGTGATGATCATGTTTTCTCGTTATCGCTGTTTTTACAACACGAATGCACGGGAAAATTATTACGACGTTGGATTTGGCATTTAATACTGTCTAGTAAAATTATTTATCGTCTTAGTACGCACTCGCGTTATGACTCTAATTAAATGAAATTTCGTAACGACGTTTTCAAAGAATACGATTTAAAACAACCGAAATTAAAACCAAGCGATATTCAAACGAAAAATCACAAATTTACTGTTATTGCACGATAGTCAAAAGCTTTTCTAAAACATTTTAATAATATAAGACCATATATTCGCATTTATTTATACATGTTATACATTTTTGTTGCCGACGATGCAATCGAGATTTTTGACACATATTTTCTAAAATGATTTTACGTTGCATACGTTATTTTTCGATGTTTACATGGAAAAACAAAAACTATCTGCCTTACGAAATACTTATTTCTATCAATGATCCATAGATGCATCATTTAGGTACAATAGATCGGCATTGATCGAAATTGGTATTTTAAAACTGATGATCAATTACTGTAAAAATGTATGTCTGTTATCAAAATTAAAATATGTATACGGTACAGATCTGTTATAATCGATAATATTCATAATAATTGTCAAAAATGTACTGCCCCAGTTGTTCATTTGTTTCATTATTATTTCATGCTAAATACTACACTTGTACATTGATACAAATATTATTTTAAACAGGTTTACAACTCAAAAGCAATTATACTGATACAAAATGTATACTAATACGTTATAAATAAATAAAACGTGTAGTGAATTTGTTTAGGTCGTCTTTTGAATTTAGATTTATCTATTTCGTAATTTATTTGTTTTAATTTTGCTTATACAAATAAACTTTACAACATGTAGCTTTTAAATAATTATACAAACAGTGTATGTTTAGTATGTTTTTATTTGAAAAATAACAAATAAAGTTCTTGGGTATTCACTTTGAAATCTCATTTAAAATATTTCATGATTTTGTAAAATAATCGTTCCAGTTTATTGATTCGCAATAAAACAGTTTAGAGAATAAAGTTTCAAAATTCAACTGAAAGTTTATTTTCCAATTAAAAATTGGTTAAGCGCTCGAGGTTATATAAATATTTAGTCTTTAATTAAACTTTTCACAGTAAAAAAGACAACGTATAAAAGATACACGTCATTCAGTTTGTTAAAAAAAAAAAAAAAAAAATCAGATAAGCAAATAGAGTAAATTAAAAGAAGATAATAGGTTTTTAATTATTAAAAAATAATGTGATAAATTATGCATGGTTATATATATATGCACTCACATTATGCGGTGTCTAGTAATAACGTTTATCATTAAATTGTTTCAATCGTAAACAATAATTTATATTTATTTTTAAATGTATGATTTGCTTTGATACAAACTAAGAACAACTTTACACGCATTTTCTGTTTTACTAAACCAATATTATCATCTTATACATCTAATAACATTTTCAAAACAAATCAATTGTAGTGTAATAACGGTTGTGTCGCTAATTACCATTGCTGTAGTGATGGAGATAGTAGGCGAGACAAAAAAATAGTATGTGTGGTTCATGCGGGGAGGCAATGTCAGTTTTGGGCGCAACGTAGCTCTCACCTGTGGATTTTGCCGCACGCGTCATACGCGACTAAAATTGCTCGCTTCCCACCCTTATCATACAATATGCTAATATATTGAGTGTCTTTGTACAACACTAGTATTTCGTCACAGCACATTGTAAGTTCACTAATCGTAGGATCATACTGTATAAAACAAGTCATGGTTTATCTTTTGAGAGTGTCCTGGGATCGTTTTCCCACTACTTCTCTTTCTCCTATAAATTAACCATTACCTAACCATCACCTATTTATTAATAAATTTTTTTGAATTTATATAATATTCAAATAATTATCTGAAAGCAAGAGCGTCCACAAATAAAAATGTAAAGGAGAGCATCGTTTTTATTCATTACAATCTTATACTTACACACACACACACACACGCACACACATAGATTACACAAGGGTCCCATGATAATCAAATTTTGGTTTTTCAAAGACTCACATAGTGTTAAAGACTATAATTAATTCGTATTTTAATTTTTTTTTTTTAGAATTTACAGTAATACTATTTATGATCGACTATTTGGAACAATTTAAACAATATGATAATGATTATAATAAAAACAGGCAATAGAAATTAAGGGATGTAACTAAATAGAACTTATCAATTATTGTTTAATATTTAAAAATTTTTAAGATGAGTTGTTGAATGTTAATATTTCGTAAACATATATTGACAAACATTCGACGCATCTTGGCTAGTGATAGTAGTAGTAATTACGTGTGCGACCACATGCTTGGCACATATGGCATCGGGTTGGGCTCTTTCGTTTTGCATATGATCGCTAACCACGATTGAGCGTTACAGGGTCGAAATCTTGAAAATGTTTCGATTGTGATCATCGAGTGCCATCATTTTGACGCGGAACGGTGGTTAATGGACGTTGATCATTTTCGATATTCACCATGCGCGTGACCGAATGCCTTCGTCCGGCCAGGGCGTCTGAAATATCGCCTGAGATCGTTGAACCATCGAGGTCCCGAATTACCGCCTTATAACGGCGTACGTCTTGCGGACGTAAGATGTGAAATTCTGCATTGGTATTTTTTAATACTCAAATACCATAATGTAACTTGCGAGTTAGAACGTTGTCGAAGTGGATGATATAAATTTTAGAAGGACGGTGTGCACTCGCTCGAAAATTGTTAATAGCCGTCAGCATTATATATATATATATATATATATACATATATATATATATATATATATATATATATATATATATATATATATATATATATATATATATATATATATATATATATATATATGCAGTGGAACCTCGATAAGTCGAAAAAAATTCCGTCCCCTTGCAAAAACCTCGATTACTCGAAAAAAAAACTATAGATAACTCGAACATTCTGTGCTCCGAATATGACGGATAATGACAGATAATTTTATATGAAAAATCTACAGTAATCGATATTCTTCGAGCTATGCGCATTGTTGATAAGACATGGAGAAACGTAGCAACGTCAACAATCGTGAACTGCTTTAGATCGTGTGGATTTGTACTTGAATCTGAGAAAGACGACACATTGATGCCTAATAATAATGGAAAATACTGATACGGATGACAGAGAATGGGCGATGATAGCAAGTCGTTATGGAATCATGGAAGAAACCTTTGACGATTTTGTTAAAATCGACAATGACGTTGCCTTTTCTGGTATTCTGACAGACCAGTGGCGTACCCAGGGGGGGGCTAAGAGGGCTTCAGCCTTCCCCTCCATTGACCGTGTTATGGAATAAATCTTATGTAATAAAATGTAAAGTACACAATTAATACACATCATGATATTTATGAAAACGGTATTGTCGGTATATTCACAGATATATAAAACAACCATGGCATTGATTAAATATTTTATTAAAATTTGTAGAGAACTCAAACTTAAAACTTTTTTTTTATAAATTTATAATTTATATTAAAATTATAAATATTATATTATTATAGATGATAAAGGCATAGACCACGACTTAAGATACCTCAAGAGATTTTTAGCTATGGATAAAGGAAATGGAAATAAAAAAGTTTAGTTTTTCCTCCATGATTCACTAGTTTATGTTTTTCTCTCTAGCATTGAGGGCAGAGCGGTGTGGAATGCGCTGTCCATAGTTAATAGGTCTATGGATCACATCGGCCATTGCGATCAACAACAGTATAAAAATACCTATCGGCTATCACTAGTTAATCCTTTTTCTGTACTGTTTCTGTGTTTTTTAAATCAATTATATGATATCAAACACTGAAAACGTGAAACGGAAATCTGTCATTACCTATAAATTAATAATATTTTGTTGTGACTTGTAGATAATGTCTGAGAAAAGGCCAAACTTGTTTTCTGTATTTAATTTTAAGAAAAAGAAAGTTGAGTCTTACGTAAGTATATATTATTACAAGTAATTACTTGAAAATAAGCAAAATAAGCAAAATATAGATTAGTATAATAATATTTGTTTTAGGATGGTTGCAATAGTATTGCAATAACAAAAGACATCCTTTTGCCCGATGGTATAGAAGTTGACAATCCTAAGTTATTGAAAAATGAGGCTGTGAAAAGTACAGTAAGTCATTTTAAATTATTTAATAATTATAGAGTTATATAGCACTGTTATGGTTTAAATAATTATATAATAAAACAAAAAATAATGATTTATAATTTATCGCATAACATATGTCATATTTTATATTATAAAACAGTTCCTATTTCCTACTATTTCAATATATCAGTAATATATTATGTATGTGTAATAAAAAGTGTATATTACAAAATATTACTATTAACTACTATAACTATTGAAACTAGTTTTTTAAGATGTAAAATGTTGATTTATTTTGTTTAGCCCCCCTATTGAAAAATCCTGGGTACGCCACTGTGACAGACAACGATGTAACTGACTCCGTACGTAGCACTGAAGATATCGATGACATCGAAGAATCATCATCTGAGCCTGTGCATCGTGTTTCAATGAACCAAGCAACAGCAGCCCTCATATTGCTAAGGACATTCACCGAACAATTAAGTAATGTGGACGATAAAGTGTACTCTGCTTTAAATGTAGTATAAAATACAATTGATAATAGAAAATCTCAAATTTTAAGTCAAAGTAAAATCACATACATGTATTATAAAGTTGCAACATATGTTTTATTATATTTTTTTCGTGATAATTTGTTTTTATTTGAGTAACCTGTATAATCACATTTTTTACATTGTACAATATATGTACATATATACATACATAATAATTAAAAACTTTAATACTTACATTTTCAAAACTTTTAAAGTCGAATTTTTTTTCTAAAACCTTGGTAACTCGAAAACCTTAGTAAGTCGACAAAATTTCATTTCCTTTGAATTTCGACTTATCGAGTTTCCACTGCATATATATATATATTTTTTTTTTTTTTAATATTGACAAGTCGGTGATGTTCTTCATGCAAAATGCTAGTACACGAGTGGGTTTAGCTACGAATTCAGTTGGAACTTGTTGCTGACGCTCAACTACGTTATTTTTGGTTCATGTCAATTCCGCCCGAAAATGGTAAATTCTGCCCTGAACGAACCACAGGTAAAAAAGGTACATGTAAATTCCGCTTGAAAATAACAAATACAAATTTTTGAATGTGTCTTATTAAACTTATAACTATTATTAACATAACATAGATTAATCATTATAATTTATAAGTATTTAAATAAATATAATATATTTAACATTAAATTTATTTTAATTAAAGTATATTTCCACGTTCTGATTCTATGAATTGAGCTACCTATAGGAACGTGCGTAATACGACTGCAATAAGACTCTGTACTGAACATAAACACGTCATAATTATAATCGAAACCAAGAGACTCAAACAATTCATAATACTTCTATCTGACATTTCTAATTACTATGTCCACAATGTTGTTGTAAAAGCTGATGATGACATGATCGACGATTGTTGTCCGATATGATTGTTCCGTATTCGAAAATTTGAAACTCCCAAACACTAAATAATAACACGCCGCGTCGCGAACAGTACGGCCGCGTCGCACAGTCACCGAACGCTTGGTTTAAAAATATTTTCATTTTCCGGGCGGAATTTACCGTAGACCTTATTTTTACCTGTTCGTTTAGGGCGGAATTTACATTACCCCGTTATTTTGAACAGGTGAAAATACCTAGGTTTCGATTTTACGGTGCGAGGATTGGTTTTTTCGTTTTGCCTCGGAGAGCCGGAGGAATTTGAGGACACTTTGTTTTGGTTTAATTGAATGCGGTGATCGAGGCAGCGACGTTTGCATAAGTTACATGATAAAGTGAAAAAGTTGGTGTGCAATTAACTGCAACATCGGCGGTAACATAGAGGGATGGAGACGCGTGCGTTCGCATTAGTAGTATAGGCACCGGTCTGACATGTTTTAATTAGTTCAACATTTTTAGAAAAAAAACTTGAAAAATCAGTATTTATTTTAGTTTTCTTTAGAAATTTGAAGATAGTCATTTTAATTTTCTGACAAATGTTGAGGTCTCAATTTTTTATTCTCATTGACTTGTTTAATATAATCAGTTTTTTTTTTTTTTTTTAGTTTTCCTAGTATCGATTTATTGTTCAAAACCATATTATTGTAATATAATTAATAGTAGTTTATCTCATTTCTTAATAATTATTTCTTCATAATTTATATTACTCTACGCATTATCACATGATAAAACAGCCATAACAAATTACAATTTAGTTAAATACGCACATTTTATAAATTAAACTTTTATGTATATACATATATATTGAAAAATGTTTGCATCTCATTCATTTATATTCACACGCATTGAAATTTACCTATAGTTCATTAATACTTGTTTAGTCAAAACATTTTTATGTCTTTCCACTACATATTATATCCAGTGATCCTATGGTTAAAAAAAAAACACTCATTTTTTGTTTTTGTAATTTATTAATTTTTCTCGGTTAAAAATGTCATTTATCGCTGTTCAAACTAAATACACGACTATGGCAAACTATTGCTTAGAAAATAATTCGGTTATCATCACAGATATATAAAACAACTAGATAGCCGACTCAGTGATAAAGTCTCATAAGACCTATGAAGTCTGACAGCCATATGCGAACAGGGCAAATGCGATTGATTAATCCATGAAATATTTAATTACTCAATGATTTTTTTTTAAAACAATTTAATAACTTAACTAATAATAAGTTTACATGAGATATAACAATGTATAACTTACGGAAAAAAAAGGAACTTTGCTTCCTTTCAGTCTCCTATTGACACAACCAGACACAGAACAAGAAACCACCATGATGTTGAATTACTTGAATTGCACTTTAAAGTTTATAGTTTATAAATTATAATCGAAAAATTGTGTTTCAATCCGAATCCATATAGAAAGATAACAGATATATAAAACAACATTTTTATATATCTGTGGTTTCAATCACAGAAAAATTATATTTCATGGAATAATATAAAATGTCATGGATTAATCAATCATATTTTGCCCTGTTCGCATATGGATTCTAGACTTCAATTTTATTCGTCGAGTCGGCTATCTAGTTGTTTTATATATCTGTGGTTATCATAAATACTGTGTGTGTGTGTGTGTGTGTGCACGTTGAAATCTCGCCGCGGCGTCGTCGTACTCGTCCCCAACGTCGAATCCGCCGTGGCGTACGTGGGAATCCGACGAGACGATTCCGCTTCCGATGGGTCGTGGTGCCAAACGGCGTTCGATAAATCAAAAAACGTTTCGCACCGGTGTGACGACGGCGCCGCACGCCGACGAGTCGGCCCGGACGAAAGTTTCGCACCACCGCTGGCAACGGTACGGGTGATAATGTACACGATAATGTAGTGGTAACGCGTGTCGTAACACACATCCGAATCCGGCAATCGACGAAAAACCAGGTCACATCGTCCGGTGCGCGCGGCTACTGGCGAATTTCCGTGGATATCGATTGTTGGGAACGTTTTAACAACAGTAATAATAATAATAATAATTATAATAATACAGTCTCGGCCCGACAATGATTTTGACTTACAATGCGAAAACAGTAGTGTTGCGTAATGTCTTTGTCGAGAACGGCAATCAAACGAACGGCGTCGCCTGCGCGTATACTCGGAAGCCCGTTTTGTCGTCGACGCCGAGATTTCCTTTTTGATCCAACGTGCGAAAATCCGACGACCGTGCGCCGCCCGTAGACGCCCGCGAATAAACGCCGCCGAACGTACCGAACGATTCAATCAAACTAATAAAAAAAAAAATTAAAAAAATTAAAAAAAAATGATATACCTTACGACGATTAGAGTATGAATGTTTATCGTTTATCACGGTTTTTTTTTTTTTATTAGCTCGTCCTATTGCACGTTTTTTTAAATAGAAACAGCTCGTCGTGATTTCGAAATTCAGCAGTTATAAAAATTTTACGTTTCGTATTTTCCGATATTTGTCTCGAAAACACGTGTTTTTTTTTATTGATTTTGGTTTTAAGCACTTGTTTTTGGATTTTCGAAATTAAATATCAGTGGAAAAAATGCATAATCAAATAAATCTGAAACTAAGTTTGTCTGTATATTTCACACAGATTATATAAAAATTATTCGAAGATTCAAAACTATTATTTCTAATCGTATAAGCAAATTAGTATTAAATAGATTTTACTTCGAATAGATTCGAGGACATAATATGTTAATATATCAAATATATGTTAGTATGTTACACACGAACGGTCGAGAAATTAGGAAAACTTATTGTTCAATGCAACTGTCGTCCATAATATATATATATATATGATACAGTTAAAACATGAAATCCGTCGAAACTAGTTTTAATTAGTCAAAACTAGTTTCCACGAATCCCTTTAGTCACTTTTGGTTTTAACTAGTTAAAACTAGAATTAACCGTAGGTTCAAATTTTAAAAACTAGATTTAAGTAAAATGCATGTATTCGAACTCATACTACATAAAACGCACGCGACCACAGACGATAATATATTCTATAAATATGTAGGTGTTGGGGTCCGGATAACAAACGGATACGTCGCATAGTATAAGAACGGACCGCACTTTATTTCAGTAATTACAATAAATGCAATAATAATAGTAATAATAATAATAATAAATGAAATAATAATAATAATATAACAGTGTACGCCCGGCGACCGTTGTTTAGGCTAGACAGTAAAAATTGTTTCCAGTCTGAATTTATAACATGTGAAGAAAAATTCATCACGGAGAATCAAGTTCCGAAAAATCATATTTCCCTCCGTGCAACCGCAACAAAAGCATCTACGGGGTCAGGGCAAGGCTTTGTAAAATGCACATGTAAAAAATCCTGCGGAACAAATCGCTGTTTATGTAAAAACAATAAAATCCTATGTAACTCTAAATGCCACGATAGTTTGATCTGTCAAAAAAGATAATATAATAAATGTTTATATTTAATAATTATCCTAATATGTACTTATATTTCTATTTTTCCCTGGTTAAAACTAGTTTTACCTATCAGTATAAACAATACGGATTTTCACTAGATGATTCTAGTTTTCACATATATATTTTAGACACAACTAAATAAAAATAGGTTAAACCTAGTTTTGACGGTGATGGCCTTAGTAAATTCTAGTTTTTACTAGTTTAAACCAGAAGTGACTAAAGGGATTTGTGGAAACTAGTTTTTACCAGTTAAAATTAGATTCGACGGATTTCGGATTTTAACTGTAACATATATACATGTAATTTATACCTATGCACTATTAATTTAATCATTAAATGTTGGATTTGTATTCCCTTAAAATGCATTTTATAATGATACTAATTTTCTTTGAAAATGCTTCAAATATTCTCCTTAATATTCTTTGCACAATTTTTTTCACTTGTGAATTTCAGTATACAAAAACACGATTCTCAGTTTAAATATAGATAACTAAAAACATTTTAATTTTTTTAAATATAAACACATAAACATCGATATTTAATTTATTATTATTCATTCATACATTTTACTAAAACAATGAACTATTACATATTTATCCGAGTAAACAAACTTAGGAAATATATAAAAATATCCTCTTTCATTTTTAATGTGCTGAAATATTTTTTGATCCCAAAATTTTTTATTTACTAGAGCAAAATAGAAAACAAGTCCATAAATTCAACAGATACGTACACATTTCTTATACCCATCAAGTATCTCTAAATAAATAAAAATTTGTTTTCACCTTAAACTCTTAACTCTATTAATTATTTATATTTTTTAAACACCTTCTTCGATTTTCATTAAACAACTGATGAAATATAAAAACGTCTAGTGGATATTTTTTTATTTTTCCCGTGTATTTTTGGTTATTTCTCAGTGCGTAAACGCATAAATATGTATTCGTTTTTTAGTGCATTAACATTCAAACCTTAATAATAATATTAGATATGAAATATATACTCCCTGATACAGATCGGGGTGGAACCGTTTTCGTTCTAAAAGGTACTTTACGGTTAACGCGAGAATGTCGTTTTCACCCTAACTCTAAAAAGTTCGTTTGGTATTTGTCCAAAGAAATATTGTTTTAATCCACAAACGATAAATACATTTTGGTTATCACTTGATTGAACTATTTTGTTAATCGCTTTATTAAAATTACAAACTATTATTTTAGTAGAGTATAGTTTATGTAATGATAATTTAAGTGTAGCCAATGTGTAAAAACAATTGTTTTTTAATATATATATATGAATGGTTTACAATAAAATGTCGTCCATGTCACTTATAAACAAACCGCAAAATACGAATTAGTCTACACAATACAATATTAATACTTACAGATCGCGAGACTGCATCCCTGTCGAGAACGAACGAGATGAGTCGGAGAACATTATACGTGCGTGCATCAGTGCTCGAAGTGGGGGGACGCAGGAGGACAGAGATCTTCTTCGATGTTTTGAGCGCACCCCTTTCTATTATTTTAGTTGGAACTGGGGGACGAAACGGTTTTTTTTAAAATTATGTAGTGATTTTGTAAATTTGTAATGAATAAGACATTCAAATTTTAATTTTGACTTAATGAATTATTATTATTATTTGTTGGTTGATATCGAGACCGATGTTTTTTTATCTCTTTATAAGTATTATGCCGGCTTGGTAACCGGTTAAAACAATCTTGTAATATTATAACATAATCATAACAATTATTTTATTACAGTGCAATTTGTCTTAGTGATAATATAAAATATATGTTAAATAAATATATCAGTTTTATTTTATTTTATTACTATACCTATTGTCCTACTCGATCGAACACTAACTTATATTTTAAAATTATAAATATTGTATTTCTATTCAATTATAATGGATAGAAACAAGAGGAAGCAGACTAATTTAACAGATGTGGAACATAATTTAAAATTAAAATTAATTGTTAGAATATGTTATGTATTTGTAACTATTTGACTATTTGTTTAATACAACAATAATACATATAATAAATGACCAGTGTTTAAAAAAATGTGTTGTCATACGTCTTATAGTTGTTATATTTTGTAAAATATGGAAAGCATTTTTGAAGATGGGTTGCTGAGGAGTGTGAAGGCGGAGCCCCCTACGAATTTGGTGTGTGAAATCATTGTAAGGAACGCTAATTTTTTTTTGAATCTTAGAGTTCCCCTTTTTTTATTTTTCTAATTCGAGCACTGGCGTGCATTAATTATTTATGTCACGTATAATCGTTCCGACAATGCGTCGACTGCGAGTCATCACAGTGCGACCGGCCTCGTGGGCATTTTTTCTCTTCAGCTACAACAAAAGATGCACGTGAATAACTTCTCTTTATTCAAAAACATTTAGCGAAACGAGAACGCAGTGCATACAACACGAAACTTTTACGTCCACAGACATCATGTAGGCGCGTAATTTGGAATTCTCGAGAACAAAACTCAATTGTTTTTAATTTACCCCCCTCTGAGAAAACAAAAGTGTTTTAACTACACTTAAAACTAGCGTTTTTCTTTTTCTTCGTCCTCTTCTTTTAAATTTATGTATTTTTAAAATCTCAAACACGTTTTTTTTAAAAAAAAAAGAAAAAAACTTTTTCAAAAAATCATTTTAAATTTGTATTATGTTTCGCCGTAAAACAATTTGAGAATAAATATGTAATGTGATATTGTTATATGAATATTCTAAGCGCCGTGCAAAAACAATTAATCGCCAATAGAAAGTAGCGGATGTGTTATTTTAGAATCCGAGTGAAGGAGCGAGTCTATTGATTGATTCAAAAAAAGTTTTATACGATTGTCTTATATGTTTACAATCAAGTCTTCTGATGAAAGGAGGGGTACGACGATTCTACACAAATCTTCCGTACACTTAGAATTTTCATAAAGTCTGCGTTATTGGTATAATTATGGTCGGAAGTAGAGCGTTGTAATTTTAAATTGTATAGAGTTCTGGTCAGACACCCGTGACCCAAACAAAATTAATTATGTCTTATATTTAAAATCGAGAAATCAAAAAAAACAATCGTATCTCTAATTTTTTAATCTCTTATAGGGTTCTTGATCTATCTCGATTCTTCATCCAATGTCTACTATTTCAACACTTCATAATATATCCGATGCTTAAAAGTCGTGTAACTTTACGTCGAAAACTGCTGTATTTCAAAAAATATACGATAATATAATATGATAACCCGTTAAACTTGTCCCCCAAAAAATGTACCAAAAGAAGTAAATATCAAATTTAAGACAATTTTAAAACATGACCCTGTTTCATAAACTCGTGTTGATTATTATCATAAATATTATATGGCATTCGCACTACACGAACCTATTCGAAACAAAAGAAGAATAAATTAATAATTAGTATTGTTAACTATGAGTTTACCTTCAAATAAAAAAAAAAAAAAAAAAAAAAAAAAAAGACCTATGAATTCGTTTGAATCCATTTCGATATAATACAAGTGATCTCAATAATCACTTAGTAGTCTAGGGTTACCATTTTTTATTTGGCAAAAACCGGAACAAATTTCTTTTCGTTTTTTTTTATTGATTTTCTCATTATACAATACAATTTTCAACACACATTATATAAATAATAATTATTAATTAATAATATTTGAAACTTTAAAAATCAAAGAATATATAATAAAATATGAAATTTTTAATCTGTGTCCGATGTGTTCTCCGCAGTGACGGCTCGTGCCTAGGTGTGCAGGTGTGCGCACACCACATAGATTATTAAAGATAGAATAGCTAAAATGTATTTAAATTTTATCTATTAAACTGTATTTATTCCAAAATACAAAATTATTAGTTTTATATACGTGAAACACTTGAGTTCGAAAATATCACTCCTAAAATTTAGATGAGTTATGTGATAAATACGCACCAACTGGTGTGCAGCTCGGGCTGCACACCGAGAGTCCATGTAAAATACGTTTAGTCGATGAGTGGGGGTATTGACAAATAAAACGGTGTTTGGGAGAAAGGGCATAAGTCAAAAATGACAAGTGTTCAGGAGATAGAATTAACTTTCCAAATAAAACAATTTTTGCTTAATTTCAGTTCTGTTTTTAAATTTATTTAATTTATAATTTATCACATTTTTCAAAACTAATATTATGCTGTTAAAATTTCTTATTCTTTAAAAATTCTCTACAAAATCAATGTATAACATGAAAATGACTTATGCCTTTTCTCCCAAACACCGTCCGTGGGACCGTGGTGTGCACCTACTGCTGCACACTCGATCACAGATTTAATTTGTATGCGCTATTTCAATAATAAAGTTATAGAACTGTTTGCCAATACTAAAAAACGAAAACCTGACTTCATATATATAAAAATATGTAATTTTTTCATTTATTTTTTAAAATTGTTTTTAGTTACGACACTGTTGCTTGTTCTGACAGTAGATAAAATTTACACCTGGTTATATGATGTATGTATTTAAGTAAACCTATTATTTTCTAAAATTATGTTTAATTTTCATTTTATTAAAGTAAATATTTTGATATTGACTCGGATGTGACTAATTTTATTTTATTTTATTAATATACATTTTCAGTAATTGCACACCACCCATTTTGAACGTCACGAGCCGCCACTGGTTCTCCGTGGGCAGAAAAGTCTGAGTCGTTTGATACTTGGCTGAACTGTGTACATTTTGTAGCGATGTTTTGTTGGCAAGTAATGACTCATAAAATTGACGGTAAGACATTTTGTCAAAACTTGTATTAATTATTAATGAAGTCTCAACTGTACTAGTTACGAGAAATAAAATTCAACAACTATTAATAGACATCTATGTCTTGTATGTTTGTTCAGAATTATCTCAGATCATACTTGTTACCTTTTTCCATCAAATGTCTAATGAAAGACATACGTAAATTATTGATGTCTCATTCCGGGACAATATGCTGTCTCGAAACACATTATCGGGACCCCGGGACGCCATTCTCAAAATCGGTACTGTCTCGGCCAAACCGGGACTTATAGCAACCCTACTCAGTACGTATTTGGTACTGATGAGCACATAAAATAACTAGGTATGCGATACTCCATACATAGTACATAATTACAGATAATATCCAGTAGATTTTTTTTTATAATATCTAATGGTGGAAAAAACAAACAGATGAAATATTTAATCACGTGTCATTATTATTTGAAAAAAAAAAACTAATACGCCTGAACAAAAAGTCATTGAACCACTTCTACCCGGGTCGATGGTTAATATTTTTCCACTCTAATGATGACAATATACATCACGACGTGTTTTCGTCAGGAAATCATCTTACGTACCGTAAAACACAAAACGCTGTTTTCATAATATACACAATACACAGGTATATACCTTAATTTGAAATCGATTTCCCAAATGATATACTATTGTCTATACTTCGAGACAAATCGAACTTCAAAACGAAATTGGACTTAATTAAAAAGAGTAACAACGGAGTACTCGATATTCTTTGGAAGAGCGTACAGAGGAAATTGTAATAAGTTTCGCAGGAAACATAACCGACTACGCGGCATTAACATTTATTGGAAAAACTCCGTCTCGAACAAACCATTATAAAATCTCTTGGCGTGATCAAGACATAAAGAGAAAAGAAAAACAATACCAACAGAGAAAAAAAAAGCAAAGCGCCAAGAACGTTTTATAGAAACTAAAGTAATAAAAGATTATATCGCGCACTCGAAAAAATAAAAGCCAAACAAAACATAAATATATGACTGAAATCAGTAATCACGGGCTTACTTCGCTCTGAGAAGTTCGTTCCCCAACTTCAAAAACACAAAATCATAATTCCTGTACAGAAAACCACTACATAAACTATTATCAATACAGCTAACCTAATCCGCGGGTTTGATCGTCGAAAATATATTGCGGACAACGAAAGCCTTGAAAACGAACCAATTATAACCGTATTCACGTGCCATTTTCAGCTTCGTTTTTTTTGTTTGTTTTTTTTGTTTATTCAATTATTGACCTCTGTAGGACATGAATATGTATTGTATAAATAATGATTAAAAATCGATAACATTATTACCGTCTATTGAATTTAAGTACCTACGTTTTTAAACGGGCTGCCTCGTTATTACGATCGTATCATCTTATACGTATACAAACTTAGAAAATCCAATTAAACCACAAAGGTCATCACCTTATTTTTATCACGTTTCGCAACTAAATTCTATATTTGGCGAGAAAGATTTTCGTAGTCACGGAGAATGAAAAATCAAGCAAAACCCGACCTTTATCCACAAAAGACTTTCGACAAAATGAACTTTTTGGACAAATAAATACCGGGAACTATACTTCTTATACGTCGAAAATCCAAAAGACGAATACTGATTTTTGAATCCACTGTAGAGATTAATTTATATTTCATATTACATTTCAAGTGAAACGTAATATAAACTTCTATAAACTGTAACTCTGAATAACAGAGTAAAAATATGAGCGAGTATAATATATCGTATAAATGCTATCAATGTACTTTCATAAAATGTCATATAAAATATTATTTATAATGATCTCTCGTGATTCCGAAAATCGTTAATTATTATTTTTGATTTTTCGAATTATCAGAAACTTAGTTCTCGGTATTTGCTTCTTTGAAAAGTTTTTTCATACAACGTTTGTTATAACTTTTAGTTATTTTTGTGATCTGAGTAAAACCGCGCGTGAAAATTTGCTTCACTCGATGCTTCACCCTAATTTATCCATCAAATGGATTCGATATATTTTTCGTATGGAATGGTTTTTAATAAAAATATGTATGGGGCTATTAACACAGCTGTTATTGAACTCAAATCAAGTCACGAACCTCTTTTGCTAGATTGATTTGCTTTTGTTCATCTTCTACAGACCACTGTTTCATTCCATGCCTCGCCTCTTTATATATTAAATAATTATAATGAAAATAGGTAATAAAATAAAAAACAAAACCATATCAAACAAAATATTTAAAACCTATTTTATAGATACCGACGTAATTTAGTAAAAAAAAAAAAAAAAAATAATAATAATAATGATAAATACAAATCAAATCAATCACATACATTTAGATTGATGGGTACCTAATGAAATTTAATTTGTCCATCCTTAAATTTTAAAATTAAAATTTGTTTTTCAAATCAAAAATGATGCAAATGAAAACAAAATCATTACTACAGAACATTCGTTTATTTAAATTTTTTTTTTCTTTAATTTAACTAGAAAAAAATCAACCCTTGGGTCAAACTTTGAGCTCAGTTTTGAGGTATGAAATGATCGATTTCAATCTAATTTTACTAATCTAATTATTCAATAAATTCTATTTCCTTTTTTTGCGTATGGGTGTAATCTCTGTTATTATTAAAATATCTAACTTGTATCAATAAGTATCTTTATATAATGTGACCCGATCGACGCTGTCAAAAAATACACATACTGACATGCAACAATCTAATGTTTGGACAGTTTATTCTATTACGGGTTACCTGGATACCGGGCCTGGAAGCGCAATTTGTGTTATACTTAAATAAAAAAAATGTATTGATTAATATGAAAAGTGGTACAAATGTGTTTTATTAAATTACATTAAAGAATATTTCATTTTTTCTTTTAATAGGTATGATTGAAAAAAAAATACTTGTTAATTTTTTTTCCAGTTCGTTCACCGTTATAAATAATAATAAATGCAATTATCGCAAAGCTGTTATGCCGTCGAGCGACAATTATTAAAAGTAAAAGAAAAAAAAACATCGCAACTTAGGTAAAACCCGTAAAAACACTAAAATGCAAATTAACAACAATTTTTTTCATTATCAATTTATTAAAAATATGTTGTGAGTAAAATGACATATTCAGAGCTTACATAGGACGGTGTTAAAGACCCTCTGAAAAGTTACCCAAGTTATTTTCATCTGTTATCAAATGTCAACATTTCACATATATGGTCTTGTAAGTCCATAGATTCTATTTAATATTTTTGATGCGCTGTCGATTCGATATTGAAATCAACTCATCCCGAGATGTTTTTGGAACGACTGTGACTTTTTCTTGGACCTTTTCTACGACTTTTACTGATTTTATCACTTCAAATCGATCCAAATTGATGCTTGAGACTTGATCTGGTTTGGAGGTAATCGTTAGTTAACTCAACCGGCCACGTTAGAGTTATTTAACGTCTCTTACGGGGCTCTTCGATTTTTACTTTGGTATGAAGTTGTGAAGATTATTTAAATGCCTTAATAATAATTTGGGAAGGACGAAACACATTGCAAGCAGACATCTGAGAAAATGTTTCAAAATATTGAACTTGAAGGACACAATAACCAATACTTTCGGTAGCAGCACCAATATCAGTAATTGAAGCAGAAGACATGAGTTACAGACAACTATAAAAAAACATTTTATCCACGAGATCAAAGGGTTATGATTTATTGATATTTTAAACACTCAATGGCCGCTTAGTAAGAATCAAAGAATGTAGATCTGATTTTTTGATATATTATTCACAGACGATTTAAATTTAATAGTTTTCGAAACTAATGAGATTTGTTAATTAGATGACACAGTTAGATGAAATCAGTGTAACTGCGCCGAATTTTTCGAAAAAAAAATTGTGCGATTATTGGAGTATGTTTTGTTTTATCGTCGATATTGTCGGGGTTATTTTTAAATAAGTCTTGTATTTCTGTGGAGTTTTTGGTATCTCGTACTCACGTCAAAGTAATTGAAAATGTTCGTACTTACGAAAACTGCTTTTGACTTCTCTCTTTTTTCCGTTTAACTGGTTGAGAAACGGGGGCATTTCGATTTATTTTTAATTGTTGGAAATTTAGGATTCGATTCTGCATCGCTGTAAAATAAGGACATTATTATTTATTTGAAAAACTCGAAACACTTGCTATGTGGACCAGCAGTTGTTGACGTTCTAGTTTTATAGTTTTATGAATTATTAAAAAAAAAATAAAAAAAATACGCAATATAAAATGAGATGATATGCTGTGGCTGTTGCCGAATAAAGGCCTCCTCATCCAGAACGATAAAGTATTTGGCGGCCAAAAGAACTGTATTTTAATTATAATAAGAAGATTTTTTCAGATTACGGACGGGAACTTCGGTATGAGGCCAGATTAAGCAATGTACTTCACTTCAGATCCATCGGTATAAGTATTAAACAATGTATCAAAGTCACAATACAAAAGTATAATACTGCGAAGATTAACGAGAAGAAAAGACACACATTTCGCTGACGTTGCGTGCAACCGTCTTACTCAATTTCTGAAATTTATAGAGCGAATGGCCCTGCAATTTATAGAGTGATTTCGAAAACAAAAGAAAATCATATGCACGGAAAGTCCCCATTCTGTTCAAATGAGAAGAAGAAAATCGTGTGAAATATTGTTCAAACGCATTTCGCTAGTCAGTGGCGTATTTACGAGCGTATTAATGAACTTTGAATGGGTAAGGTTGATTTAAGAGCCCGTGAGAACTAACAAAAGTAAGAAAATAATCAATAAAAATCGAAATGCATCTTGTTCCCCGAGACGTGTTCTCCACGTAAATTCAGCCGAATAGGACTCCAAAAAAATTTCCACTAGTTCCACGGTGCTTTTTATTTCCCCACTTTGCAGAAACCCATAACCTCTCGGTATTTTTGGTTTGTGCTCCTGTGTACGGATCAACAAAATTATAAGCGTGGTTAACGGTATTATGTTTGAATCCCGCTTGCTGCAAATTATTATAGGCTTTTCAACAATCTGACATAATAATTGAACCGGGTTTTACATATTTTTGTATTATGAGTAACAATGTTTTCTCCGATCGATCCGGCACACTAACTATAAAACACGCGTTGGTTTCCCGACATATTCCACCGAAAATCCATTGCCGTGGCAAAATACGTCCAGCACTATTTTTTCTACGCACAAATAAACTTTTATCTATTTCAACAATAAGACCGGGACTACCATTTTCTTCATTATTATTTTCTAACTTCCATACACATACCTCACGTAGGTAATTGCTCCAATCGACCACATCATTTCGTCCCATTTTAAGTTCACGTTTACAAAATGTCACTGAAGACATTTTTCGGGCCCAGTAGTATATGAAATGGACAATTGTGTGTAATGGTAGTCTTAGAACTGCAATTAGCCAATCATTCACTCTTAAACTCTTTATAATAACGAAAGCTCGAAAGTCAGCAACGTACTAAACTGTACGTACGTATAAAACGTAGTTATTTCCAAAATATTCGGCGCATACTAGTTGGATCCCATGATTCAGATTGTTCACCAATTGGGTCCCGTGTAAAATAGCCTACTGCACGAGTTGGGTCCCGTGTAAATCAGTCTACTGTACGAGTCGGGTCCAATAAAAAAACGTTTTCCTTCCTATTTTTACAGATTTAGGACTGTCTGTAATAACATGAATAGTTACTACAGGTCTGGTTAAAAAGGGTTTTTCTATTTTTCGTGATTTACAATCGTTCGTCATTCATCTGATTTTCAGTGATTAATAATATTTTAATTTAAGGGTTGAAATTTATAAGACATAGTTTTTACGAACTCGTAGAAATTAATTTTTTTAAATATTTTTTCTTTAACGAAATCTTTCTCATATATTTTATACAGTTTCTTCTTCATCCTTCTGGACTTGACATTTAAATATAAACATCTATTTGAATATTTTTTAAAACTGGTATAAATGTATATATATATATATATATATATATATATATATATATATATATATATATATATATATATATATTTTTTTTTTTTTTTTGTTAGCAGAATAAAACATAGAATTGAAGTGTGAGTGAAATTCTATAGTAGACCCAATTCAAACGCATCCTTTAATACGCCCGGACCCAATTCGTACAAAATTTAAACCCAGTTTTATTTTCGGACCCAACTAGGATGCAGCCAAAATATTTCCTAAAACACATTATATATCACGAATTAACACGATGTAGGAACAGCGTAATATAACGTACGGCGGGGTGATAACCGACAAGTACCAAACATTTTCCCAAACGATTCGTGAAAAATAATCGGAAACGCTCTCTTTTTTTGCATTAGGTTAAAATAAGTATCTACAGTGATCTTCAATAGTCGAGTTTGGGCAACTAAGGCGATTTTCGATTCGGATGAGGTCTTTTGTGTCACATCTCTTATGACTAATATTATAACGTCAGAGTCGTGTTTTACGAAAGCGTAGAGTGTTTACAGGTGTCAAATTAAAGACGGGGGAATATATAATTTTTTAATGTACGCGCACTGGTATTATATACGCGAGGGATCGTTGTGGACTAACGACGGAACGTTGTCGACTAAATGGAATATAATAGCGCTCCGTGTTTTATGAGTTATGATACAATACTCGTAAACGATGGCATTACGTATAAATCATAGGTTAGCGTCAAAGGTCACGGCTGAATAATATATCGAAAAATATACGAAAAGACAAAAAAAAAAGTCGACCGTTATATACACGATACGTTTTAGTGCTTCGTCTATAGTTATGCGCACGGTGTACATGCATATACCGTATTAATATTATAACGCCGTGCGTATTCGTATCGATTGAAATTAGTATTCCGAACGAGTCCTTTCGGAAGCTACACGAGGCACGCGATATCATAACAGTTTTCAATCTCGACCGAAGTCGGTAAAATGTAATTCGCATGGGAAAAATTTAAAGCGACACGTACGTAAAAATAAGTAATTAAGTGTCCGCGTACACTTAATTTGAGGGGCCTGCGCGCAGTCTGTTATCGTACTCAAAAACATACCACGCAGGGAAAGATCTCACGTCTCGTAGAGTAGTCCGACATCGATCGTTTTTGATCTCGTTGAAAAAAAATCAAGAATTATTACAAGACGCGTTAGACTTGGATTTGGAACGTTTCCGTTTTCGAATGATATATATCAAGAGTTCGGATTTTGATAAATGTTCACTTCTTATTTTTTTTTATGTTTTTTTACCATGGTTTTTAATATTGTATTCAAAAATCAAAGTTCAATGTTTTTATGAATATAATGTCTTACTCTTTACTACAAAAAAGAATTATTGAAATTTGATAACTGAACGGAGGCGTGAGAGTTTTAAACAAAAATCAATAGAAGTGAAAACAAAGAAATCACGAATAATTATTTACAACTGACACGAATACGCCATAGCTCTGTAGCTGCGACGATAAAATTGAAAACCACCTGGCTTAAAAAAAAAAAAAAGAACACGAGTAGTCCCTTAATGTTTTAACTAGGTCTGGGATGTTAACGCTCTAAAAAAAAAAAAACAAAAATACAAAAACGCATTAAAATTTTTAAAATTTTCACTATAAAAATACGTTAAAAAAATGATTTGAAATTACATAATAATTTATAAAAATCATATTACCGTTTTATTTATTTGACATAATAATAATAAAATAGGTACACTAATTAATTTAGTATTCATAATCATTTTATTTTATAAAGATGTATTCTATAATTCGCTGTTATAACCGTCGCGTCGTTGGTAGGATAATCGACTGGACTTTTGTGAACAAAATAAAAACCTTTTTCTAACAGTTTTAATTTCTAAATCTGAAATAATCACAGCATCCGGCTGCATCGAAGAGGGCACGTTTAATTTTGAATGATCAGACGAGCAAACGCGTGATTAAATCGTCCAGTGTTAAAATGTTCGTAAATAAATTATGAAAAAGCTCGGAGAAACTTGAAAAATCCCTGAAAATCTTTTAAACTTTTGATTTCAATCTATCCAAAAATGCAAAATAAATACTGCGTGAAAATGATCAGTATCACGTGTAACACATTTTTTGCCTATGAACTTGCGTGTCGGAACATAAGGGGAAAAAATGGCATCGCATCAAAACATCGGCTTTATAAATAAGGGCCTCTGTAAATTGCGTCCCATTTCATATTTTTTATGTAAATTGCGGCCCGGGTATATTTTTGTACATATGCCTATCTAACTATTTCTTATTAATATGTAAATTACGTCTAAGCCTTTTTTCCACAAAACCAATATTTTCCTTCCCATTTTTCAGACTTAGGACTATAAATATAACAGACTTAAAACTATCTATACAAATATTATTATCATCAAATTTCAAAAAATACTTACACATTTTAACTGTGCAACACCGACGTTGAATATCATTGTTTAGAAATTTATAAAAACGAAATTTGAAACCATCAACTATTTTCAACGTTTTATTCCTTTTACTTTTCATAACGTCCATTTTTATTAGATTGAAAAAAAATACTGTAAACTATAGAGCAACCACAGATATATAAAACAACTAGATAGCCGACTCAACAAATAAAATTGAAGTCTAGAATCCATACGCGAACAGGGCAAAATATGATTGATTAATCCATGACATTTTATATTATTCCATGAAATATAATTTTTCTGTGATTGAAACCAAAGATATAATATAAAAATTTTGTTTTATATATCAGTTATCTTTTCATATGGATTCGGATTGAAACACAATTTTTCGATTATAATTTATAAACTATAAACTTTAAAGTGCAATTCAAGTAATTCAACATCATGATGGTTTCTTGTTCTGTGTCTGGTTGTGTCAATAGGAGACTGAAAAGAAGCAAAGTTCATTTTTTTTCGTAAGTTCCCGGGACGCAATTTACATATGTTTTAAAAATACTTGGGCTGCAATATACGTATTTTTTAAAAGTACGCGGGCCGCAATTCACATAGTATATGACCATGACCGTACTTATAGGGACGCAATTTACCGACTCCGATAAATAATATTATGACAATACGTATGGCGCATCATACGAGAACCGGCCTCCACGATCCAATAACAGATAACTGAACCGTCCGTGAAAACAGAGGGTTGGAAAAAATAAAAATCTTAATTCAATACATAATTATTGATCACATGCATACAGTTTGATACAAAGTATTTATTTGGGCTCGGTTTGATATTACGTGAGTACATATTTTTAGTGTGACTCGATACATGAATTTGGGTAAGTGGCAAATTCGTTTCGAGTGATTTCCAATAAAACGAAGTGTCTAAATTTGATTTTACGTGTTTTTAAATATTTCACCGTAAATACACGTTTTAACGTACTTCTCGACAATGCCATATTTTCCTAGATATTTCGAAAATTCGTTAATATACGATTATTTTCGTACGATAGACATGTTTCTTAATCGTGTAAACTTTTCGTTGTCTAATCGACGGTTTTAACACACAAAGCGATTTTTTATTACATCTTATAATATTTTTACATATTTTGGTTTTTTACAAACTTATGAATCCGCGCCTAACTGATTGCTGTGATGTAAGCGCGCGCGTGGAGCGACGAGAAAAGCGCCGGATTTGCACGACAGTTTTCCCAGGTCGAAATATACGTACATCGTCGGATATCGCGTGATAATAATAGGCTCGGTACAACACACCGTCGGGGCCGAAATTTTGGGAAAATCAACAACGTTCTCCGGTCCGCCCGACACAGGTCGGTTTCCCGACGTTGTCATAACGCGTGAGAAGATTAAACACAGTCGTCTCGTCCCACCCGGGCGTACCCTCCCCCCCCGCACCCGTCCGAGCGGAAGAACCGTCTCGTTATTATTACGGTTGAAAGCCGAGCACAATGCAAATACTATAGTATTATATTGTCCGTAAGTATACACGGCGAGGCCTACGCGAACTTCGACGGTCGACCGCCGCCGCAGCCACAGACTTAAGTGCCCGGTCGCTCGTCGAATACGCGCGGGGACCCTCGAAATAAACAAACGTTTTGTTTCGTTTCGTTATTTATTTTTAATGAGACATTAATCTTACGTTTATGACGTGTCTCGACCACTCGTCAGCGTACACCGGCATTCACGTATTGTGGTTTTTGTGCAGGAGATAAAACAAAAGAAAAGAAAAGAAAACCAGGAAGTCCGTTCGTGGTGTACAGGGTGTGCGAAAAACGTCCGATCGATTTTGAATTCCCGCGGGCGTGCCGGATCGGCTGTCGACCGACGCGTATCGACTTCCCGTCGAGAAGGGGAAAAGATCATTCTCACAACGACTCGAGATATCCCGAGTACTTACTACTTGTCCGGGAAACGTACTAAACTTTTGTACTTCTATAATTATAATTCGGCCCACTTTGGTAGGTAGTGCTCATCACGATCTCAATTATTAACGAATGCATTTTTTATTTTCTCGCTGACCGAATGCTATCGTTCATATGAACAACGTCAACAAAAATATATATCAATGTTATTTCTAGGGCTGAAGACTTCTAGTTTTTTCATATTTTTCTTAGAAAGATCGCAGAATCGTAAAAGTGATCAACACATATGTTTCATAATACCAAGAAGTCATATTTCAAATGTTAATTTGCATATTTTTCCATATTTTGTCATTATTGCATATAAATGCATATTTGAGTATATTTGAAATATCAAGATCATATTTGGTAATTTTCGATAGAATTTCTTAAATTAGCTTAGAAAAAAAAAAAAATTAATTGGTAAATTTACTGTTTCGAAATAATATTTTTACTATCGTTTAGATATTTTACTATATGTATATTTGATAAAAACGAAACATAAATAGGAAGTGAACTTCAGTTGCCCGTCATCTTTCAAGAATTTATTATAATTAACTTATCGAAATAATGCTCATTACGATTTTTTTTTCATATATGTAATATAATTAGATGAACTAATAAAATAAAATACAGTAGAAACCGTTTATAATGACGTTCAAGGGACCAAAGAAAATAGGTCATAATAACCGGTCGAAATTACACCCAAAATGACGAAAAAAAAATTGTAACTTCAATACATATTAATATAAATAAATTGTATTTATTTATAAATTTTATTTGAAAAAATAAAGATAAAAACATTTAATTTAATTATTATTATTATTTAAGTATAAATATTTAAATTAATTAGTTCAATTATTATTTAAAAAAATCTGTTATTTTAGGTTGGACTTTGTTTGTATAAAAATCACGCTCAATTTTTTTTTTCTAGTTTTTCAAAATGTATTATTGGACTTACATTATTCAGAGCCATATAATTTGCTAACATTTTTGCTGCACTGAACACTGCATTAATAGATAATGCTTCATCGGGAGTATCATCAGCAGATAAAGTAGCCTAAGATAAAGTATAGTCATTATAGATAAAAGGTGCTTTATTATGATAAAGTTTTAAGGCGTGAAGCCATCGGTAAGTCCACTGTTTTATTTAAACGATTTACAATTTTAAAATCGAATCAGTTCTTTGACCAAGCCTTCTATAGGTAACGGTAATACATGCGATAGTAATACAGTGCTCGAATCGGTAAAGAGAGACGCAGGGGGGACAATACGTCAGGTTTGGTTCTATTCTCAACTATTTTATTTTATTTTTTATTTTTTTCATTTTTGAAAGTACTCTTTTTAGTTATTTGCATTGTAATGCATTTGGTTTGTTCTTTTTGATGAAATTAACTTACTCCGTTATAGTATAACCTATTTATGTGATTTTTATTTCGTAAGCTTGTATTGAATTAGGCATTCGAGTTCAATTCAACACATTTGTTTTTTTTCATGATAACAAGGATACTAAAATCATTAAAAATTGTAATCTTGATTATAACTTGTGATCAATGAACCGGATAGTACAGTATAAAACTTAAAAAGTTAGAATCGCCATAAAGGAATAATACACCATCAGTTGTTACGATAGACCTTGTGCTAGATCTGTTATACTCTATAGTATACGGTACTCTATATAGACGTGATCTATGATTATCAGTGAACAATATTATTAATGCGATATTATCATAGATACCAGCCGCGCATAATAATTCCGTATTCATTCGCTATCATTGCTTGAAAAGTTATGGTTTGTAAAATTAATAACGTTAAACGCCTCGTCTAATATGACGTAGGTACAACAATGACCATGCGTTTTTGTCGATTATAGTAACTGATCACGTTGCGAATTATAATATTATTTTGTGTGTAAATTGATCGATTCAATAATATCAATCGTAATCGTTTGATTGACGATTAACGACGCGAACGGAGGCCAAACTCCCCAAGGACGAGAGGTTGTACGAAATCGTCGTAAGGGACGCTAATTTATTTTTAAGTTTTACAGTCCCTGTTCTCGCCCGTGCAATACGCCGCGAGTACCTTTATACGCGTTTGCGCTTAATCCGCGGCCGAGCGATTACTTCTACGCGCATTATTCGAGAGAACAGCACGGCCGCGCAAGTCCCATTGAAATCGTCGCGGCACCGCGGTCACACGGCCCCGCAGCAATATGTATACCGGGAGTATTTTAATAAAACGCATAATTTTTCGTCTCCGATCGCATTGTGTTTAATGAAAACAAAACGAAAAATTATCATTAAAAAAAACATATAAGCGTCCTTATTAACACACACACACACACACACACATATAGCGTTCAAATATTTCCGACTCGAGTGCAGTAGTGTTCGGGCCACATTTCCGCCGCCGCCGCCGCTAGTAAAAAGGGTTAACTCGACAGTAATTGAATTCGAAAACAAAAAGGTTTTTAAGTTAATTTATTTTAATGTAAAATGAGAAAATCAAATACGCGAGACAAAGGTTGAACTCGACGGTGTGAGTACGTGTTTACGTGCGCGCGCTAAGAACAATAACGAAATAAAGTGCCGTCCATCTATCGAGGCCGCGGCGCGTCTACGACTTTTCCGCGTGCACACGTATATAAAACGGCGTGTTTTACAGACACTAATGAATTTCCATTCAACAAACCGAGTGTAGTGTACACACTGGACCGGCCCGCCAGGTTTTCCCCGTGTAATATTAAAACTCACTGTCCCTTAATTTATTTTACTCATGTGGGTTTTACTAAATTTACTATTCACTGATATACCTTTTTTTTCTTTTTTCTTTATTCTCCTTTTTTTTTTTTTTTTGATTCCGAGCGAAGCGTATTAGCGTATTTTGTTTAGAGTTTAAGCGCAATTGCTTGTAAAGCGTTCATTTTTTGTTTTGTTTTGTTTTTTTTTTTTTTTATGACCGCACTCCCGATTTCGGTAAGCAAATGTCGTCTTCAAGTAATTTTGCCCAGTGTTTATGATGAACGTAAAATGCTTCTATTCATCGTATTCATCAAGGGGGACCCCGTACGGCCGTACCCCTGCGTACCCCCCAAATCAATCACTGGTCATCTATCGTATACATCCAGTACACGAACTCAGGTTTACCTGCGCGTGTTGTGATACTCGATGAAATTTAAACGGCCTATTTTTTACCCCCTGTTATTAATCGTTCACTTAATTAAATTTTTATTAGTGTTTAAAAAAAAAAAAAAAATTTTCACAAAAGTTTCACGCTCTAATAGTTTATCGGGGTTTTAGGTGTTTAGTACAAATACGTGGAAAATACGCGGAACCATACATCGTTATACGATATAATTAAAAAAAAAAAAAAAAAAATGTACATTTTGACCGTTCAAACCACCGTTGAAGCAGCGTATTTTCCGGGATGTTCGGGTTAATTTAGACGACGGACGAGAGAGGGAGCGGGATAACGGGAGAAAAAAAAAATTATAAAATCATAAAAATAATAATAACAATATCAAATTAATGGTAATGACGACGATGAACAACGGACCGTAAGCTGCGCGCACACTGGCCATTATGGAAATACGTTTATATAAATAATTATTAATAATATAAAACCACATCAACATCAGATTCGAACTTTTTTACGACTTTTCACGAAAAATCTCCCCTCGCTCGCTTCGATACGAACGGCTAAAAGCTTTTAACACGAGACGAACGTTTTAATAATAATTTATTCGTCATGAACTTTGGACGACACGACGCAAAATTATCAATTTGAAACGGAATTACCGGTCGCGCGGCGTTTTTTTTTTTTTTTTTGTATAATTATTATCCGTCAAATTACGATTTTTACTAAAAAAAAAAAAAAAAATCAAACTTCTCAAAAGTTATAAAACGTGATTTAACGCCGACTATTCGAATTCTGACGTAAAGTTTTGGTTTGTTTACGGGTTTTCCGCTTTTTAATTTCTTCATTTGTACATAAAATATACGTTACACGGAATACGTAATAAGCGGCTTGCGTATATTATTACGAAACGTCTAGATTTCGGTTAAAGCTTCTTAAAGTATCGTATTTTTTTCGCGAACGAATTTCAATCATACCGCTACCAACGCCAACGAAGCAAACTGTAACATGAGACTATTATATCATAACTTTGGAATTACAAAAAATGCCTTTGAAGCTCTAGCGAATTTCGTTATGGCCCAATAATCAATCGAAAAAGTATTCATAATTATAAATTATAATTTTCTATTAAAATAACGCAGTTAAAAAACCAATTCTATCGTAGTTAATAATAGTTATAGTTATTAATCGTAAATCGATTTTTTATTTTAAATACCTAATGCATATGCCGAATATACGAGGTGTGTTAAATAAATGACCAGACAACATTTACTAAAAAATAATATTTAAAACTTACAAACTGTTTAAATGGATCACCTTCAAAATAGTGTCCTTTAGCTTCAACACAATGCTCCCAACGGTCTTGCTACTTTTCGCAACTCCTTTGAATTTCCTCCATACTCCATAGTTATAGCCTTTAGCTCTTGTGTCGCGTAATGGATAGTTTCGTTAACGTATTCAAATCGGTGGCCTTTGAGAGTACTTTTTAGTCTCGGAAACAAAAAAGGAATCACACGGTGCTAAGTCAGGCGAATATGGTGGCTGAGTAACCACTGGTATATTTTTAGAAGCCGAAAATTCACGTATAGAAATTGCTGAATGCGCTGGTGCATTTTTTTTTTTTTACAACCCGAAGGTTGGTTTGCAACATTCTGCTTAGGGTCAACAACCCGAGGGTTGGTTTGCATCTAATAGAAGTTGTTACTTGGGAAGGAAGGGTTATACTGTACAGTGGTTTCCCGTTGCCGTCTGCACAGGGGAGATGGCGGCCGCTCTCTCTAGACAGCCGCCTGTCCAGAGAGAGAGAGAGAGAGAGAGAGAGAGAGAGAGAGAGAGAGAGAGAGAGAGAGAGAGAGAGAGAGAGAGAGAGAGAGCCGCCCGTGACCGAGGTTTGAACAGGCAACAGTGTGCGTCAACAGTGACGCCTAGTTCCACTCGGCCACTCCGTCTCCCTGGTGCATTATCATAATGATAATTATCATGGTGCTAAAACCACGACTTCGATTTCCACGCTTTTGATCTTTAACGGCGTACTTTCTCTCTTAATATTTCTAATACTTGTCTAAAGCAGCGGTTCCCAATTAGTGTGAAGCCATGGACCCCTCTAACTATAACATAAATTGGTTCGCGGACACCTCTTTTGTAAATAATTAATTTTCAATTTTATTCAATTATGAAAATGAAAAATAAATTTGTACGATTTATTTTAAATATGATTTTATTTTTAATTTTATAAACATTTTCGTAATATAATAGAAACAAATTGTCTCAAAAAAAAGTATATATATATATATATATATATATATATATATATAAGCTTGTTCCCATCTATATGTTGTGCAAAAGGGAATAATGTGAATATTGCCTTTGTAGAGTTGTCCCGCGCCAAACCATTTTTACGATCAAATTATGGCTGGTGTAGCGTCCTCTTAAAGCTTTCTCAGACAGTTGCTTTTGATCAGTTTGAACAATTCACCAAAAATCAATTAGTATTTTATTGCTGAACATATTTTTCATCGTTTCATTAGTTACTAAATCAATTAATTAATCTTGTTCCTGTTCAGAGAGATTTTCTATTTTTTCAATATCACAGGAAAATGGATTTCTTATCCGCGTATTGTTTTTAGTCTAGTTGATGAAAATATATATAACTACATTTTATATAACTACAAAGTTAATAATTTCACTAAAATAAAATAAAAATATCACTACAGACCAATATAACCACGGACCACCTAAAATCAACACGCGGACCCCTGGAGGTCCACGGATCACCAATTGGGAACCGCTGGTCTAAAGAACACATGATTGATTGTCTGACCCGTTGGTACATACTCATAATGAACTAAACCGCAAAAATAAAAAAAAATAAAACAATAAGCATTGCTTTAATGACCTGACGACATTTTTTTGGACTAGGTGAATTTGCGGACTTCCATTGCAATGATTATAATTTGGTTTCGGAATCATATCCATATACCCATGTTTCATCACCCGTAATAATAGATTTTATACAATTTGGGTCATTAGAAACCCGATTTTTTAGTTCCAAACACACTTCAATGTGACGTTCCATTTGATCCTCCGTTTACAATTTCGGCACTAATTTTGCGGACACTCTATTCATACCCGATTCATCTGATAAAATTTAATGACAAGTGCCAATATTGATATGCCAGTTTCATTAGCTATTTATCCAACAGTTAATCTTCAGTCGTTTCTTATTTTGTTTCGAACAAGAGTAATGGTATCATTTGTTTTTGAATACGATGGACTTCCAGGACGATGATCATCTTCAATGGACATCCGACCTTCTTTGAAACGTTATAACACCAGTCAATAGTTACACAACGGCTTAGTGAAACATCTCCAAAAGCCAATTTAATCAGTTAAAAAGTTTTGCATAGCATTTTAATCGGTTTCGAAACAAAATTTAATACACGTGCCGGCCCGATGTATTTTGGGGCCCAGTGCAGAAATTTGCGGGGCCTCGTATCCTTTAATAAACTTTGAAGTCATATTTGATATCTCAATTTTAATGTAAACTAATAAAAATCAACTTTTATTTCTATAAAACACAAAATTAGTACCTGCCAAGGTATTAATAATACTTTTAGTAATACATGAACATGGTGAGATAAATATGACCTAATAGTTATACTTTTACTAACAAAAAAAAAAAAAAATAAAAAAAATAAAAAAATATAATAACAAACATTATTTAAAAAATGAATACTGCTTAGAATATACATATAATATTATTTGAACATTTTTTTCTCGTTTTTTTTTTCTGCGCACAGGTCAATCGTTTTATTATAACTCAAAGAATCAGCAAGGAACCTCGATATGTATGATAAGAAAATACTAAAATGAAATCTCACTTAATATTCCATTAATAATATGGTCATATTAATTATATTTCGTTAAGTTCACAATTCGAAAATCATGGGAAAGAAAAAACTAAAATGATTCTTTTTTTTTTTTTCATAGTAATATGAGAAGTAGGTCGGTACACTTTATGCGTGGCCCAATAAAATCTCTTGCCCCCCTCCCCTTAGGGCCGGCACTGAACAAACCTCGTATGTTAGGTATTTTCGTGACATATTATGAGCAAATCCGTGATATTATTTGTCGACAATCATACACTACGATTCCCTGTTGAACGGACGACTTGAAAATTACATTGACTGTTATAATAACTGTTTATTCCCAAATAAATGTTATTTCCATGTCGATCGTAAAACCTAACCCAACCTAACCATTACCTGATATGATTAACGAATGATATCGCGAATTCGCCTGTGTCGCGAAAACACCTTACTTCACGTTCAGGACGTTTCGCAGAGATTAAACACATGCGATTTGACCTCGAATAGAGTAAAAATTTGAATTTTATTTTTCGTATGATATAATAATTATTTAAAGCTTTCATAGAACTATGATTTGATGGGGGAAAAAAATAAGTAGTCGACTATTTTCAACGACGTGATTATTTTTTAAATATTTTAGTTTTTCTAAATGGTTACCACTGTAATACGTCATAATGTAAATTATAGACTTTAATTTAATAGTATATAACTATGAAAGGGAAGTGAAATATTTATTTAGTTTTTCGAAAATGATGACACTTAAATTCGTATCACTACACTAATAGTTTGAGGGAGACTATCGTATAAAATTTAGAGAAGCAAAACAGTGACAGCACCGACATTTTTGCCGCGGAAATACGGACACCGTTTTAATGAATTCGCCGATATTGCAACCGAGGAAAATATTCAAATACGATGTCTGGTCCCCGTGAATTATTTAATCATTAGACATTTGGTCTTTGGCGTATATTGATTGTAGGACGTTCGGTTCCCAGGGGATATTTTTCCGAAATTCACTGATATTTCCTATTTCTCATTTATTTACATATATCAATTCAAATTAATACCAATAAATTAGCATATGGATGATTATTATTATATTAACACAAATACTCAAAGTCATGTCACAAATAACTATGATAATGAGTAAATCGCGTTGGTTCAACGACATAATTTTTTTATTTTTTTTTATTAAGGTTTTATTATTTAATTTATAATATTTTTAAATTCCGGCAAGAATAATTTTATTTATCTTTTATTCGGTTGATCTTGTCAATACCTAAAATGTTTTTGTCGTTGTTGTATAATGCAGCCTTTTCATATGCATTGCACTGTTAGAACGTTAGTCAATACGGTTTAATCTTGATATAGGTAATATTAGTGCATGTTGAAAAAAAAAAATACTGGTGACCAAACGTTCGTAAATCGTTATACGCCAAAGCAAAAAACAAGCGTCTGATAGCTAATATTTTTTGGGGATTTAATGTCGTATCTCAATATTTTATGAGGACGAAATATTAGGAGATCTTTTGCAGGAAATTCCAAAAATTTTCTTTTTTTTTCGTATCCTAAACATTAATTTTATTAAACATATTAAATTTAAGACCCGACAGTGAAAAATAAAACATCAAACTTTCGAAAAAAAAATAATAAATTAAAATAATATTTTCACTTTCATTTCATTACATACTGTAAATAATAGTTTCCGTTGAAGAAAATTAACTGAAAAATACTCTCGGAGATTCAAAAAATTATTTGTTTCGTAAAAATATAGTTCTCTTAATATTTAAAATGTATTAATGAAAAAAATTCGTATTCATGCTTCATCAAAGGTCAAATCGTATCTACTGCATAACTTTTCGTAAAATATCTTGAATGCAACATGATCAACGGTAAAAACAAATGTCGAATTTTACTGTCGTCATCACAGTGGTTGTAATTACAAAAAAACATAGAAAAAAATGCACTACGTACAGCGTAATTTAAGTGAGTCAATAGGCAATCGCGTTAATTCGAAAAGTCAAAGCAATAATCTCATTAGACATAGGTATTCATGGTAGTGAAACGATGCATTTCAAGAAGATCGACCAACCATGAAACAACGGCTTTGTTTTGAAAAATATCAAATGCGTAGTCGAAGGTTTTAATTTTTTCGCTTTAAGCATTTTTAAATCGAAAAGTGTTTTTTTTTTTTTTTAATTTTATAGTTTTAAGTTAGATGGGCGTAGATTTATTATATTATAATGAATCAAATGACGAATAAATGAAAAACGTTGACAATTTCATACAAGAAGTTTCGGTAAGTATTATATTATGATAATATCTCTAGAAATGTACCTTGGTTTTATCAACACTTCACAAATGCAAAGTATAACGCTGTGTCCTACGTGAACGCGGCGAACGCGGTGAACGCGTTGCGGTGCGAGCGACGCGGCAAATAAAATTATCAAACATATAAAAACAGATTGGATTGTCCATCGTGCGCGATAAACGCGGCCGGTGCGAACGAATTCATTCTTTGGCGTTCGCCGCACGGATTGAAAATCAAATCGTTTTGTTTTTGGTCACGCGTTTAAGCGAGTAGACGTATTCGAAGCGGATGTTTATTTTAATAATTTCTAGTATAAGATCGAAATAAAGTTTCATTTATTCGCAACTGTGGGTATAGGTGATAGAATTCACCAAAAACAAGTCTATCCTTATAAATAATTGAATTTACTGCTGATCTTTTTTTTTTCAAATATTTTTTATATAATAAATATTTCAGTCCAGTACTTTCAAACATAAATAATTGTTTTTGTAAATTCAATGGCATTTTTAGTTGACTTAATTTAAAAGAAAAAAAATTAAAAATTAAAATTAGAAAAGAACTGAACCTAAGCGTGTACAATATACCGCACAACCATCGCACAACTCACTTCAAAACACACTGCACGTCGAAAAAAACAAAAAATTTCGAAATATGGCCAGCCGCAAATTCGTGTTAGCCGCAAATAGGTAGGACACGATTGCGAGCGGCGAATGCGGCCAACGCGAATTCGTTCGCGTCTGCCGCAAATTCGCGTTCGCTGCGTTCACGTAGGACACCATTCCCTCATTTATTATCTATAACAGATTAGTTACCAACGAATTTCTATTTATCTAAAGAATCGATAAATTTAATATTTTACTTCTTCGCATGATTTAAGTCATTTAAATTGGAAATCATTGAAAAACGATTTAGTTTGCGTCGGTGTCAAGTCTAAATCAGAAAAACAAAATTAAATTTGAAATATACCTATTTTTTTATTTTTATTTTTTTTATATAACTCATATCATTGTTAAAACAGTAGTTTTAACGTCAGTTATGCGCGGACAATAAGAACCATTACTGTAGGTTTAGGTACCTATTTTGTCAAACAATTAATCATTTTTAATTGTTCTTCGTATCTTTTGAAAACCTAGTTCAAATATCTGGTCACATGATTTTGGCGTTCAAGTGTCGATATATCACACCTACTCCGTATAGTTATGATCTCTCTCTCTCTCTCTCTCTCTCTCTCTCTCTCTCTCTCTCTTTATATATATATATATATATATATATATATTTATTTATATCCTTTATACACAGTACACCATTATTGTTACTATAAAAATTACAGGCACCCGTATAACTATTAATTATATTATTGTGTTTGTAACGGTCTAACATGTGATTTCGACCGCAATTGTTTCACGTAGCGTGACATTACAATGACACATCATAATATGTTGTACAAAAGTAAATTGATTGAAATTTATTTCTCTTCCAAATACATTTGTCAATGCGCGCGTCTTGTCGCGTACGATATAATTTGTCTTTTGGTTTCGATACATTTGACCTATTACGGTGGCGTGCTGAGCATTTCCAAATAGGGAGGATATTTTTCGAAAAATCGAGAAAGCGTTACCTAAAAAAAATGGCCAAATTTGTGTGAATGAAATATAATAATATTGTTTATTTGCAATAACGTCTTGATTCATTGACAGTTAAATTCTAGACATATAATATAAATTAATCTATACTTAGGTATACGCAATTCCATTGTACAAAATATATGAAAAAAAAAATTATGCTGATAAAGTGATAACTCTAGAACAAAATCAATTTTCCTTTTTTTTTTTCATCTATTAGTTTTAGTGGAGTAATATGTCTATCGTTGTGTATATCTAATAATATCAAACCATGTGAAAATTTCTATAACATATAAAATAAAATAAATAAAAAAACTTTAGTGAATTTGATATTTTATAGTCGACATATCCCTCTGTCATTAAATTTCGAAAATATTTTTTCACTCTTTTTAAATGTTAAAAAAGATATTTGTGGCGTGGCACTATAAACTGGAAATATGCATAGTATTTTTAATAATTTATGAATATTCGGGTAGAGATTAGAAGAACATCTAATGGAGTGTTTAAAACTTTATTATTTTTTATAATCTTAGTTTGTCAGATTCTTAATTCAGTCATACAGTTTTCTCTATTACGTTTTCTATCTCGGTGGCTATTCTACAATACGAATAAAATAATAATTGAGCTTTTATTACCTACAGACAAAAATTTTCTATTTTTTAAAATTAATTTTAAAATATATTTGATTTTAAATTTTAAAACTTTAAATATTTTTAATTTGTTAGATTTTGATGCGAGGTTTTTTATTCTGACGTTTTGATCAAAAAATCGTCGCGCGGTCAACGCGATTTCACCCGTTTACGATGCATTTCCGTTTTTCGAGGATCGAGGCGCACAAATTTTAACGTTTCGCTGCCGTTTCAAAGCGCTCCCAGACCACACATCCCGCAATTTAAATATTGAGGTAAATCTGTTTTTGTTTGTCCGACAGTCTGTAAAATCCCGCTGACGGATACGAGGAATTCGATTTCTTCAAAACTATTATTACGTCACGTGTGCAACTCAATATCGTCGTGTGATAATAACAATAGTGGACGTAATCGCAATATGAAGGGCGATAATTCTAAACAGTCGGGTCTCGATAATCCAAAGGAGATTGGGGAAAGGGGTCGTTCGGATTAGCGATTTGTTCGGATTATCTATAGCTGTAAAAAAAAAACATCAATTTTATTGTAATTTAAATTATGAAATTTTATTTTTATCTGTATTAATCGTGTAAAAACTCGTTATTTCAAAAGACAATGAATATATAAAAATATTAATATAATTATGAGTATAATAATTATGAACCTTACTATTTAAAATATTGTTTTTTTTTTTTTGTACACTGGTTTCTACATACGTACATATTACATATAGCGATAAGATAATTCTCAATCCCGTTCGGATTACCGCGTCTTTCGGATTAGCCTGTGTTCGGATTATCGCGACCCGACTGTATTGCCAAAAATTTAAGAATCGAGATAAACATCGATTCTAATGTAAAAAAACACGAGGAATTCAAATCTGGCATTAATTCAATTTATATCGATTATTTCTATGGACAAAATCGATTTAAAAACTGCCATTCAACTGAAAACGTGTTATTGCTTATTTTTATATCAAGTCAAAACGTGCCATTGCCATGTTCAAACCAAAACGCTGTATTGCCCGTGTTATTGGTATAGGATCTCATTTCATGTCATAACAAAACGTGATATTGCCATTCTACAATATTTAAACGTATAAGTCAACTTATTTTTATTGAATAATGATAATATGACTAAAAATAAATCAATATTAATTCAAATATTTTATTTTATACCGTTGAACACTATGTTGTATGTTTTATACCAAAAATAGTAAATCCATATTGTTATGAACGATAACGGGTCATCAATTATCAATCCGATATGTCATGTGCATTATTATTTATCGTGCTGAAATTAAAAATAAATTAGTGGAAGACTTTTACACTGTTAGTTGAATCATTTTAGAATTTAATTTCTTTTATGTTACGTTTTTCAATAAATAAATATTTAAAAAAATGAAGAGAACGAGAGAAATGTTAAAAGCTGTTCGAAAACCCGATATCTGTGGTGCGGTGGTCGTCCCGCGATCAACGTGATTTCACCCGTTTACGACGCATTTCCGTTTTTCAGGGGTTGAGGTGCACAAATTTTTTGCGTGATCCACGCTCGGGAGCAATGCCGTGTCGTTTCTCAACGATATGTAAAATAATCATACGAATCGAAAAAGATTTAGTGAAATTCGTTTCGCTGCCGTTTCAAAGCGGTCCTAGACCGCACATCTCGCAATTTAAATATTGAGATAAATCTGTTTTTATTCGTCCGACAGGCTATAACGCCCCGCTGACAGGGACGAAGAATTCGATTTCATCAAAACTATTATTACGAAATATCCGTCTGTGTCGGCACTTTTTTAACGTGTGCAACGCATCACGATGTTGTCGTGTGATAATAACAACAGTGGACGTAATCACGATATAACGTATTATTCTGTATTGAACCGAACACGTCATTTCGAAGCTTATATCATTTCAAAACGATAAAATATTATGAACGCGACGGCAACGGGAATGGATGCAGTTCGTCGAATCGGTAGTTTTTAAACAAAGTTATAAACATTTTCAACTCGCTCCCCGCGGAAAAAAAATGAGCGATGACAACGTGTAGGCAAACTTCTACAGTGCTCGACATAAATAATAATTATATATTTGAGATCCGGTAGGCATATACGAATAGGCGTGTTAATTCTACATGTGCTTTTAAATTAGCAATTACAAATGTACATAGGGTGTCGCACGAATGACAATTCATTTGCGATATATTCTGTATAAATAAAGATTATCAATTTTTTTTTTTTAAGAATCACACAAGGCTAACATTTTTGATTTTCTATTTTTTTTTGTTTCGTATAAATTGTTCGGTGAATCATTTAAAAATAAAAAAAAGCATGAAGTCCTGAAAACAAATACTCAAAAAAAAAAAAAAAAATGTTTTCAGAAAAATGTTTTAAATATTTTAAAATAAAAAGTTGTTTTAATTTTATTTTTTCCGCAAACATTTAAATTAATCAAAACAATAATTATCACTAGTCCCTTAGTTCTACGAGTATTATAAAAAAAATTAACGTAAAATGTATCTTAATTTTTTAACTATTTATCACTATGGATATAGTTTTGTGGGACACCCTGTGAATATTATGTTATATATTTATAAACAGTGAACATATTTCATTCTGACGCATACCCACAGGAAATGAAAGTTTGTCCACTATTGATATTATTAATATGTATGCGAGTTCTCTCAATGGGATATCATTAAAAAATCCGTTATTAAGATATATTTGTCATTTAACATAGAAGTGTTCATTAATCGAGGTTATTTCATACTACACAGAATTCTTGGTTTTTCCGTACAGTCTTTGAGCATGATCTCGAGTCGAAGAGCAAGGTCGAAATCTATTTTCTGTTTTACAATTGCGTGTCTTCGAAGAGTACCTACTATTAGAACAGTTAATTTTATTCAATATTAATTTTTGTAAAACTGAATACTGCTTGAGCTTTATCGTCTTTGAAAACTCCAATTTTAACGTGTTCCCTGATTTTTATGGTTTTTTTTTTTTGACACCGGGGCGTCGTCATGCCAGTACCTGAAAACCTCAAAAATCGTGTAACATAAAAAATTAAAAGTTTTCCGGGATGAATCGTATGTAAATAATTTAATTATCTCTTACAGTATAATTTTTGAATCAAAACGTAGATAATATACAGAATGAAATATGTTCCGTTCATACATTTTTAAGACCCGTGTTCACGAATCGTAAAATGGGTTTTCGATCCAATTTATCATCGTATAAGTTTCCACTACGAAAGCCGGAGTGTCATGAATACGCGTATAATACATGTATATTGTGTTTTTTACTCGTGGAAATTATAATTTAGTAAGTGCTTAGGGAAAACTTTAGGTTTAGACGCGAAACTATCGGTGTACTTTTTAAAACAACGCCTTATTTCAAATAAAACGATGCACCGGATTCTTTTCGTTTTTCCAAAAAAAAAAAAATAAATAAATAAATTTAACCGAAAAAAAAATGTAAAAAGATAACATATTAGTGTGGATAGAAATTGATGTGACATTTTTTTGTCTATTTCTAGGGACACCAAAACATAACTCGTGTCCACTGACATCGTATATATATTTAGGTCACGGTGCTTAACTCCTGAAAAAAAAAACAAAAATCGATAGCTTACGTTTACTCAATGATATGTTTACACCGTAATTACTCGAAAACATTTTCGTGTTCTGAAGAAATATTTGTTTTTTGCACCCTTAGGCTTCTAAACATGAAATATTCAAGGCCTTATATTGTGCCCGTCATGTCCGTTTAACGTAAGAATTTCCTAGGAAGTGAATACACTAGGCGGCATTTACGTGTACTGGCACACCGCGGCCCAAAGTCTCTACGACCCTGGAAATAATATCGGAGATTATTAAATGTGTTTAAAAAAATTTGAAGATTTCGGGTACCCGTCGATGTATTTTAATTTAATAATTATTTTTCGTTTTCGATATTTTACATCTAATTATAAATCCAATTTCGATCGAGAAAATCGCCGAATAACGCAGTATTATACACAGTCGACAAATACGGTATTATTTATGTGCAGTCTTTGGTAATAAATTATACGCGGAGCCACAAGTCAAATTTGTACAGGGACCGATAATTTATTGTTACGTCACTGTTCGTTGTTGCAAATTACGACGAGGAACACGGTTGATATAGATATTCATACTGGAAGGGTGGATAGATATTGTTCGTTAAGTTTGATAATATTTTAGATGCAGAGCGAGGTGAAGGTATATATTGGTTTTACAATGGTGTTTATTTATTTTTTGCTGGAGGCGCTTTTTAGTGCAGTGAACTTTGTCCAAAAGTTTTGTTCTCGTGTTCAATAGATCAGATTTTCGAGTGCCGATGTACTTTGAGGGTCTGTTTTACTCTGATCTCTACAGTTTTCCGGGTGTGAGGAAAATTTACCGAAAACCCGAGTGAAAACGGTAAAATTTGGCGTTAGTGGGGCTTTCGTCAGATCAATTTTAGTTATTTAGTCATCACCCTAAAAGTAATATTGCAAGAATTTTGAAATTTCACCATATACCTAACATATTGTTGTTTTTGGGCTAAGTATAAAACTTTTGAAATATCTCGTGTTTGATTGTTTATTGCTAATGAAATTTTTAATTTTTTTATAATTTAAACGAGTTTATTCAGATATTCATCTAGAGGTACTGAATAAACGTTACTGAGAATTTGTTCTTTTTTAATTTTTAAACGTGTGTAAAAGATTTGAATTTCCAAACAATCATTCAGTAGGGGATGCAGAAACAATTCAAGGGGAGTGAGGTGAACAAAGTATAAAACGTAAAAGTACATTTCGCCTTGTTCAATAGGGTAGAACGAACAAATACTTGTTGTTATCGCCGTTTTTAATCGATTCATAAAAAACCGACAACAATTACGTATTGGTACTTCGGTAATTGTGCAGATTTGCGAATCGTCACACAGCTAAGTCGCGATTGAAATCTTATCGTAGTTCTTCGTAGTATTTGCAATCGTAACATTTATACGTGTCCCGTTTTCCGGGCTACTGCAGCTATAATCTCGCATTAACAAATAACTGTCGAGACTAATAATTGTACACACGAAGTTTCGAAAAAAAAAAAAAAAAAAAGTACCTACGTATTACCCGCCCATCCCGATCGGTGTGTATTAAGACGTACAAAGTATACCGTAAATTCAATAAAATTCAATATAATAAGCTCAGAGGGTATTCGATCCTCCCGGATCTGCTGTTTCAATGATAATAACTCGCGTCGAAAAGCTGGACATTTCGCAACGTACACCTGTGGTTTTGCAAACACAATATTATCGACTTGTGAGTTACTCGTCACTCGTTTGGCATTTTAAATAGAACTTTAACGGTCCCGCGTGCAGTGGCGTATTTTCAAATTTTTTTCTGGGGAGGGGGTCCAAAAAATATTTTTTATATTCTGAGTAACCTTCTTTACCATTATCACTGTATTACAAATTGAATCATGATAAAATATAAATGTTTATTAATACATAATAATACAGGTAGTAAATGAATATTCTCTTCCACTGTTCTTATACGAAATAAGTCATTCATGACTTCCAAATGCAATTTTATAACATATTTTGTATTCGGTAATTGTAAATCTTACCCTTTTTTTTTTTTACCCGGTAAATATTTTTTACCGTTCTAAAAACCGAGTGACCACTTATTTCAAATGTTTTCATGTGCACATTAACATTAGTGACATTTCTATGAGGTTATCGGTACGTTAATTCGTTAATATATTACGAGAATTTGGTATAACCAGTTGGTATCACCTGCACTCCCCAAATTTGACGTAGTACACTATAATTATATATTTATAATAAGTTATTTTTTGTAAATTTTCCTCGATTCAATTAATTTCAAATTTGCATATTTTATTGATCATACTATTCATACTTATACATATTTAAATATAATTCTTGAGTTTAAGTGTGGACAAGCGTGGTAGTAAAAATAAGTTGTGTTATAAACACGATAATGAGTTCGTAATAAGTTTGTAAAAAAAAAATATACTCTATTAAAAAATGTACGTAAATTTGCGTAAATTTAGGTAAAATTTACCGATAAATTTACCGAAAATTTTTTTACGGTAAAATTCCCATCTCTAGTCGTACGACCCATACACTGGACGGGTGTGGTGTTGAATATTATTTCCTAAACGCAGGATCCCGAGGACTCGTAAACACAAACGCGCGACGGACGTAAATTACTATCGGCTCACGCGGGTAATTTGTATGCGACGGTCGCGGGTGCGCCGAGAGGAAAAATAAATAAAAGTAAGCGTACGCGTCGGGTTTTTCTCTCTTGTTATTTTTCCACGCCGTCCGACAAAACCCGCGGCCGGAGCAATAAAAAAGGGTGTGCGTCGGTCGTCGGCGGTCACTTCTACTACTCACGATTAAAACGACTTTTATTCGCATTGTGTTTCGCGGGAGTATTATCCATGTGGGACGACGGTTTCTCTTTTATTTATTTTCGTATATTTATTTTCCGACGAGTTATTTTCGAAGAGCAATAATGTGCGACGACACACAATAGCGTTTAAACGACCAGCCCCTCAGGCCTCAATAGAGCGATCTACGCCGCTGCAGTTCGGGCAAGCGTATTTACGGATATGGGAGATAAATCTACCCTCGGCTCTTTTTTTCCCCTCTTCTATGCCACGTTTTTAATTTCGTATGTATTATCTTAGAATTTCGCCCTGCAACTGTTTGGCTTTTAAATTCATAGTTATTTTAAGCATTTACAAATATTTTACTTTCCATTAATACTATTAAATTATATTAAACACCACACGCACTAGAAATACACGTGACGAGAATATATTTTCATTCCAGCATACACGAGTTGTTGAAAAAATATTTCCCGCGTCACCTGTATCAACGGCGAGTCTTGAGAGAACGTTATCGATCTCCAAGAGTATAAAGATCAACAACGATCAACAGGAATCTTTTAGGAAACAAACGAATTTTTCTCGTTTGTTTTTAATTATACGTAATGGGATTATGATATTATAAAAGTCCATACGTTTATGTGTTTTGTGATTCGTCTTCTCTTCCTCTCGATTATGCGAACTGGCATAAAAATACAATCCCCACCATCCCTCTCCGCCTCTGGTTTAGAGGGTTACACGTCCTTAGACACTTGTTCGTCACCTTCACTCGTCTCAGATTCGGCCACAGTCTACTTCCCAGACATTATTTTCGCTCTTCTCTTAAATTCTTCTGCTCTACGTACCGTTCGCCGTGAAGAAGCCGTTTGCGACCTTAATCACACGTCATCTTATTTGACGAAAATAAAAAATCAGACTAATTGAGTCGGTCGTGCTCTCGAGAAGCGGAAAGAACGACAGACGCGATTTTCGAACTAATTCGTATTAACGGAAAAATAAAAAGAAGACATTAGACCTCGTATTATTATGAATTCGTATATGATTTTACAATGATTTAATTATCTTCATTATTGTTTTTGTTATCGAATAAATCGACAGTTACTTAAAATTCATTTCCATACGCTCCACCTCAAAGAAAATCCTAAACACGCCCCTGACACGCACCGTGTAAAAAACGCGAATTTTCCAGAGACACGACTTTTCTACATTTTCGACAACGTAACCGCCACACGGTAAACGTCGTCACATCGTGGTCCATTTCCACGGCCCCCCATTTTGGAATTTCGGACCAAAACTCGTGCCAATCGTTTGTACCTCGTCTGTACCTGATTGTACCTCAAGTCAAATTACAAAATGGGGAGGCTGGCATTTCTACAGCCCCCCTGAAGCGAAAAAGGTCTGAAAAAGAGATATTTGAGGTACAAATGAGGGGAATTTATGTACAATCAGGTACAGATGAGGTACAAACGATTGGCACGAGTTTTGGTCCGAAATTCCAAAATGGGAGGGGGCCGTGGAAATGGACCTGTCACATCGTACGTCATACGTCCAGCGCCGGATTTACCTCTTCAGCCGCCCTAGGCTATTAGGAAAAATCCGCCTCAAATCATGCAACAATTTTTTTTTTTTAAACCAATGTGAGTTTCACATAAGTGTTCTTTTAGTGCACAATTAAAAACTTGTAAAATCAGGGACTCGAGAAACTGGAGATTTAATTTTAAAATACAATCGCAAAAATATAACAAAAGACAAGACATACAGTAATTACTTTAAAAACACTTTTTTCGTGCCTTTTGTTGGGCAAACGTGTCGATTAGATCGTCGAAATTTAGGGCTGTCAATATTTCAGCCTCAATGTTGAGAAGCATCAAACTATTAAATCGCGTTTCTAATGTCGCCGACCTTAAACGATTTTCTATACGTTTCAAACATGAAAAGCTTCGCTCGGCACTGCAATTTGTAACAGACTTGAATTGAATAATCTTTACGAGATGTCTATGTTCGGAAAAACAGATCGTGATTACGTATGTGTTGGAGTAGTTTCGACGGGTAATATTTCTCGATGTCTTTGTTTTTGCAGTATAGTTTAATATGAATCAATTCATTTGCAAACGACGACGCTAAATCATCTGGAAAATGATTTCGTAAAACTTCAGATTCTGCTCTCATCTAATTCGCAAAATCTTAGAAACACTGTAAATTTCTCAAAAATATCTCGGTAAAGCTCATATTTACTTTCGAGCTGACCCCTTATTTTATCCACGATCGGAATAAATGTAAACATTACAATAATAATAATTATAATAATCGTTATCGTAAGTTGACGACGACGACAAAACAAAAATCGAAAACAACAAAATGATTCCCAGAATAATAATAACGTTCGATTCCTGATGATACGTCGGATCTATATATGACCGGACGGTCGACTTGACCAGGAAAGCGCTGATAAAATAATAAAACAATGTTTTGTCTGTTAATAGAGAGGAAAAAAAGAGAAAAAATTGCCGCCCCCAAATTTTGTCGCCCTAGGCTACAGCCTAGTTAGCCTAATGGTCAATCTGGCACAGCATACGCCGCACACCACAAACCGCCATATTATGTGCACGCGTAACCTAATCCTGTACACGATAAAACGTGTATCGATCTGAAGCCGTTTCGAACGTCCGACATTTTAGCGTTTACGTCGGCGACGTCAGCGTTTGGTTTTACGGCAGTTCCGGCGGTGCATAACGTTATTATATTATTACGATCCGTTTCAATTCGGTTAACTTTACGGATCAAAGCAAAGCGCGCTTCGATAATGTAATTCCGACCGAGTCCTAATGACGAGATGAATCAGTTTCTCGCATTTTACGTTGTGGAAATTTCAATAGATTTTTACGAAAATTCAATTTGGAATTGGGTATTCGATAAATTACTTTTTACACCCAAACGACTGTCGCGTATGTGATGTAATTCAGTCACTCGAATAACAGAGGCACCACATCAAAGCAAAGACTTCATGGCGTGATCAGGTTAAAATGTATTAATTCCGTATATACCGCTTCAAAGTTTTCCGACATATTTGAATATAGCTGCTGTAAATTAGGTTGAAAGAAGAAAAAACTATACGTAGCGATAATTTGTTGCACGACATTCAGAAATTACACTTTTAAATTTTTAAGCATTGTTAATTATTGTGTATAGTACCTGTTGGTTGTTTAGATTTCACATATTTTATTACTGTTGATTACTCATTAATCAAATTGCATTAAATCAACTGTGCTCCGCGGAGCCCTAGGGCTCCTCGAGAGTAGTCTCGGGGCTCCATAATCAATTATTTTTATCGTCCAAAATTTTTTTTTTTTGTAAATAAAAATTATTACGTATTTTACAGAAAAAAATAAAATAAAAAGCAAATCATTCACAATATCGAAATCATGTTTTATGAATTAATGTTGTCTCAAATAGACATTTCTGATTTTTGGGGCTCGGTAATTTTTTTTTTTTTAGGAACACAAGGGCTTCGCGAACAAAAAAGTTTGAGAACCGCTGAAAGAACATCTATATTTTTATTTAAGACTTAAATAAAAATATAGATGTACTGGTAAAACTTAGGTTCGTATCAACACAACATTTATGAACTATGTTAGCTTATTTCGTGGAAGTGCATGTGTACTCACAGTAGAAAGTGTTTTGTTATTATATTCACTGCAAAACGAAAATCGAAACTTGGAAGACGAATAAAATGTACCACGCAATGTTCACTTTTAGTCGAAAAAATCAAAATACTTCTTTGCGGAACGACGAGTTTACGCCCCGCGCCCCACGGTCTGCAGGCTACACCGAACGACTAAGGAACGACTTCTGGTTTCGCGACGGTTTCCGATCGACAGCAAATATCAGGTTTTTATACATAATTTTAGTCGCCTGTCACAACAGCGGAAAAAGGTTGTTCACTGTCCACGATATTACGATATAAGAATATCGTTGAAAATAAAAAAAAAAACGTCTCGTCGGTCGGTATTTCCTATTCCGGTACCGTGAAATAGTTTGTGACATATGCCTATGATAATTGTTACGAGAGAAAAGGAACGGACGTATTGTGCTCAATATTGTTTCCGGTACGATAATTGTACCGGTCTGCGACATACCTATGAATGTGTTTACGTACGTTATTCATCGAGTACTCCAATACATATATATATACAGTAGACGCCGCTTATAAGACTCACTTTGGGACCAGCACAAAGTGAGTCTTATAACCGAATGAATCATACAGGTGAAGTGGAGAAAAAAAATTAATTACGCATTTATAAATTGTATTTTACTACATATTTTGCTTTGATTTTAATACATTAACACAGCGTTTCTTAAACTGTGTTCCGCGGAACCCTGGGGTTCCACGGAGATCACCTCAGGGTTCCGCGAAGCTTTAGTGATTTATTTCAAAATTTCAAAATTCCAGTATTTTCTAAATGACCAATCGGTGAAATATAAAAATGAATTGTGAATTAAAAATCCATTTATTGTCAATACATGACCTTCAGCAATGTCAGCAAATGAATATGAAACTTTTCTTGAAATGACATTAGATTCATCGTTGCGAGAAAAATTTAAATCGATGCCACTAGAAGAATTTTGGTGCAGTTTCAAAAATGAATGGATATTCATTTTTGACATAGAACTCAACTGTCACAAAAGGCCGTGTTGGCACTTTCGCCTTTTGCAACTACTTATATGCGTGAAACGGGGTTCTCCACCTACATATCAACAAAAACAAAATACTGCAATATACTTGATGCTGAACCTGATATGATCACACTGCTTTCATCAATAGAGCCTAATTTTAAGAATATTTGTAAAAATAAAAACCAATTTCATTCGTTTCATTAGAATTTATATTTAGTCTAATTAATGAAATTATTATTAAAGTATTATTATATATGTATACAATTATTATTATTTGTATTTTAACATATGTTTTTAAATCAAATACCTTAAACACAATATTATTATATGATTATAATTTATTTACAAAAAATTCTAAATAAAGCTAAAAAGCTAAAAAAAAAAGTAGAGGTTCCACGATAAAAGTGGACATCAAAAAGGGTTCCATGGAAAAAAAAAGTTTAAGAAACGCTGCATTAACACATATTACATATTACATACTTTATTATTGAATACATTTCTTTATTAATTGTTATTGAATAAATTTAATAATCCCGATAAAAAAAACTACGTGCACGTGTACGTATGTGTATTTATGTACCCGTAATTACGATAACTGTGTGGCCGCCAGATAATCAGTACACTATAATTATTAACGATCATCGCTGCGATTAATTTTTCAATATCAATGTATTTCTAAATTATAACCAAAAAAGTTTATTTTCTACTATTTATTTTACAAAATTTGAGTCTTATAACCGAAGTGTTGAGTCTTATGACCGATTTTTTTTTAATGTATTTGGATACGTCCAGACCGTTCCAGACGATTTTGAGTCTAATAAGCGACTGAACCTTATATCCGTGAGTCTTGTACGCGGCGTCTACTCTATATATAAACAGTTAGAGGTGATGGAAGTTCATTGGTCCGTCCTTCGATTTTGTCGGACAAAATAATGGTGACGGATGTACTTGGTTGTAAAAATACAACAAGACATTTTTTAAGTGTTTTTAGATGTTGAGCAAAGCTTAGTGTTAATATGCATACTAAACACCGTTGGCACATATTACCGTTTTTAGTATGATTATTAATTGTATTTTTTGTAATCAAACGTCTAAAAATCGTTTAATTTTAAATCAGGTAGAATTTCTTTTTACCCACCAGAATATTTAAAAAAATATTTTCTATCTACATTCCAAGTTTTATGATTACTGGGTAAGTCAACATTTTAATTAAATGCTTTTGGAAAAAAGCCCTTATCAACGATTTGTTTTTAAGCATGGACGAGATAATAATAATAATAATAATAATAATAATAATGATATTAATATTAATAATAATAATCATAATAATAATATTTTCTTTGGACTTATCGGTAAAATGGTTAATATAACAATAACATATACGCCACACCACACTATTTTTTGATATTATGTCTATAATAGACTAAAATCATGTAATTCGATATCATTATTGTTATGATTCGCATCCATAATTTTATTCGTTTCATACTGAACATGGGTTCAGATTTTCAGGATATTTGTAGTTATTCAACTATAAACGTTAGCTTATAATAATATAATATAGTAGTTGTGACGAATGTATTTTTTAAATTGTTTTTTAATGACACCATTGACCATTACAATATTGTTGGTGGTATGATAGTGATTGTTTTAAAATACATATAAAAGATGTAACTTTTGAACAAAGTTTATTAGGTTTCCAAACGGGTGTTTCGAGAACAAAAAATAAGCATCATTGTAAAACCAATAAATCTTCGTTATACTCAAACCCCAATGCTAACGTAATACAAAGTCAAAATAAAGTATTCTTTTCTACACTCAATCGATTATCAATACTATCGAATACCATCATAACTAGGCTCAGATTTAAATGTCCTAAGTCTATCAAAAAATGCAATGAAAAATAACAAAAAATGCCTAAAAATGTCTTTTGACCGTATAAATGCACGTAAAAAATTACTCATTTTAATATTCAATTAATTTAAATTACTTTAAATTAATAAATACGAGGAAAAAACATCATAAACAGAAAAGTCTAAATGACGCTTGGTCGCCAAACCATACCAGAGCTTGTTAGTGGAACCATATTTTTCATCGAAACATACCGAAATATAGAACTAATAAGATTATTTTCAATTTCACGTTTAGTTATTTTATTCGTATCTTTCATGCGACACTGTGAATTACATTAAATGCAACATAAAATACTGAATGTTTCTTAATTTTTCACTGAAAACCGATCAAATGTAGACATGTGCATTATAAATTAATAAAATTACTTATAAGCGGAAATTTTTTCTAAAAATCAAAAAACAGCGAAAAATGTAAAAAAAAAAAATGTGAAATTAAAGTTTCCCTGTTTAAATATCTGTTATATGAATCATATTTCTTAATTATTTTAAAAAGTGATCAAGTTGGACGTTTTTGTTAACATGTATCATTTAAAAGTATTCATATTTAATTTCAAATTATTTACTCTTTATTTACGTAAAGTTAAAAGTATATATTCGATCAGAGCTTAGACATTTTCCGTGGTTTCCATCCGTTAATCTAGGCATACGAGTGTAGCATGCTAGTTAAAATAATGTATACTTGCTATACGGTGTAGGTAGATACGTAAAACTTGTTTTTGCGATTTTCACGAAAACCGCAAAGAAAGTGTGAGAATCGATTTAGCGGTTATCCATTTCGGAAAACACTTGTACTGCCAGTAACCTCTCTAACCCCACGCCGCCGGCCACCCCCAAAGAAGCAATGAAAGTAAGTACTCTGTCAAAGAAAATCGAAAAAGGAAAACAAATTCGAATCGACGTTTTTATGCATTTAATCATATTATACTATACACGTTTTCTCGCGAGCGAGCGTTTTCCCCCGGATTCCGTTCACGACGATCCGACGAAAATCTATTACACGGGAAAAGGGACTGCGGTACGAGTAAGCTACAAGCAGAGTTGGGCACTCTCAATAATGCTTCCAGAGATTTTTCCATTAGACGGTTAGTGCAAACACGCCGCAGGAGGATAATAATAATAATCATAATAATAATAATAATAATAATAATAATATCTCCTATCGGAGTTGTTTTAACGTAAGCGCAAACACCAATATTTATAACCTTCGGGGCAAGGATTTTGGTGATGGTAAGTGTCGGTGTGGTGTTTATTATTACGTATGCGTTCGGCGCAGATCATAACGATCTAATAAATACGGATCGCAGTTAAATAATTCCCATTTTATTTTTACCGCTTGTGTGTGTGTGTGTGTGTGTGTGTGTGTGTGTGTGTGTGTGTGTGTGTGTGTGTGTGTGTGTGTGTGTGTGTGTATGTGTGTGTGTGTGTGTATACCTACCATCACCTACCATCACCTGCAGTCATATCATCATCATGTGTTGCTCGTAGTTTCGTTCAAGTTTTTTCCTATACTAGGGTGACCAAACGTCCCGTTTAAAACGGGATTGTCCCTTTTTGGATCATCAAGTCCCGTTGTCCCGACAAACTTCAAACGGGACGCTTTTGATCCCGTTTTTATAAGATGGTTTCGTTTCAATCCCGTTATTTCCATATAATTATATTAATTTTATGAAAAAATATTGATGTACGAAACAAATATCCTAAATATTCCTAAATTAAGGAACTCGGTTCCTTTTTTTTACGGGAAGCCGATGAAATAGAGAGAGTTCTGTGTGCCGAGTGTAAATTATTTTCTTAGTCGAATACGGTGTGATATCAGATATTAAACAGCACCTAAAAAAACGGAAACACGTATTGGCCGTGTCTAGCAGTTCTGATAAATTAACATCATTATTGATCAATAAAGGAAAGTCTGGGCCAATGGATGAGAGCAAACGTATTACGGTCGAAGAAGGTATGTTTGCTTTTCGTACGTGCAAGCATATTCATTCGTCTTGATCTATGGATTGTACCGTCACTTATAAAGAAAATTCATGATAAAAAAATTTCTAGCGCCCGAACGAACTGTAAATTGATTATATCACAAGTTATTGCCGCTTTTGCAATGGAGCAAGTTTTAGAAGCGTTAAAAATCCTAAATTTGCAACCCTTATGGAAGATACATCAAATCACAAACATTTAAACTTGTTTTTTTTTGGGGGGGGGGGGAGTAACAACTGTACCGTTTTTTTTTAAATTTGTTTTTAAATACGGTTACCCTATCATATACACGAACACGTGTTTCATTATAATTATACTGTGTGTTTATGCAGTTACTATTACTGTTATCGTTGTTATTCAAACGAGTTGGGAAGGAGATCACAAATAATTCGTGTCTCTCTAAAACACGACAATGTCTATAGTGGATTTCCATAATAATCTATTTCTCGACGAATCTATTTTCAAAAACGGTCGAGAGACTTTAAGACGTCGTGACGTCACGTCACGTCCAAGTACCGAGTTTAAAGTTATTGTTTTTGAGTGCGACTACAGTAATTTTTTTTTATCCTCCACCCCGGCTTAGCTTCAACGAATTTATATATGTCGTATACTCCGGTGTTATGCGTCAAAAAGTTTTACACAGCACTGGCGTATATATTATTTACAATACATTAGCTTGGACGCCGATAGAGATTTTACAGTCTGTATTAGCGATCGCTTAAAATGATCACCGGCCGTTTTCGAAATGAACTCAGAACCACAAAAAAACTTTGATCGGATTTAGGTCAAACTTTCGTTCTACGACGGACCTAAACCATTATGAGGGTCCACGAGTCCAATCGTAATCGTCAAGTCAATAAAACTAATATCGTTTTGTTCGGATAAGAATCACTGACCGAGCAGCATAATTTGATGTATTGTTCACCGGAAACAGTGTTTACCAAGAGAAAAAAATATCGTTCGTTACAAAGTACCACAATCGACACTTTTGAAACTGATTACTTTCAAAAAGGAATTTTTTGTTTTTTTGATTCCAAAGAACTGATCGACATAGTTTGAGTATGGATTTGTATTTCTCTTTTTGTCTCCATTAGATCCTGCGAACAACTTTAAACAAATTTAAATTCAAATTTTATCAACATTCGATTACTAAATTGTAAACATTAACAAATACTCAACAGAGAATCACATTTTTTGAGATAAATGAATAGAAAGATTGTGTTTATAGAATTTCAAATAAATGTGTATATTATTAAGACGTTCAAATCTGTTTTCACTATAAAAATCTCGTCATCTGATCGATTAAAAATGAAAAAAAAACCAATCCTATTGTATGTACGTGATACGTCCCGAATGTGAGAGTAGTATCCTGCAGTCACGAAATATTATACAATGTTATGCTCGATCCGTGAAATTACGAGCAGCCGGTTTGTACAATTCACGAATTGAACAAAAATGTACACATTTCACGTACTAGGGGTGTCTACTGATAAAACGTGTTCGATCCACAAATTATTTAGCGATCGAATGTTTGCGTGAGTTTATATCGAGCGGTTAGTTTAATTAAATAGATTTATTTGTTTTTCAAATTATAATACCGATGTACCTATTGTGCAGAATCAAGAATAATATTTAAATTTAAAATAACTATTACAATTTCGTTAAATAACTATAGTCACACTTGTCGCAGTAAAAATTTGCGTATAAACTATAATATTACAAAATAAGAATTGAAAAAAAAAAACAAAAATTATTAACGATCAATATTTTTACATTTACTCATGTATCATTTTCATTTACGTATTTACTTATATGATACCAAAAAAGAATCTTTAATAATTGTATTCCAACAAAATTATGTTCTTATTAAATTTATCCATTTTAATAGAATAGACGAATATAGTTGTAGAATTTACTCGATCCGTGAACAGTGAAAACGGCACGGACGTTTCACAGAAAGGAGCGAAAAATTGTACATTTCGTGGACTGGGCACTTTCGCGTTTGAGGCGTATAACATACGTGCACGTAATGTTATGTACTATTATATTATGTTATGTTACTGCCTATTCAGAACTCCTCATAAAAAATGGGCTTTGAGCCCCTGGTTCAAAAGATTTGAATAATCAAAGTCTTTTGGAACCGGTCAGAAGCTTGGTGAAACCACGCCGAACTTCTAGCCGTGAGGAAATTTGGATTTTTGGGGTGTGAAGTGACAGAGATATCGACGTTATCGACACCGCGGGGCCCGTACGATATGAGTTGGAAGAAAATTTGAAATTCGTCGGATTATTATTCATAAAAAAAAAAAAACACTTAAACTATCGGTTTAATGACGTAATAAAACGAAAATCTGACTTCAAAGTATACAAATTGCACGCAAGAAAATTTTATTTATTATTATTTTTTTTTTATCTAAGGTGATTCGATAACGACCGTAAAAACGGTCCAACCCAGGAGTTTAGTATAGGCAATTTATATAGCGCGCACGCGTGTGAGGCGTGTGAATGTGTGCGTACTAAACGATCATTATACTATTATAGTGGGTATAACTTGTGTGGGCACAGACCTTGCGCCGGCATGTCGCCAATGTGTAGTCACGTCTTTAAACGAGGAATATTTTTCGCCGATAACTATGCGCTTTTTTTTCGTCGTACCGATTTAAAATACTGACGTCTGATACGATCAGAAAACATATTTAAATCCGTTGTAAAGCTATAAAGTTTGAGATGGATCATTTCGCTATTTTTTTTAATTCGTCTGAGTAGTTACCTACTGTTTGAAAATTGTTAAATTTTCGGGGAAAAATTCGAAATAAAAATGAAAAGCGGCACATCGAGCCCAAGTAGACTTCAAAACGACTCGAAAGAAGTTTACGGATTCTTTTTATAGTCTTATTGGCAACAAAGGACGTCAAAAAAAAAAAAATGTACGTTTTCGTCAAAAAAATATTGGTATCGAATCTTCTTAAAATCAAAACTTCTCGCAGCGCCCACGGACGCGTTGTCTCTGCATACTACAGCTTCACCACCACGCGTGACACATTGCTGCAACGATTTTCTGAATGTGTCGAGTTTCAAGGAATGTATTGCTCTTTGCAAACACTAGAAATTAGAATACAATGTGTATTTTCAAAATAATTTGTTTATATTCAATAAACGCGCTCTGTATAAAACGGTAACCACTCGATTGTCGATAGTTGCGATAAACAACGGTAATTACATTTTCGATTGATTTTAATTCGACTGAAACCGACAAAGATAATTACAACATTGTACGCAGATTGTCGTTGTGTGTAGAACGATTTCGTTAAAAACAAAACACAGCGGAATTATAACTAGAAAATGATAATTGATAAATCAAATAACGATATTAATATGTCCCATACTGACGACAAAACGTATTACATAACAACAGATAGTAATGAAATGGAACATTGATAACGATTCAAACATTTCTTAAAAAAGTATCAAATAGTTCATTTTGAGAGAAGACTACCATTAGACCAGGGGTTCTTAACCGGTGGTGCATGGACCCCTAAGGGGTCCGTAGATGGTTACCCGGGGGTCCACGGACTGATTTGCGTTTTTTGTTTTTTTTTTCAAAAATACCCAAAGTTAAATTTATGCATGAAATTATTTTATTTATTTTATACATTTTAAATTGGACATCAAGGATGATATGCGTGTTGCCCTGTCCAATACAGTCCCAGATTTCAAGAAAATAATTCTATCGAAACAACAACAAACCTCCCACTGAAGTCTAAACTCTAAAATTTTAATAAACTCAAAACCGTAAAAGATCTTTATGTATCCACTATGTCAGTAACTATGTACGTATGTAACTTAAAGTTTTTGTATTATCATTAAAAATTATTAAAATGAAAAACTAAATTGTTTTTTTAAGGAGGGGGGTCCGTGATTATACCTTTTACTTGAAAGGGGTCCACGATCTAAAAAAGGTTAAGAACCTATGCATTAGACGGTGATAAGTAACTACAACAATGACGTTTCTAATATTCTAACGGCTGTTGCTATTTTTTTTTTTTTAGTCTTTAAAATATTCAACGTTTTAATGTATTTTTAAATTTATGTAGATTATTGAATAATACGCGCGTATTAAAAAAAAAAAAATCTCGAGTCAGACATTAAAAAATACCCATTCTTCATACTTATATTTAATTCTTACTTTTTCCTTCGAATTTGAAATTTAAAATTATTTCTCGGAATTGCCGACGACGTCGATAGTGTTTTTACCAAATGCATATAACTGGTGTATGCAGGGTAAGTCAGCTTTATTTGACAAATGCGTTAATTTTTTTTTTATTCATTATTTTTCAAACATTTATATTTAATTCTTACTTTTTCCTCCGAATCTCATATTTAAAATTCTTCCTCGGAATCACCCACCACGTCGATAATGTTTGTACCAAATGCATATAACTGGTGCATACAGGGTAAGCCAGGTTTATTTGACAAACGGATTCATCTTTTTTTATTCATTATTTTACACGTTTTTACGGTAACATTTTACAGTAAACGACACTTTCACCAAATTGATTTTAGTTATTTAGTTATGACTCGGCAAGTAAGGTTGCAGAAATTTGAAACTTTTGGACTAAACATAGAATTAAAAAAATACCTAGTTTTGTTAAGGTTTATCTTTAATGACATTTTTAATATTTTTGGATTTATCAAGTACTTGAGCTTTCAAAATAAATCCATTAAAACTACTAAAGTTTGTCGAGAAATTATTTCTTTTTTCATACATAAGCTGTGACTTTCCTATTTCAAATATCATATTATTTCTAATCTTAGTGCACTTTTGTTACCATAAACATGCGCATAGAATAGTAATTTCGTGGGTTTAAAAACCTAAAGTTATACTGTCAGATCGTATTGCAACATATATTTTAATCGTACGAGGAGACTCGATGAAATATATTTGGAGTCTTAGTAAATGATTTACAAACGATATATATCTAAAAAAATGTTTTATTAGTACATCGTAACAGGATACAAATCCAATGTTTTTGTATTTTTAAGTACACCTTTTTATTATTTACCCGATTTTCCGGGAAAAAAAAAAGTTTTTTGTACGTCTTGTTTTTTTTTTTTTTTTTTTCAAAACGTATTTATACGTTTTATACAAATTCGGAGTGATCACATTGTTCCGAGCACTATAATATAGTCTCGTGTAATTTTCACCCAACAAAACGTCTGAAAATTTTAATAATTTTCGCACTTACATATGGATTGCACACGACGTTTAAAGTGGGTTTACACGGAAATACGTGTGTATGCTTTATGATAAAAAAAAAAAAAAAAAAGCACGTGACATACTCTGTATTTGACGTGATGATGATTTGCAAGACGAGGGGACGCCGCCGCCGGGTCGTGATTCGGAATAAATTGAAAACCAGATGCGAGTAAAAGTTTTAGTAGTCTATTTATATTTACATACACAATATTTACACGGAATATTTCCTTCGTTTCAAATTTTGTTTTTTTTTGTATTTTCAAACATTTCGTACACAATCTTAGACAATAAATTATGACTAGTTTCAATTACGTGTCACTAACGAATACATTAAAATCTACGTAACTGTATTGTTTATACTATTTTATAATAATATATGTACATGCGGTTTAGAATTTCGTTCACGATCGACACGCGATCGAATACAATAAATTTTTTCACGATGACGATAATAATATTACGACGCGGCCGACGAGTGAAAGATACAAAAATAAAAAAAAAAAAGGTCGTCGACGGTGTGTCCGAAAGTTTGTTTGCACGATGCACGTATACGACGTTATAATATACAATAATAATATAGTACAATATGATTAAAAAAAAAAAAAAAAAAAATGTTAATAACAATGACGTACAATAACATCATACACATCGATGCGCGTGTGTGGGTACGAATAAAACATAGACGAAAAGGGTAATAACGTATTTTTTCGCGCCGACTATAAACACATCAAATATCACGATGACGCGTGTTTGGCCGTTCAGACATGCCTGACATGGAAACACTGTATTGTTTTGTTATTAGTTATCACTTACGAAAACTGTATAATATCGAAGCATTCGTTTCTCTCGCTAATCACTCGACGTCTATTAATCACTAAATAAACAAATTAACACGTAATCTCTATAAAATATAATATGCCATACGATATGTGTGTTCGCCGTCGTCGTCGTCGTCACAAAAGACTCGCGAACGGCGTAACTATAATAATTACATTAATTATAATTACAATAATGATAATAATAATGAAAATAATAATATTAATTATAAAAATAATAATAATAATAATGATAATAATTTTAATAATAATAATAATAATAATAATAATGATAATGATTATAATAATATTATAGATCCTTAACACTTCATTTATAGGACGTAGCAATATATTATTACATAATATATTGATATTTTATTTATTTTACTTTTTCCAAAATATTATGTCTTATACTTATTGATTTCTAGAGATCTTAATTTTCCCTACGAATTAAGTATATATTATCATATAATATGACATGTCACATTAAGAACGTACGATGTATATATATATATATATATATAATATGAACGTATTATTTATATCGTTTGGACTTTTCGAACTCGGAGTGATGGAATGTAATGCACGCCGTACGTCAACGCGTGATATACGCCCTTAATAACAATGGCGTCCGTGCACGTTGTATAGTATGCGATACGCCGCCGCACGGTGGCGGTTGTTACCCCGGGAAAACTATCGCACGCGCGCGCTTCTCGGAGCCGAGCTCAAGTTGTTAATTATTGGAAAACACACACGTGTGCCGAACGTATATTATGCGTCTAATCAGAATTCCGTACGTTACAACAATAATACGCGCGAAAGACGCGGCTTCGGCGCGGTGTCGGTAATAATACAATAAATAATAAACGTTCCAGACAGCGGTGCTGCTGCGTACGGCGGCGTGTGGGCCGGAGATTGCGCCGCGATCGGGCGGAGGAGACGGACCGGACGGAGAACAAGTGACGGGGGGAAAAAAAAAACAAACGAAACAAAACGAAACCCGAAAAGGTCTCGTTCGACCTGGCAGCACATTGCGAGACGTACGACGACGCGACAGACGTTTTATTTATTTCGTCATTTTTCGTTTTTCAAACCTAGGTACGCGTTTTCGACGATTTCTCCGATGATTACCCCCGGGGGGGTGGGGGAATTGTGATTGTTGTAACGACGTCAAAAATCATTCATATTATGGTATTGTATATAATAATAACAATAAAAGCCGTAATAACAGTTTCTGTACACTTAAACAATTATGATAAAAATCGATAAATGATATATATAAAAAAAAAAAAAATAATAATAATAAAAATAATAATAATTATAATAATAAAAATTATAGCCGAATAACATATTATTATAAATATACACGATGGCCGGGGGCGAGGGATGTTTGTTTCGGTGCGCGGAGCGGGGGGTAGTAATGTTCATATCACGACAATGATATAACGACACGACGCGGTGTGTGCGTGTCCCTGTCACGGGAGTACGAGGACGGTAGGGGCGTAACCGGGGAGGTATTCGAGGGTACCGAGGGGTGGTAAATAAAAAAAAAAACCGAAATTTAAAATGCAAAAAAAAAAAAAACGAAATTCGAAAACGACCGCCACCACCGCCACCACCACCGCCACACGAGGTGTGCGAAACGGTAGCGAGCGGTCGTCGGCGAATAGGGTCGCGGACCGACGGCGGTGTCAGGCGCTCAGGTTCTTGGTGAGCAACAGGTTGTTGTGCGGCCCGGAAAAGTGGCGGACCAGCTGCTGGAGCGTGTCGAACGTCATCTGACAGAAGCAGCAGTTGAACGCGCCCGCGGCGTCCTGGTCCGCGGCGCTGGTGCCCGGCGATATCACGTTCCGGTGCACGGAGCACAGGTGCTTGAGCAGGTGCGCCTTCTGCTTGAACATGGCCACGCACAGCCGGCACGCGAACGGCTTCTCGCCCGTGTGCACGCGCAAGTGCGTCTTCAGGTTCCAGCTCATGCCGAACTGCTTGCCGCAGTACGTGCACTTGTACTCGCGGCCGGCGCCTCCACCGCCGCCTCCGCCGGGCCCGGGCGGCTTGTCCGCCTCCGTGTCGGAGGACGAGGCGGTCGCGGCCGCCGCGTTGTGCTGCTCCCGGTGCGACGGCGGCGGCTGTGGCTGCGGCTGATCCCGGTGCGACGGCGGCGGCGGCGGCGGCGGCTGCTCCCGGTGCTCCCGGTGCTCCCGGTGGTGGTGGAGGTCCGCCGGTTCGGCGCCGGTGGCCGTGGCGGCCGGCACGCCGAGCGGCGGTTTCACGTCTGCGGACAAAACACAACACGTTCGTTACAACGTTCGGGTCACAATGTTTTTCTCGCGAAACACGAGTATTTCATGATTATTCTAAACAGCTCGGAACGAATTCCATTGACAGGGTTGCCACAAATTTTTAATTTTCAAATTCCCTGACTTTTTCACGTTTTCCAGACAGGTTAAATCGATATAGTGTTTAAAAAAAATTGTTTATAATTAACGCGGAAAATATTCAAATCGACTAAAATCGTTAAATATTTTATCAAAACAATTTCGTATGATCGGTGTTCGACGACTTATTTAATATTTTTAGCTATTAGCAGCTATTTCTTATATTTTGGGGAGGCGACAGAGCGCCAGTAACCGAGGTAGAGGCTTCACAATGTCGTGCACTCTCGCGGGCATGTGAATAATACGCATAGATATTACACTTTGCAATATCTTCACAATATATTTGATAATACGTCATAAGTATTCACGCAAAATAGTATACACATATTTCTAATGTAAATACAGCCGAATTTAAAATACAAAGTTATTTTCAGTACGTTTTTTTTTTTTAAATTGTTGTCATAAAACACAATTATTAAACAGAATATGAAACGCATAGCGGTGTTTGTTAAATTCACAAATTTTTCCCGGTTTTTCTTGCTTGAAAAATAATTCCCTGACTTTTCCCTGTTTCCCTGACTTAAAAATTAATTCCCTGACTTGTCCACGTTTTCCGGTTTTCCAGGTCTGTGGCAATCCTGCATTCATACTGACAAACAGAACAGAACAAGACGATAATTCTGGATTAATTTTTGCTACGCCAGTTGTGACCTAACATCAGTTGTCAAGATGAGTGCTGACGAAGACAACGTCGTTGTACCATTTATGTGACAGTTTTTATTAAACAGTGAAAGTACTAATGATAAAAAACGCAAAATTTGGATGCATGAAATAAACAAAAAAAGGTTAGAAAATAACACAGTTTTAAATTAATATAATATGATTTTTTATCGAAATTAAAAAGATTAAAATAAAATAATAATGTAATAAGAAGAATTAAGAATAAAATAACGTGTTCACACGGTGTTTGGTTGATGTAATCATGTACTTGAATTCGTAAAATAAACCAGTAACATTGATTTTCGTATTTTGATCGGAGCAAAAATACAACCGGACCGATCACGAGCGATCATGTTTTATTCTATGTCTCCGTGTTTTGATGTTGACTGATTAGTGTGCGCGCGTTAATTGTTTTACACACGTTCCAATTGTGTTCAAACACCTCCGGGCTGACCTGAGCAGCTCGGAGCAGTTTTGCTCTTTCAGTGTACGCCCGGCCTAATGGTTATTTTCAAAGAAAAAAAAAAGGGAGTCGAAATCGACTAAACCGAATTCGGGAGTGTGTGTAAACGGGTGAGAGGGGGGGGTGGTATTGCAAGATTTATCAGATATTAACTCGCTATTTATTTTCTGGACGGTAAATAATTATTTTTATTCTAGACCACTTTTAGCCACAGCTCCGTGGTAATGTAGCCATATAAATTTAGCGTCACCACCGCGGATTCTTCGTAATGTCGAAAAAAAATTATATCACTTGTGTCAATAGAAAAATTGATGCTGATTGCAAATTTTTTTTATTTAATAAGTTTAACGTACGAAGCCCTAAAATCAGAGTTCGTGTACTCGTATGTAAATTTCGTAGGTATTACTATGGATGGAACAAAAGATATGAATTATGCCAGTATTTCGATAATTCAAAGACTTAAAAAATGTCTTTGTAAACGAAGTTATTAACTTTTTCTGGATCGGGGGCAAAAATATACAAATTTAATTTGGATGTCACACGTGACAGGGCGACGTATAGTTGACCATGAGAAAAACATTGAACGCTTAGGTCAATTCCAGCAACGTTAAGTGTTTGTCCCAGTGCTTTATTTATAGTCATTTCAAATGCTAATCTAATGGGAAATTGAATTCATTTAAACTTAAAAGGTAAATCTGAGGGTATAATTGGTATTCTTGGTATTAAAACAGATTTTCCATTACCACAACCCGTTAAGATTATGCACTCGAGCAATGAACTTCTCAATTTTTGATTTGTAGTTTTGTACCGTTGCAAAGTGTGGGTGGGCTCAAATTTCTCATTAAAATAATAGGTGCCCCCATTTTTAAAATCAGTGTATGTGATGGGACTCCAGAAGGCGTTAAAGAGTTAAGCAATTCAGTTACAAGCGCGCAATACCTGCTGTAAACACGTGGGCCGCCGTGTCGCACAATATGTATATAATATCTAGATACAATTACACGTTTATTTTAATTAATAATAACTAATTATTTATTAACTTTATCGGACTAAATTTACACCTAAAACCTTCTCTGTGATGTCCTCTTTAATTAAAAAAAAACTGCACGACGATTGAATAAGTAGTTTTGGAGTTTATCCCGAACATACAAACAAACGCTATTATTTTATATATTAGTATAGATACGATTTCGTTATGGTTATTAAAAAAAAAAAAGGGCATCGAAATCGACTAAAAACGAATCCGAGAGCGTGTGTGAACGAGGATGGGGGTAGTTTATAAATACGTGATTCGACTAAAAAAATCGAATCGTAACAAAATATAACAAAAGCTGTTAGACACGAAAACACGTTATACTAAACGGTTATAAGATTTTATTCACTTTTTGTTACGGCAACGTATCTACGAGTTGATTACCTACGACCAATTATATTTTATTTTAAAATTTAAATTTTGGGCAGGAGGTGCACCCTAAATGCAATACCTCGCTATAGCCTCGTGTTTGAGTATGTCTACTTCAAATTGATTTTCCCACTGTTTTTTTTTAATAGTTCCACTGTTTATTTTTCAAAATTGTATTTCTTATATGACGTGAATCTCGAGGGACTGAATCAAAAAAGTGGAAACGTCTGTCCAACGTAGACTTTACAAAAACCTCAAATCCGTTTCCAGACTCCTTGTACCGCATAATCAGATCCATCAGGATGAAAATACGTTTATATAACTATGCTGTTTGTATGGTAGACGGATACACAAAATCACCGCTTTCAATCCCCTGAATACACGACGTGACATTGTTATCGACGTTATTACGGGGATGAGTTTCAGCACTCGCCGAGAGACGGGCGAATCGAGGATAAAAAAGCGGATGGTTGCGTTTTACATCCGATGTTTAAAATTGTAAACGAATGATTAGTAACTCAATTTTAATTCAATCTAACTCTTCGGTGACTTGACATTTTACTTAAATTTGTCAAGACAAACGCAATGACAGAAATGACAAATTATAAAAATAACCAGGTCAGGTCAAAGGAGCGAGGGTGATTGTCCCCTTCATTCCTCCCTAAAATTCAACCCTACGTTAAAATATAATTATATCGGACAAGGCCGTAGCACCAACAAATTTTCGGGGGGGGTTTAAAGCCAAATTATAATTACACTCACTTCTCCTTCGTCTTGGGCTTTTATCTAACGCGGGTGGGATCGCCCGCTCTTTGTTCCATACAACCTGTAGTCATTTTTTCTCTGGCCTACTTTTCCCCGGTTTCCTTCCACTCTCAACTCACCGGCCTTCTGATAACCATCTTGTCGTTTTCCTTCCCTCGACATGACCACATACCTTCTCGATCCATCTTTTCCTGTCCTTAAAACTATCTTTTATATCATTCGTGTTTTTATTTAAATTATAGTCGTATCACACATTCACCTTATAGTATCAACTTTGAATCTATTACAGTTCACACCGATATCCAGTACTCACTAGTATATTAGAGGTACATTTATATCCAGTGACGTAGCCGGAATCATCAAAATCGGAGAGAGGCAAGCATATTAATCAAACTAAATTTGTTTTTATTAAAAAGAAATAACTTTTCTTATTATTTCCACTTGACATTCTCCTTTCATATGTTTTCAAATACGAACGCGGATCAAAGAGAAACAGGGTAAGCTCCTCGAATCCTTCAAAATATACCACTTCACAGTTAATGCACTTCCCTTCGAAAATCGCCAAAGACCCCCCTCCTTAAAAATCTAAGACAACAGATATACGATTCGCAAAACTATACGTAGGTATACATGACACGTATTCGGTTAGAGAAAAGGTAGAAAAGAAATAAATCAAATTCAGAATAAATCATTCATGGGATATTAAACTTAAATGAATTATCAAGTGTGATCGTCATAATATAACAGGGATGGTCGCCAAAAAGGGACTCGAAAAAAAAGATGTACCGTACACTAAAAAACATGTAAGAGCTGAGAGCCAAAAAAAAAAAAAAAAGGTTCTCGATGGTCGTCGAGTGTTCGGATAATAAACTCATAATTGTCACGATTATTATTATAAATTAGATATCGAATTCAATAAAATCTGGAACGAGGATTAATGACACCATACATCGGATCATCTATAATAATTATTTAAAAACTATACTTTCGTTGGAACGTAACAATGATAAAGGATTGCATTTTCGAAGAAACCTATTATTATTATTATTATATATTTTTTTTATATTAGTAGAAATGTTTTACGTCTTCCTGGAATTATGCGGGAGCCGCACGAGTCTCTAATATTATAATAGCCACAAGGTTGGTCACCTCTTTACTATAACAACAATGTTATTATTATCAGAGCCATATAGTGACACTTGATGAGAACACAATGGAAATGCCGTGTGAAAACAAACATTTTAACTGACACGGTGTAGCGACGAGACAGCAGACGACTGCGGCTCTATTCAAACTCGTGTGCTTTCGGACGAGAAAAAAAAACGATTACAATTTTCGTTTTACCCTCTTCGCATTACGTATCAGCTTATCGCCGTGTTTCGTAAATATTGCTCAATTCGCGCCGTACTTACCGAGTCACTCGGCTTTGTACACAACGTATACGTCATAGTATTACACACACACGCACACACACACAACACACACACACACACACACGACGCGTTTTTTGGTTGGTAAATATTACGACGCACGATACTCGTGAAAATGTCACATCCAAACATTCGTGTGTATAGGCACACCACTTAACCTGCACCGAGTTTGTCGTGTGCGCGTGTAGGAAACGACAAAAAAAAACGGGAGGCCTATAACTCAAACACGTCTCTGTGTGACGTCACCCTGCGTTTGCCCCGTAGTTTTTCGTTTCATAATAATTGAAATTCCCCCAGCGAACGCGTGTACCACAGGGCGAGCGAGACGAAATCGAATATCGACCCCGCTCCGTTGGCGTTGTGGCAAAAATGTACGCGCCGGCCGCAAACTGTTGTCCCCGTACCGAAAATCGCCCGGTGGCGGACCCGCACACCTTAATAGCTGCAATAGCGCGTGATACTTTCGAAAAGGTCGTTTTATCATTTATTTATTTATTTATTTTTTTGTTCGTATTGTTTTCTACGACGAAAAACACGTTTGAGTAATGTTGTCGCAGATAACGCGAGACGACACGAAAAAGTAGGGCTGTCGCGTCTAAAAACGGTACGTTTTAAACAAAGTACAGGGCACAATCACACATTTTTACAAGATTAAAACCGCACGCTTTTTTTCCAGGATTTTTGTATCAAAGAACAGAATAATTTTGATTTTTTTTTAACTATTAAAAATACCACACTTTTTTTATTTCAATTATGAAAATAAATTGTTCGAAATTAAAACACAAAATTATATCATTGTCAGCGTTTTATTATTTCAACTAATCGAGTAAAACAAGTATAAAATGGTGAGTGGGTTTTGGTCTATGTATATAGACTGTTTTGAGATCAGACTGAAAAGCGTGTGGTTTTATATGTCCCGAATAAGATTCTTTCGGAGGTATAAACTTGTTACTGTTCTGCGTAATAGATCTGTCGCATTTTCGTCTTTTTTTTTTCGAACGTTTGTCTGCGAAATAGCATAGGGGAGGCAGATCAGGTGTGTACACGAGCGCATCCCTTTCCGGTTTTCCCCCACCAACCGTCAACCGCCTGTAGTAGCTAACCGCCTGAAACGTCGGTGCTGATATTATAGTGTCTGGTGTACCAGTAAGTATTAAGCCGTCATACCTTTACGGCGACTTTGTCGAAAAACTATTAGATATTTAACACACAAATTCATAAACACGTTTATAGTTAAGCGTTTTATTTATTACGTATTTAATATCAAACTATGGATCAAACTATTAAGTAAAACGGTTGCTTCATTTTACAATTCGACAGAAAAACACGGTTCTTTTTTAATCATTTTACAATCGATTTAACTCGATGTATCAAAAGTGTTCGTGTACGGACAACCGATGACTATTTATGTCGACTAGTAATAGATCGGAATCAATGAAATAGATCATACCTACATCTTAGACGAGCGTGTACTGTGTTATTATAATTGCCCAGCAATTAATTACGACATGACATGACATGAAGGCGTGATAAGCACTTAGATGATGTATTTAATAGTTTACGTTTGGCGGACTGCAGGTAGACCTAGGCACGTATTCAGAATTTTGATTTTGAGAGGGGTCCATTTTCAAAAATTACAAAAACCAAAAATATTAAATTATGTATAGCAATTTTTTCATTTAAACTAAAATCAAAAACGTGTCAGAACTAATAAATTAGTAGAGTATAATACGATAAAAATGTATTTTGTAATAATTTGTTGTTTTATAATAAAAACCAATATCGTATAATATGTAAATACCCGGGTTAATTAGATAATTAAAAAAATAAAAATTATGTTTTCGTCTTGCCTCTACGTCCAATACGTTTTTATTCATTATTATTATATGAATTGTATATGCGTGTAACTAAAAAGAAAAAATTGATTCGTACATGAAACATTTCAGAAGGGAAATCCTACGGAACCAATCCCTGGATACGTGACTGAACCGTATACATACAGACAAGATAGACCGCACACCGCAGTAATGGTATAATTGAAGCGCTGAAATGTCTGAGCGCCGAGCTCGCAGGGGCACGTTAATATTATTACTGTAGTCGCTACCCACTCCACCTTCCCCTATGCCTCCCTGTCTACCCCGGACGCGGACAGAGTGACACGAGTCGACGCGCTTACATTATATACAGAGTGAGTCAGATCTATTTGGCAAACGTAATTACTTTTTTCTATTCATTATTTTTGACAATTTTTAAAAATAAATACAATATGTGATACAACAATTTTACATTTAGAGATTCGTTTTCATTTTCAGAACTTAAATTTAAACATTTTTCATTTTATTGTATCGTTGGGTGACAAAATCAAAATAACCGTTTTCCGAAAAGGATTTTAAGAATAATGTTGGTCTTAAATCTCTAATAAAGATTAATCTGTTAATTTTCTACGATTTTTTTTAAGTTCGTGAAAAAATTAACCAAAATATTACATTTCATATAATTTTATCACATTATTGTACGTCACAATGAATTACATGGCTATTTTTTTTAAAATAAGTTTAATTAAAATTGAGTTCATCCCAAGATTTTAGTTGTCCCTAGTAACTATTATAGTATTATAATTAATTATAATGTATATTCCTCATTATAAATGATGGGAAGATTAACCGAAATCACCGACTTGATAAAACGTACAATAATTTGTAAGATAATTTTAATTATGAAATTCGCATTGTTTAAAGTTTGAAAAATCAGAACAAATAAACGATGAAAACTTTAATAAGATATTTCAATACCATAATTTTTGTGAAAATTCCGTTTTCTAAATGGCTATTTTGAGTTTTTTTTTAATGAAAATAATATTTCTAGTTTTAAAACTCGAGTTTCAAAAATCAAAAAAAAAAAATAAATAAATAAATATCATAATACGATTTCGCGGTAGCGCAATACTATAATAGTCGTGGAAAAAAATAATAATATAATATTTAATAAAAAGTTAATGACAACGAACCGGAAAAAAAATTATTGCACTCGTCAAACGGATCTGACTCATCCCGTATAAACGTATTAACGTACATTGTACACCGACGGCGGAGAAACGTCGAAAACTTTCCGCGTTTTAATTACGACGACGAGAGCGACTGCCCGAGACCCGCCGCAGTTCTCTCGTATACCGGGTTTTGCGCTCTCGACGAGTGCAAAAGTTTCGCCGCGTCCTCGACGACGAGCCCACCCGACGTTTTACATCATCGTATCGTCGCCGTGTGCTTGCGTATGATACATTATAATATTATTGTGCCGTCGTCATCGTCATCGTCGTCTCTGCGGTAAATGTCGCGCAAAAACCCTGAAAACACCGCCGCGAGACGCGTACACGAGTGCGGTATTTATGCACAGAGTGAATCACGGAGATCTGACATGACATTATTTTATGGAATAATATTATACTTTCGGTCCTATTCGATATTTTTGATTTTGATTTTTTTTTTTTTTACATTTTTACGCTACGACTATGATGTAATGAAATTTTGTGTTGATTTCATCTCTGAAAATTGAAAATTTTAAATTTCATTCAATAGATTTACACGGAAATCAAAACGTCCGTTTTATATGAATATGATTTTCAGAGAAATTTCGGCACTTAAAATACGAATAAAGGATCATTCGTTAGTGTTCTACGAATATTTTTTATTTCCTAAAAGCGTCGATAATAGTTCCATCAATAGTTTCTAATTGTATAACAAATAAACGACGTTACTTTAATAAAGCATTTTATAGTAATTTTTTTTCTAAAAATCTGATGTACAAAATGGCTGTTTTGGTTGTTTTTAACATTCAAAATATAATGTTTTATTTTCGAATTTAATTCCAGAAATAAAAAACGTGTACATATTATGTTTTTATTATTGCGTAGGTCTATTGTATTTATTTTAAAAAAATAACGATTTTAAAAATAACGAATATAACAAAAGTCATTCCATTTGTCAAACTTTCGTGATACACCCTGTAAGTCGCATGAGTGTAGAGCACAAAAGACGGGTAACGTGGACACTGTCCGACGCCCGCGGCTGTTTGATAGAGCGAAGACATTATTATTTGAAAAACGTTTATTTCTATATGTTATTGACCGCCGAGTGGGCAAATAGTGTTTTGAAAATAAAACTCTGCCACGAAACGGTCCGACCACCGGGAGTGGACAGAATTCGTTAAGGCGATCCGTGGAGTGTGTACTTTTTTGCGACCGTATCTATTAGCGATGATACACGGTGAACTCGGCAATGAAAACGGCACTCTTTTTCGACTTTATTCGAGAAATCGATTTACCGGACGCGTTCCGAACGGTCAATAGACGTTTTAGAAGTGTCGGCTACATAGCAAACGTGTGCGTGAAATGTGCTCGTGTACGATTTCTTTCCAGCGTCGATCAAAGTTTAAATAAATAAATAATTGTATTGCGTGTAAATAAATAAGGAGAATTGAGTTAAAATGCATTTTAAAATAAAAAAAAACCACTAAAAAAGCAAAACGTCCGAAACAAATTTTGAAAACTCGTCGAAATCCGAGCCCTAATAAAATATATACAGGGACACGCGCAACGAATTTGACGACGACGAAAAAAAAAATACGAAATCCCGTGTGGAAAGTGAAAAAGTTCTGGACCGAGTTTTGCGGAACGAATCGATTTCTTGAACGCGCGCCGTCGATAAACAATATTGTAAAACGCCGACAGAAACGCAAATGAAAACACTAACACGTACGACGAATTCGCATAATATGTAAGAGACCAATCTTTGACGATCCGAAACGCGCCTAATTGCATTTTTCGGGACTTCTTTTTTTTCTTTTGCCAATCTGTAGATTTGTTGAATGATGAAATATTCTTCCATTCTTCTCTATTCATTGCGATCCTCTTTAGTTCTATATATGTCTCTCTTCTTATATCCAACATGATTTGTTTCATATATGACTGTCTAGATCTTCCTCTTCCTGGTTTTCCCTCGATTTTTCCTTCAATTATAATCGTTATCCATGTATTGTTCCTTATGAGATGTCCTATCGGCTATCCACTTCTTTCTTCTCTCCACGATTGTCGTTCATATTGCTCTTTTTCATTTATTCTTTTATACGCTTCTTCATTATTATTCACTCTGTCTGTCCAAGGAATTTTCAGCACCATGTTTCAAACGCCTCTATTTTTTCGATCACCTTCCAATATTATCCACGATTCAGCCCTTATATAACAGCACACTCCATACAAGTGTTTTTACTAATGTTTTTCTAATGTTTACATTTATAGAATTTGTGGTTAGGAGTTTCTTTTTGAAAGAAGCATATCTGCATATCTGTAGCGCTTTAACCCGTCACTAGTGATTCTGCTTCCGAGATATGTATAACTGTTTACGTTTTCCAACTTAATGCCATCCATGATTATGTCGGTATAAACTTGTTGTCTAATATCGACTAGTATCTTTGTCTTCGTCTTATTAACATTCATATTATTGTATTCTCGTTTGAGTGTGTTATTCGTTTTTTTTTTAGAGCATTCTTTCTAGATTTTTTTCGGGACGACAGCGAAATTCTAATCGTGTTACCGATCACAAAGGGTAGAATCTCGTGCGCGCCACGCTCGTGACTAATAATAATTACTACTCTCGGCCGATTATCGTAGTTGCTGTCCCCCCCCCCGCGCTCACAGCTAACACCCGAGGTTCTACGGCGACGCGGTGGTACGCGGAAGGCCACGTGCGAGCGAAACAAATCAGAGATATACACTTATTTGGTTAATTGATGTTCGTAGCTGATCTAATTGATGTTTGCAGCGGATATTGAATTTTACATTCCAAACTGGTTATTGTTAATTATAATTTTTCGTAATGATTTCCATTTTCGTACGTTATTATCGTTATCCCTGACCTCAGGAAAAATGTTGCTTAGAGCTGTAATCGCCGACACGCACCGCGCTCATAGACCATTATATAGTGATTCGCGGTGAACTGATGCGCAGGGCTTATTCTAAAGCGCAGTTGGCCTTATTTTGCGTAGTTGGAAAAGTCAGATACGCACTTGAAAATCGAATTTTGTGTAGTTGACTCAAATGACTTTAGTCAGTTGAAATAAAAAACTCTAGGGTTTTTTGAATTAGTGCCAACTACTCCTAAATACTAAAATTTATAAACGCTTTAAATTAAAAAATAATTTTGTTTTTCACATAAATAAATAATAGGTATAAGTCACGAATCTTTAAATATGGAATATACACATCATAGAGTAATACTATTCTATGATACAGACATACTGGAACATGATAAAATAGAGGACCTACGCCAGATGTCTTTGTCTAAGCTTGTTGTTCAGCATTTATCTGGATCTGATGAGTACAAAAATCTAAATATTTTGCTTTCTCGTATTATATCTGCCAAACCTCACAGTGCTGACGTTGAACGTTTAATCAGAAAGAGTAATATCCTTAAATCAATAAATTGTCAAAATTTGCAAGTAGAAACTGAAAATGAATATCTGTTTATTCATTTTAACATGCCACCTCTACTAAATTGGAACCCAAGACAAGCAGTACAGATATGACTAAAACAAAATGAACGTCGTGGTAAGGATACACCAAAAGCTAAGTAACAAGAATGGTATCATGGTATATATGAGGAAGAGTCAAGCAGAAAGTCTCAACAAGAACATGATGAAACTTCAAATAAAAGAAGAAAATTTTAAAATAAAAATTCAATTATGTTTTTTATACCTGTGTTAATTAAAAAGAAATATTATTTTAAACAAGAAAAAATTATAATTTTAATAAAAAAGGACAATTTTAAACCTATGATTTTTATATTAGTAGGCGGAATTAGATTCAAATGAAACATAAACTAAACTATAGTTAGAAGTTAAAATTTAAATATTTTAGTGCAAACGCGCTTATTAAGCCAAATTAGGTTAGGGTGATGCAGGTTCAATTTCATAATAATATGCCCAGTTGAAAAAAATCCTTAGAATAAGCCCTACTGATGCGCACAACTTATATAAATATATATAGTTGTACGAGATACGTGGCGTGAGTGATGGCACGTGAAAAAAAATTCATATTTGAAAAAACCTCTAAAACGCGTTATTGTACCCATATGACGGTACGGTGTAGAGTCGATAACTCGAATTTCGAGCAAGGATGACAGTTAAATTATTTGACTCGTGAATTTTTCGAGTTATGCACCTCGAATATAACTCGAACACAGCTCAAGAGACGAGAAAAAAATTCTAGTTGTCAAGGTTTTCAAGTTCTCTCAAACTCGATTATACTTCATTCGACTTTTCGTAGTGCTGCAGCTCAATCGATCACACGCGTGATTGAATTCTCCCTCCAGCCCACTCACGGTGATGATTAGGGTTAACATGTTAATGGTTTGACATTTTTTTTTTTTTTTTTTTTTATGTCTTGTTCGGTACATATATTTTAGATAGAAATTTGTTTTTTGTAGTTTAAATCCAAATATATTTTGCTTATATTTTCCGATTTAGCAAATAAGAGAATTTAATTACAATTACTTGTTTTATGGTTTTTGATAGAAAACATCAAGATAAAAAACGATTAAAAAAATAATTGACTAAAACTAAATTTATTTTTATACGTCTGAATTTTGTATAAATTATGTACAAATTATAACACTAAAAACAGAAATTTGAATTTTTATTTTCATTAATGTAAGTGTATTTAAGCTAGTAAATGGATTTTATTTTAAATAAATACAACAACTTTAAATTACTTCCAAGAGATGCAAAGACGCAGCAGAACATTTCAAAAACACTATTGTTATTCAACGCAACTCTCTTACTTAAACAATGTAAATGCGCTTGTAATTGAAATCGCACATAAACTTTTAACACCTTCTTCAATTTTCATTGAATTATTAATTAAATATGAAAAATTTTTAACGGGTATATTATTTTTCATTTTTTTTTTTTTTTATACACTTCTACATATTTTTTAGTGTATAAGTGCATATAACTACGTATTTATTAATTTTTTAGAGTATTAACGTTGTAATCATCCAGAGGCGTGACATATACATTATAGGTTGGGTATCATACCTAGAGGTAAAGCTTGGAAATATTCAAATTTTGATTTGTGTGTTTCTTTTTAAAAACAATTAATGTTGTAATGATTTCATAACCATTTAGCACACTGGCCTGCACATGTTGTGATTTTATTATTTATTAGTAAAATTGAAAATAATCGAAACTCTGAATGCAATACTGTGTGATCGTATCTATAAAAATTGAAAACGATTATTTTAAGTATAAATAATCATTGATCACGACTTTAAACGAATATTAAAATATAATGATAATCGACATAAAAACACGAAGAGCTGGTACATCGCTGGTGATTTAATAGTGATTACAGAAAGACTCTAAAGCCGTATAGTGCAGTTAGGTGGCGATCGTATTCTTTCTGTAAAGGTCACGTAAACCAACGCTAAAGAGTAAAAATGACGTAAATACATGTTAAAATACGCCTAACCAATCGTATAGGCCTAAAAGCAGAAAACGAAAGTACAATAAAGTAGAACGACTTTATTTGTATTCCGAAGTCGTCTGTATGTGACTTCAACGGCATACGGTTATACTGAGATACCTACACCTAATATAATAGAATTTCGTATAAAAGTTTAGGTCAGTTTGAATAAATTCAACTCGGTCACCACGCCATTGATCGGGGGGACATTAAAAGAGAACTCGAAAGTTTTCGTTTTTTTCGTTTTTTTTTTTAAATTTTTTTCACGAAAATTTACGTTTACGTACCGGTCGATGCGGCCGGGTTCCACGGCGACCCGTTCTCCGCGAACCTGAACGACGACGACGACGACGACGACTGAGGCTGCGGCGGCGGCGGCGGCGGCTGCTGCTGCTGCGCGGACGACGGCGGCATCGGCCGCGGCGGAGGACTGTCGTCCGGGTGCGGAGGCTGCACCTGCGGCGGCCGGTACACGCCGACGTCCTGAGATCTGGACCGACCCATGTAGATGGGCGTCCGGGACGCCGGCGCCTCCTCGTCCTGGCTGTCGTCTTGCTGCACGGCGGGCGGCCCGAACGGATGGTGATGGTGCACGAACGAGCTGAGCGAATGCGTGATCTTCTGGTGCCGGAACGCCATCTCGTGGAAGTACATGGGCACGAACGGCGGGTTCTGGGCCGGCGAGTTCTGGAACCCGGGCTGTTTCTTGCGTTTCCTGGGCGTCACCTGCGGAGGGCAGAGGACCGTTACCGGTCCGGTTTTTAGCGCGTCCACGCGGTGCGAGTAAAAAAACAATGCGCGGGCGAGAGCAAAAGAGGATTTCGTCGTATCACGACGTGTTTTCGTACCTACGCGTGTCGACGAATTCGACTTGAGCCGAGCACCTCCTCCCCCGTCCCTCTCAAAGTACAGTAAAACCTCGTTAAGACGCTCTCGAAGGGGAAATCGTAAAACCGCGTAATACGCGGGATAGCGTTACAGGCGATATCCCGCTTATTACGCTCTTGAACCGTTATAGGCGATACCCGTCTATTAAAAGCGTTTTAAAAGTGATTCACGGATAGAATAAATTAGAAAAATGTTCATGGTGTGACTTATTATTATGTACTACACAGTAACGTAAGTTGTATTTAAAATTAATAAAAAAAAAAAAACGTCGAATATACATACAATCAAATCACAGCAAAACCTCGTTAAGACGCTCCCGCTTAATAGCCAGCCCTCTAAACACGTGGATTTTTCCCGGTCCCAGGTACTTGTACACTTTTAACATTGACAAAATTTGTTGTTTATTGAATACACGAATTTTTCCATCGTACAGTTTAATAATGCTCAATTTATCGTCACACACGAATAACAATTAACATAAAAATTATAAATATGCGTGTGATGTCACGTGTACGCTTCAACGTCCCACCATATAACTAACGTACGTACGTACTAACGAAATATAGCAAGAGTATAAACCATATTATATCAAGATATTAATAATTAATATCAATTTCTTTGTCGATAAAAAAGGTTTGAGAAGCCAGAAATTAGAGCGTATTATGCGGGATTACATAATATGCGGTGGCGTATTAAGCGTGTTTTTTTCAATGTTAAAAGTGTACAAGTACCTGAGACCGGGAAAAATTCGCGTGTTAAGCGGGATGGCGTATTAAGCGGGAGCGTCTTAACGAGGTTTTACTGTGTCTCTAAAAATTACTGTTACGACGATCACGAAGGTTCGCGACAGTCAAAAACGTACAATCGAGTAAAGTCGGAAATACGAATACAGTTTATTGCGATCGAGTAAAAAAAAAAGATTCAATTGACGTCGACACGAACGTTCTGTTATGAACTAAAGCTGTCTGTACTAACACGGTCTGTCCTCCTCTCTTGCGTGTCGGCGTACCGTCAGCCGGACGTCAAAAACCCTTAGTCGCGGCGTATTCCCGTCGACGAGCCGTCGACTAACACACAATTCCTCCCGGTCGTCTATTTACTCGTCCTATCGTAATTGTATTATTTATTACGATATTCAGAGGTTCGTAACAGTACTGACAACTGACTGAAAAAAGCGGTGGCCCGATGTATGGGAGTTGTGAACTCTTCGGCGGATTAGAAAGTGTTCGTTTGGCCATACACGGACGATTACCGAACAGAGCTCACTGCGATATGAATCTAGTGGCACGGCCGAAAATCGAACGCGATAAAAACACACGATCAGCCACGGGGCGAACTACAAAGAGCTCCGAAACGGGGCCGATTTATCAGCAGGGACTACAGAAAAAAAAAAAAAAAAAACGTTTCGTTCGTTGACGGTCGAGTGAGATGAGCCAAGAACGAGCGTTTACTGTGTCCGTGCTCTGAGAACGGAACTCGAACACGCAATACGAAGACATTGCAATGACGCGACGAATCGCAAAATCTAGATGTGCCGTGTAGTGTAACTCAACGAGTCGGAGTATGGGCGTCGGACCCGTGTACCTTCGAACACACACATGCTACTGTACACTAGGCCAGCGGTTCTCAAACTATGGTACGTGGAAAGCTCGTAAGTGGTACGCGATGAAAATCTCCTTTTATGAAACGAAAAAAAATTAGAATGAATCATTATTCACGAGCTCTACTGTTTCTAATCTCTCTCGTGTCAACTTATTTGTGCGAAAATACATTTTCCCATTTATTGTACACAAAAAATAAATATAGAAATAAATTGAACGTACAAAGTGATTTAAGGCTTTGAGTTACCAATATGGAGCCCCCGATTAGACGTCATCGTCCGTTCAAAACAACACCAACCGTCTTACTGAATTATGAAGTAAACCATAATAATAACAATAATAATGTATGTACCTACATATTATGTAATTTAATTTCTTTTTGTGCATTCAATATTTATATTGTCATAATTGTGTAGTTCCTAATAAAATGAAATTCTATACATATAAAAAAAAAACATTAAAATTATTAATGAGCAAAAAAAAAGGTCAAAATTGTGGTACGTAAAAATTTTCAAACTGTGTAGGCGGTACGCGAATATAAAAAGATTGAGAACCGCTGCACTAGGCTAATGTCGGGAGACAAACGTTGGTCATACTGGTTACTAGCCTGCTCAGCTCATGGAGGCCTACATTGGCCTGCAAGTACAACGATCGCGTGGGACCGGATTAAAATGAATGGAATTATCACGAAAAATCTCAAGCGCCAAGTACACGGGATGTGTGGTCCTGTATTGTGGAAAGTATGCGAGGTCTTGGGTTGAAATAAATCACGCCCGAGTCGGGTCCCAAAACTGTATCTTCCGTTCATTTTTAAAAATTTCAAATCCGTTATTATGAAAGCGCGAAAAGAAACAGCATCTATATTTATTCAATAAAAGTATTTAGATTTGAATATCGAAACGTTATTTGAAAACTCGGTCTCCGCTCAGCTCACTACTGACACACGTGATGTACGGAAAATGGACATATTGTAATGTTTTTCACCCATCTAATGACCCGTCATTAGAATAAAATAGAAAAAACAACATACATCACGTGCATTTTACAAGGACAACGAATTCCCTAATTCAAGCGACAGGTGAGTAAATGCCATAATAATTAATTACTCTCTCTCTCTCTCTCTCTCTCTCTCTCTCTCTCTCTCTCTCTCTCTCTCTCTCTCTCTCTCTCTCTCTCTCTCTCTCTCTCTCTCTCTCTCTCTCTATCTCTCTCGTAACGCGCTTAAAATATATGATATTACATTGTGTCGCATTATACCGCACTGGTATTCAACACGAACGCCGTAGTGAGCGGCTCGCGTGATGTACTCACCACGTAGTCGGCGGGGTTCAGCCTCGCGTCCTTGCTGTCCGAATCGTTGGTCTCTTCGGCCTCCGGGTCCAGGTTCGGCTCTGCCGGGTCCATGTACGGCAGGTTCACTTCGCAGCTGTACTGCAGCTGCGAGCTCCGGAATTCGGTCTCCACCCAGTGCGGTTCCCGTTTCGGGAACGGCTGGAAACCGCGGTAACCGCGGTCGTGGTGATGTGCGTAGTCGTCGAACGGCGAGCTACTCCGCCGCCTCAGCTTCCGGTGGCTGTCATCGAACTGTAAACACGCAAACGGGGAATCGCATTAATTTTCATTCGCGGCCAAAGGTTAGGAGTATCACACGCCGGTCGCCCGAAATCGCTCGGAATGTGCACGTCGCGGTGGCGACAGGAATGCTCGAAATCGTTTGTTTTGTGTAGTGTGTGTGTGTGTGTGTACGATGACGTATTAAGCGTCGTTTGAAAACCTGTTGTTTTATTTTCGTGTGCAGCGTTACACAACAAAACGGATGGTACACGATATTTGTATGCAAATTAAATATGGTGTTTTACTACAGAAACATAAAAAAAAGCAAAATCTCTCAGCGCGTTAAAAAGAAAAAAAAAATACGTTCGGTCACGCCAATCCAACGCGATACGAGTACATTAATGTTATATTATATAGTTAATAGTTATTGTGAAATACTTTCAAAAACGCATCGTGTGTCGCAAGAACGCCATCGTTTTACTATTCAAAACTTTACTTCGGTCGTCGCGAACGGACCTATAATCGCCTAATACTATGCGTGTACGCTAGTGTACACAGCGACCAAACGAGATTTCCGTGGCCGTGTCTAACACTGCGTCTGACGTAAAAAAATCTCTTTATGCGTTTCCGATTAAAACGTACGCTCTCGAATTCCGCGGTAAAAGGTTAAATCGTTATGACGCGCGAGCAAACAAAACAACTGTCGTTGCAGCGACGACCTCGTATAGATCTCGTATCGATTCCGGTCATCGTTGTTTGCATGTGGTACATGCATGAATGATTGATCGGCGACAATAATTATTCGAGTTCGGGACATTTTGGCGTGGCCCAATTTTGCAGAGTGCACAGACAGTGAGAAAATCGGACCCACAGAGAATCAAACGAACGAATTTCGAGTGCAATAATCATAATTGATAAGGTTATGTACATAACGATTATTAACACATAACAATATATTCGTGATAAATCACACGTTTATTTTCAATTCGAATTCAAAGATAAATTTTCAAATATCTTATTAAATATTATTGTGACAAAATAAAATGAAAATATTATTACGAATGTTATAATTAGGGCTGAGGACTTCTAGTATTATACTTCTAGTATAATCTCAAAATATGCATGCACATAAGCACTAAAAAAACAAGAAATATGCACTTAAAATATGGTCTAAAAATGTATTTTATTTTATTAATTCATCTAATTATAATATTCATATGAAAAAAAAATTGTAATAAGTATTATTTCGATAAGTTAATTATAATAAATTCTTGAAAAATTACGGGCTACTGAATTTCACTTCCTACATATGATTCGATTTTATCATATAGATAGTAAATTATCTAAACGATGATAAAAATATTATTTTTATACAGAAAATTTACCAATTAGTTCTTTTTTGTCTAAGCTAATATTTAAGAAATCATATCGAAAATTACCAAATATGATCTTGATGTTTCAAATATACTCAAATATGCATTTATATGCAATAATGACAAAATATGCAAATCAATATTTTAAATATGACTTCCTGGTATTATGAAACATATTTGTAGATCATTAACACGATTCTACGATCTTTCTAAAAAAATATGAAAAACTAAAAGTCCTGAGCCCTAGTTATAATAATATTATGTATAATATTTATTATATGGTCATTTTAAAATATTTTTCACATTAAAATCAAACATTTTCAGTAGTATCTATTGAAAAAAAATCACTATTGACCTACATTGACATTGTTCGAAAATTCTGAAACGCTGTGTACACAGTGCGCAGATATCTGTGTCTCGTACAAGCGCACTTACCGAGCAGTGATAAGAACGAACCGGATGTGTGTACTTTACATTATTGTTATACGCGCGTAAATAGCGTTGAAAACTATAGAGTGAAATCGTCTATTCCGTAACTGCTCAAGAACAATTCGATCGCGCACAATATAGGTACGTTTATATTTCGTCGATATTATTTTTTAATATTGTCAAGCGTTTGCCATCGGCTGCGCTCTGCGATTTCCTCACGTTCAACTGTCAACGAGCGATATAATTGTGCAGCGCCAAATTTTCCGCGCACAATATTATCCTGACATCGCGATACATAACGTGATACATCATTATAACGGCTCGTAATGACGACATTTTCGTGTGAAAATACAATATCAAACACAACTTTTGCAAGTGTAAAAAATATCAACTGACAAAGGTCGATCAACACGGACGACTGACACCAGTGTGAGTGCATGTACGGAAATATTAAAATTAATAACAATCGTAAGACGTAAAACGCATAAAAAAAAATTACTAATAACACACACACACACACACACACACACACACACACACACACACACACACACACACACACACACACACACACACACACACACACACACACACATACACACGCATACGAGCTTAAACGTGATATTTAATCAAATTAAGTATAATTGTTTACTAACACGCGCACGCGATAATCGCGCGTATAACATAACTGTTATTCCGCACGAACGTAACGCATTCGATAACAGTTAATTGTAATCAACTTTAAGCATACATTATAATCGTGACATTGCGTTTTACGATCCATTCTCGGCTCGTGCTGAAATCAATCCGACGTCGAAAAGGTGCGATGCGAGAAACCAGAGCGAATAAAAATCCGACTCAGTCCAAAACGCGGGTTTTCTTCCATATCTAATTTTCCATCGTCCATAAAATCCACATGATTCCAATTCAATATATATACAGTAGACGCCGCTTATAAGACTCACTTTGGGACCAGCACAAAGTGAGTCTTATAACCGAATGCATCTTATAGGCGAAGTGGAAAAAAACAATTAATTACGTATTTATAAATTGTATTTTACTACATATTTTGCTTTGATTTTAATACATTAACACATATAACATACTACATACTTTATTATTGAATAAATTTAATAATCCCGGTAAAAAAACTACGTGTACGCATGTGTATTTATGTACCCGTAATTACGATAACTGTGCAGCCGCCAGATAATCAGTACACTATAATAACGATAATCGTTGCGATTAATTTTTCGATATCAATTTATTACTAAATTATAACCAAAAAAGTTTATTTCCTACTATTTATTTTACAAAATTTGAGTCTTATAACCGAAGTGTTGAGTCTTATAACCGATTTTTTTTTAATATATTTGGATATGTCCGGACCGTTCCAGACGATTTTGAGTCTAATAAGCGACTGAACCTTATATCCGTGAGTCTTATAAGCGGCATCTACTGTATTTATTTATTTACTTATTTTTTTTTTTTTTAATACAGACTCGCTCGAATTGTTGCAGCACACACAATGTTGCGAAAAATATTCAATCACAACAAAATGATACTATACTCTAAAAATCGTCGTCGTGCCGTGGACTCGCGTAGATTCTAAACTATAATATATAATAGTAAGAGGTATATAACGTATAATAATATATGGGTACATCTGAATCAGTGACGGATCTAGAAATTAATTTTCTTTGGGTGTGGGGGAGGAAGCAAAAGTACGATATAATTTGGATGAATATGTGTATGTGAGATAAGCTATGAGCACCAATCCTACGAATAACGACCACGCGCCAACAATCATAATATATATTAAAAAAAATTATGAAAACTAAAGTCAGTCCATCTGGCCGTTCTGTCCGGCTGATTTCCTTCGTTTTTTTTTTTAAACGAAAGGTATTTAGACACAGATATGTCATCAATCATTGAAATTTACTTAACTTCCACCTTACTCGAGTTATACTCAAACGCGATTCTTCCCTGTACATTAACTATATTGGAACACATTCACTCAAGCAATTCGAATTCTCATAGCTCCTCTTCTAATGAATGGATCTTGATCGTTTCACCCTCAGAACACTCAGTGGATCAAGTTCTTTTTTTGAGCTATTAACTACTGAAATTCGTTGAGTTTGAGGAAAGTTATGCGTGCACATTCAACTTTACATTCAATTTTTTCAAGATTTCGCTTCACTCAAACCTCTATAACTAGAGTCTAACTAACGTAGGCTGTTGACACAAGTCTAAGAACACTCAGTGGATCAAGTACTTTTTTTTGAGTCAATAACTGCTTGAATTCTTTGAGTTTGAGGAAAGTTTGCGGAACATATATTTTAATAAACATTCTCTGTTATTTCGATATTGCTTTCGATTTTCGATATTATACTCATTTATTGATTTGTTAAAATGTGTTTATGTATTGATTCGATTGCACCTATACTTAAGTGAAAATGTTTGCCAATATTCTATTAAGAAAACGAGGTATTTTGAGTGTTAAATTTCCCCTTTGCCCCCTCCTTGAATCCGCCACTGATCTGAACGATGGAAAAATCAGACGATGGCCGGCGATTTTCGGCGATTATCTTCTCAATTTAAAAATCATAAACAAAAAAAAAAATGATGTAAATAAGAATACGCTCGGAGACGTTTGAATACGGTCTGTCACCGTGAACGACGGTCGTCAGTCTCGTCATTGCAGCCATTGGAAATTCGGAAACCGTAAATCCTTTTTACCGTCGTCAGATTTATAAATTCGAAACGAGATGGTAATTTTTCTATTAAATCGTCACGATTTTAATTTTTCGTTGTTGACCGTGTTCATACGACGGGGGCCCAGAGTACTGCGCCTATAGGATACTCGTGGGTCCGCGGTATGTTGCCCATCACTCCGCTTAATTGTTACTACAACGGGTACGCCGTGAATGTACGTATTACCATTGTTATTTGCCCCGTCTGCTCGGGGATTCATTAACGGACGCCGCCGGACGGTATCGATTGTTATAACAACGCGTGTTGTCCGACGGCGAATCCGACCAAGTACTGTTTAACGAACGGTCTCGCAAGACCGCGAGACGACTGTATCAGCATCATCATTATTATTGTTATAATTAACTGTAATCCTAGTCGTGATGAGTACGCGTATATTAATATACGCACACGCGCGCGCACGACGCGACGGTATAACTACAGCCGTCGACGGGTGTTCATACATAAAGTGACCATATATTTTTTTAATCAAAACGGGACAAAAAAAAAAAAAAAAATCATAATTATTTGTTACAAACAAATATTTTTAATTTAATAATATTTACTAGCAAATTTCTGTGGTACTTATAATGTTTTTAAAGGACATACGAATTAAATTAACTTATTACACTTACTAGGTAATTAACTTATTATAAACAAAATGTTTTCGTGTAATAATTACAAAATTAAATACTTGTATATTTTTCTAAAAACGATATTTCGTCAGAGAACATTTATTTTCATTTTTTTTTTTTTTTGTCTACTTTTTGAAAACGGGACATTTTAGCGTCCCGAAGATTTCCCAGGAGACAACGGGACAGAGATTCAAAAAACGGGACTGTCCCGTTCAAAACGGGACGTATGATCACCTTATTCATACATCACATATAACACAGGGGTCGCCAAACTTTTCTAACAAGTGAGCTACGATCCACGCATTTGAAGTCCCTAGGGATCGACATAATATATTTATTTAGATTTTAGGAATATTTTTTCAGTGTTTTTGCGCACGTTCAAGACGAAGAAGGCGTTCGTTAGGTTACGTTATATGATCGTGTTATATGGAGAATATACGTACGACACGTTGTGTGTGACTGACTGACAAACGGTAATAGCTAAACTATATTTTGATGACCATCGTCTATTAGATTAATACACAACAGAACGCGATCGGCCGATATTGCTATACGGTCCTGAAATGATCGACTGGTTGGCGACCCCTGTTATATAACAACATATCGGGCCGTCGTCGTCCTCGTCGGGAGCCCGTGCGACTATCGTCGATCTCGACTACGCTTCTATATACTGCAGTGTTTCTCAAACCGTGTTCCGTGTGCAACCACCACAGGGTCCGTAAAACACGTGAGTGTTTATCACAAAAAGCCGTGTTCGCGCTTACGACTCTTAACGACAATATTCAAACGGTTCCGATTGTTTTCGGGTTGATTTTTGAAAATATTTTTCGGACGAAATAAAATATATAGATAGTAAATTATTATTAAAAACGCCCGGGATCCGCCGAGTTATCGAGACTAGATGTTAAAACAAAGAACAGTAGAGCCGTGTTTAGGCCGTGGCCCAAAGTACAAAAATTTTGGTAGACACAAACATACAAAAATGTAATTATATAATTTAACAAGTTATACAAAAGTGAAGGTGGGGATGTTCTCGTTTGCAAAGCGCATTATTCTGAAAGTAGGTCTGTTATATGAATAATAATTAGTGGTGCAGACGGGGATGAATAAAGGATAATGTGATCGACAATGGAAGTTAGGGACTTTGTAATATTAATTTCATGTAATAAATCAGGACAATCGATAGATAGGTACATCTATATAAGCTTTCTCGAAAAGTCTTGACTAGCAGAATTACGCCTATCAACAAGTGTTGCTAACCCAAGTTTAGTTAATACTGGCTCATAATCGTGAGGTCGGTGAGTGATATGGAGTACCCAGGCAGCAAAATATAAGGATTTCCGCTAGACTCCCTCTACTAGGTTTTTAGCAATTACGGTTTTAGGGTCCATCAATGTATATAATATGTCCAGGAATATATGTGTGGATTTGTGTGTGTGTGTGTGTGTGTGTGTGTGTGTGTGTGTGTGTGTGTGTGTGTGTGTGTGTGTGTGTGTGTGTGTGTGTGTGTGAACGTCAACATAGACTATTATCAATATTAGATTTGCGACTTTTTTTTTTCATTCCGCTTAAGTAGATACACGTGTATTTATAGACAGAAAACATAAATATGTAGCTATTTAAATTAAATTTCATTTGATTCGGATTTTCGATAATATGGATAGAGTTCGGTTCCACCCGTAGGCGTGATTCGGGATGTGCTTAGCACCCTCAGTTTTGAAATTAGCGTCCTCGATTTTTTACACGTTTATTTACATTTCAGTAATCATAATACCTATATATATAAAAAAAAAAAAAGGTTTTTTCAATAGAACTTTTTTGTTTATTATGAACGACCGCCGCCGGTGATTACGCCGTTTGAATACGCGGACGGACGATCGATTTTTTTATTTTTTATTTTATAGAAGCCGCAACAACAAAGGTCGTTGGATTTTGTATCAGTGATTAAATTTACAGATATGAGAGAGGTGTAGTGGGTTACATATAGAGTTAGAGTTATATTAAATAATTATTATTGAATTAGATTGTACAATTTTTGTTATTGTTAAAAACTTTAAAATTTTCTTAACGTTTTGATCGATTTTATAACGATTCATTAAGTGTGAAATAAATTATATTTTGAAAATAAAGTTTAGCTTATAGTTTCATAGTTTATGTATATAAAGTTAATTCTTGCATCTGAGATCTAATAATAATTATTATACTCGACAAAGCGTCATAGCCATTGCCCGCCTACTAAATACGCGACTGTTTAACGGGTATTAAAAAAATTACGGGTATCCACGAACTCAAAATAGCAACGAAAAAAATAGAGGGGCTTCGCCCTCCCCCCTCCCAGTTATTCGGTGAAATCGCGCCCCCGATCCCGTCGAGTCCGGATCGGCGAGACTCTACTGTACGGGAGTTGCAAAAAAAAAGAAAAAAAAAAAAGAGTAAACATAAAAAAAATTAAAACCGCAGTCACGAAATCGTTACAGACACACTCACCTTGGACACGCGCCAGTTGGACTGGGTGACGGACGCGTCCTCGTCGTTCTTCGTGTCGATGGACAGGTTGACGGGCACGGACGACCGTCTCCGCCTCTTCTTGGGGTGCACCTCGAACCGGGACGCGGGCGACAGGTTCTCCGGGTCCGTCCTCGCCGACAGGTCCGACGACGCGGCCGACGACGGCGGCGGCGGCGGGCCGACCATCGACTGCACCAGCGGCTGCACCAGCGGCATCGGCAGCGGCGGCGGCGACGACGAATCGTACCGCGTGTTGTTTCTCTGCCACGTTTCCGCCCGGATCTCCAGCAGATTCAACAGGCTCACCACCTCGTCGAATTCGCTTTCCTGCAACAAGAGCGACGCGCCGGCCGCGTTCCATTACGGGTTCTGTTCAGAAACACGCACGCGTAAAGCGGCCCGTACACGATCGATAATATTGATCGATATTATTGACAAAAGGATAGAGTGGTCAAGGACCTGAGGGAACTTGGAATAGAGGATGGGGAAGAACTGGCAAGAGACCGAGACAGGTGGAGGCAAGTGGTTGTTGCGGCAATGGGCCTGAATGGCCTGTAAACGCCTAATAAGAAGAAGATTATTGACAAAATATTGACGAACATTGTCAACGACCACCAACAAATCGATATTTTTTTTATATTTAGCCTTCAGTATTAACTATTTAGCTCGACAAATTAAATTAAATAACAATATAGATATTCAGGTAATACGATTAGAGATTAACATATACGATGAAAATTATAATAATAATAAAGAAAAAAAAAAGAGAAATACATATAGAGGAGACAGTTATTATATAGACAGCCCAGTCTCCAAAATAAAATCGATTGTTTTGATGATCACCTCCTCAGCCCTGGAGTTCAGGAGGGAGTGGGTATCGAAGGAGGTGCCCAGTGCCTATATCTCCCTTTTAAGTTTGGCGCGCTCCTATCCCAAAGAGGGACACTCAAAAATTAGGTGCTTGGAGTCGCACGGACTTTCGGTGTCGTGAAATGTTTATGGAGGAGAATTGTTTAAGTTTAGTTTAAAAGAGTGGTTGGGGAGGAGGAATGGCCCACCCGAAGACGATTTTTCCGTTTGATATAGGAACTTGAAAGATCTAGGCCCTAAAACCATATTTTCACCCCAGGAATTTTATGTAGGTATCATAGATTGAAATTTTGATGCAAAGTCTGCGGGAAGATTTGTCCAATATAGAGACCAGAGTTTGGAGACATGACGGATTAAGAGTGGGGTGAAAGCGGTCCAGGGTAAACGTATTAACGACGGTAGAATATTAATAGAAGTTTCTTTCTAATCTCGTCGAATTCGCTTTCCTGCAACAAGAGCGACGCGCCGGCCGCGTTCTATTACGGGTTCTATTCAGAAACACGCACGCGTAAAGCGGCCCATACACGATCAATAATATTGATCAATAGTAATATCAATAATAATATCAAAATAATAAGTAAGTACAATAAAATGGTATTATTTGTTAGTTTACGCGTACAAAAGTACCATGGTAATACATTGTTTCAAAATATCAACTAAGAAATGTCATAAATGTTTTTCCACAAACTCTAGATACGATTTGACTACCCGCATGGCTAACTTAAGAACATTGTAAATATTTTTCAATACTACACAGACCACTAAAGACTTCAAATTTATCAAAAATTTAAATTTTTAACCAAAAATCATTCATATAATATTAAATTACATATTCGTTCGAAAAATTCCAGTTTTCAATTTTTTTTTTTTTTTTACAACTTTATGGCGGGCATTTATTAAAGTATTGACAAAGTTTTTTTTTTTCAATTACATTTGAAATCCAGTCTAAGAAAAATAACAAACGCTCTAGACCTAGAGTATACGTAAATAAATGCTCTAAACGAAGAACTCTTCCGGAAAATTCGTGTTGAGGGTTGGGGCTTTTTTTGTTTTGAAACATCGGGTTATTCTTAAACAAATTATATCATAAAACGAAATTTAATTTTCACCGGGTCATAATGGATGTTTTGGTCCTATGCCACTCGCGTATGTCGTCTGACGGCGCGCCGGTGGAAGGGCCGACGGCGACCCTTGTATCCAGGCGTCTTAACGTCTATCCGGTCGCCGTTGCCAGCCTTATGGATAATAAACCCCACGGGTCTATGAATAATATTTTTATTGGCTACACGATGAAAACACATGCGAAACAAACTATTTCGGAATAACACATGGGTACGTCCTGTGAAAGATTCATTCAACAGTTAAATGTCGAATATCAAAATGTCAATGACAGGTAATGTAATAGTATAAAACAACGTATTATATTATGTGACTGATAATCGTATCGATTAAATAAGTATATTATGGCACGGCCACCGATAAATATTTCGGTAATTATTATTATTATTATTTTTTTAATAGGTACTTACAGGAAAAGATTCGACGGGGAGCATTCGGGACACTTACTCCGCGCCTCCAAAAATTATAATCGATATTCAAGTAGTGAAAAAAAATCTGACTGGTATTCAAAATAAAAAAAAGATCGTGCAAATCGTCAAGCTTATGTAAATATTTAATAGTTAATATTCAAAATCAATCGAACACGGAGACGATTTACTATAGGTAATCATGACCTATACAACATTAGTCATTATTAGAGAATGTATACTGTGTATACTATTGTGTCATACTTAGCAATAATACCATCAATATATTTTATAAACGTATCGATATTTATTAAATCGTTTCATGACAAATAAGCGTGTTTTATCAGGTTTCACTAGGATAAAGGTTAAAGGACCTCAGAAAATAAAGTTTACTGAGCTACTCGTTCGTTTATTCAAGCATTATCATACATTGTTATGAATGTTAAAGTTATGGTTTCTAGCCAATTAAAATATGATATCTCAGATTAATAAAGGAAGAGCCGTTTATAAGAACAATAAAATACTAAGGCTTATAATATTATTACATCATTGGACATTACTTGCACAGAGGAATGGTGTACAAAAGTATCGATGTACAAAACATGTAAGTCATAAACTGTATTCTATTTTATGTAGAGAATCTTAAAAATTTTAAAAATTTAAGTATCGAAAAATCTAGAGATACTATATTGAGAGTGTGAGTATTGATCATATGTCGTTTTGACTTTAATTACACGATCTAACAACACAATTATTCTTCGATTTAATTCATAGGCACCTGAATTTTATCGACATTTTCCATTTTTAATTCAATAATAATTAATTGTACTTCGAAATTTCAATCGTTTAAAATATTAAGTTTGTATTAAACTTAAAAAACAAATGTGTATTTAATTTGACACACAATGAGATACCAACTAGATTTTTTTCATTTTGTACAATGACACCTACTATTATAATAATCTGTACTTAATTCAAAATTAAACTTAATTACGTTGGCACATCTAGTACGATTGGTGTTGGTTATTTCCGATTTTTTATTTCTATGACCAATTTTATAAACGACGGAAATTCAGAATTTTATAACTGGTAATAGTAATAGATGAAGAGCCGGTATTAAAGGTATATTATGAAAATAAGAATAACAGTACAAGATACAGTTTATAATCTTACTTGCAAAATAAAAATAATGCTGAGTACTGATATCTATCAAATAAAGATTAATATTTATTTAATAAATACTAATTAAACAATTTCTATTTGATGAGTTAACATTTTTTAAATATTATGTTATATACTATTAGAGCACTGCATCAAAAAATATAACTGGGGATTTTGAATACCAAAATATTTGTAGGTATTTAATGTTTTTAATTGTAATTTAAATTAACTATTTAAAGTTTAAACCTAATATTATTGTAATGTTATGAAAATTTTTAGTTGAAAAATGCCTAAGATAAAATTAAAACTGAGACTGCTAAGTTAGATAGAGATTTTGTGTAAGTACTTAAGACTTTTCCGTTGATGATATCAAGAGTGCAATTTGTTTGACATCTAAAGGAAAATGAATAATTTATTTTCAAAGATTATTTGCTCAGGTTCACCGGAGAAGTCTATAAAAAATAATTTTGTGAGGCATACGATTGGTTAATAAATATGATAAACGGAAACAATATCTGCAAGAAACAAAGTTCGGGCAACAAGTAGCTGAAAGGACTTCAGAGAAGAGAAACAAAAAAATGTACAGATATGTACAGATATTTACAGATATCGAGTTATTAAAGTTAACGTAATAAATTATGACAAAAACAAAACGTATAAATAGATAACGGAGCAATAGTGCATCGTTATAATTAATTCTATAAGTTGTTTTACCTTTTTTTTTAAAATTGCTATTTCTACTTACCATCGGATTTTTTTTTATAAAGGGAACGTACGCCGTTCCAGTGTCCCCGGACTCAGTTCCGCTCGGGAGTGGGGGCAAATGGTGACAATCGAATTTTTCAAATACCCAACGTTACTTATATTAAAAAAAAAATGTCTTTAGATGTTTTTTCAGCGCACACAATTCCAGAGTTTTATTGTACTTGTGAGGAAAAGTTTAAGTACGCCAAATGAGTTCTCGTGGGTACAAACTACAAGGACTGTTATAGGTATGACCGTATGAGTTCACCACACTCGACGAAAAGAAAATACACACTCACCGAGACCGGTATATCGCGAACGCAACAAAAATATGCGAAAGTGGTATTAAATGGAAAAATATAGTTGTACGTTTAGAGTTTCGGTAATGATGTATGAGATGATTTACAGGGTTCGGTTGGTGTACAAGTACAATGGAACTCAATTGGTAAACCTACGTATTGGGACTCGATTGTTGTTATAGTTTAAATAATCGAAAACTCGGAATAGTGTTTACCGGAAAAATATCCGGGACTCGATTCGAATGCATTCTTTATTGTTTGGAATTTTTCGTTTGAAAAAAAAACACACACACACCCTAGAAAAAATACTGCGAAAAAAACCCGGAGAAAAAAAATGCAACCGTTCGTTTTATGGCATCGAAGCAGTTGCTCGATTTCATTCGGGATCGTTTCATTACTTGCACGTCGATTCATCGTATTATATTGCTTTAAAAACGTATAATAACATAATACGACGAATCGCAGCAGACTCACGCCCGACGCGAAATTACTATATCACATAACGATCCGCTATACGTATCAACCACATGATCATGTCGCAGGCAAATACTTTTTTACTTGCAAAAATTAACGTTGGTTTTAAGATGCAAATACGGTGGTAAACCGACTGATTTGTATTTTAATCGACATAACGGACACACAAAAACCAATATTGTCGTAGAGCACGGGATTCACGTGAATGTTCGGTTTGCTGCGGAATCGAATCGGACAATAAGATCACGGGTGACGACAAAACGGCCGACGACGGGGACAGGGCCGGAGGAAAGTGGGGTATTGAGGGTCATGACGACCCGTCATCGTAATGATAGTCGGCACTTGAGCAGTCAGATTTGTATTGACAAAATTACCTATTTACTGTATTCAAATAAAACATTTAATTTAATTTAAACGGAAATTAATTAATGAAATATTTCATAATTGTCACACACACACACACACACACACACACACACACACACACACACACACACACACACACACACACACACACACACACACACACACAAGACATTTTAAAATAGTCCCGACTCCCGATATCAGTGGGCGATCGATTATGGATAAAAATAAATTTATATTTAGAATACCACAGAATAAATTAAATGAGAATACTGCCTACCGATGTCTATTTTTAGAACTTCTAATAAAACTGATCTTATGGTACTGAACTCATCTAAGGACATTTTGGTTAGGTTACCGGTTTTCAAAAATTTTCAAAAAACAGACAATCGCCAACTTAATCGAGAACGGGTTTAATCCCTGTCTAAAATTGTGCAAAAAAATATACTCTTTCGTGACATCGAGTATTATATACGTAAATAGCGGTGACCGTCAAGGAAAACTAAACGAACAAAAAAAAAAGAAACCCCGATGGAAATGTCTGAGAGAACACACGTTTTCATCGAACGTCCGTCGTTCCGTAGGGGTTTCGGAACCGTACTGGGACCTCGAGCACGTTGTGTGGACGGGGGTCGAAAACGAGAGAGGGGGGCGCTCGAAAAAAATCACACCCTGCACGAGTGGGCGGCGGATGCAAGCACCGATACGAGACGCGCGACGTGCTCACCAATACGCTGGCCTGCCCGGTGTATATGAAGTCCAACACGGTCTTCATGTGCGCCTCCTTGATCTCCGGGAACTGGAGCACCAGGTTGTGGTACATGCACACGTTGTCCTCCTTGAGCAGCCGCCGGACCAGAGGGCTGACCGAGGCCAGGACCAGCGAGTGGGCCCGGATGGTCACGCCCTGTTCGCACATCAGCTCCATGTCCGAGTGCTCGTCGCCGGCCTGCTGGATCTCCGCCATGAGGTACACGTGGTGGTTGCCATAGTGGAGGGTCAACGGGGCGGCGTGGCCGCATTCCGAGTCCGTATCATACATCATTCAGCTGTGTCTGTGGCAAGCGACAAAAAAAAAAACACATAAGTATACCTCTATAATATTTACGTGTATTTTATACGATAAAATATGTATATAAAAAAAAAAATTAAAAAGCTGGTAAGTGAGATTATGGTGGTACAAGTTCGTCCTTCGTCCCTTCGGTCCTCGGACAAGATATTGGTGATGAATGTATTAAGTTTTAAAGAAATGATGACTCATTTCTTTAGAATAAAACGATTCTGAGCAAAGCTTCAGTGTAATATAATATATTATTATTTAAATACTGTTTACGTATTTTACGGTTATTTGTATAATTTTTTAAAAAAACCCTGAGTCACGATTTTTGAATTTTTGTTAGGATAATTAGGTAGGTATTAGAGTAAGGTCATATTAAATTTTCACAACGCTTTGTCAAATATTTAAAATTATATTACATAAAAACTTTCAAACAATTTGGTAAATTAAAAGTTCTATATTTAAGTCACAAGTGCTATAATTGTTCTGAAAATGTTGTCAAATATAAAAAAGTATATATTTGATATTGGATAAAATTTTCAAGTTTCTAGCTTCAATACTTTTCGATTTATGACTAAATACCTAAAATCTGAACAGTGAAAATCTCGTTTACGGCGGATTTTTACCGATTTTACCGTTTTTACTCAGTTTTTCGATCGTTATTCTTGATTACTGGAAAAACTATGGAGATTACGGAAAAACGACCTCTTTAAAGTACCATCTCAGTTCAATTTCGTATCTATAAAGTTGCTGGACAAAACTTTTGGACAAGGATTTCTATACGAAAAAGTGTTTACAGAAAAAAAAAAAATAAACATCATTGTAAAACTATAAGATCGTTCGCTTCACTCAGAATCTAAAATATATACGTATTATACACATATGTATTGTACACATATGTGTACATACCATACAAAAATGTATGAAAAATAAGGGAATGTCAATAATACCACCTTCGCGCTTACGGAAAATTGTGGAATACCAAAAGACGATATTCTTTCGAATTTAAATCAAGTTATCCCAGAAAATAGAAAACAATTTTGGGAAAACATAACAATATACAATCAATAATTAATTAAATAGAAATATTTTTGAATTATCGTGTAAATATCATAATGCGTATTAAATATTTGTATAGAAGTTAAAAATGTGATAACAAAAAAAATAATAATAATAAATAATTTTGATTTTAATTTTTCAAATAAGGACGCATCGTATAAATTATAAAATTATGAATTATCGTAATAAAATTGTCAATTTGTTTTTTTAAACAATAACCATACAGAAATTTAACATAAATAATACACGGCGTTGTTTCTTCAACGATTAGTATATTTTGGAATGCCACGTATAAAAGCCGCATGAATTTTATTACGGTACCTTTGCTAAGTATACAATTGAAAATAATTAATAATGTACATCATATAAATATCAAAAGCGGAATATTTTTTTATAATAATTGAAAATAAATTTGAGCAATTCCACTGTATTCGTCAGACATAGCACCATAAGAAATGATATGTTTTACTTTTGAAATTATTGTATTTATGAATTTAGAACTACCATAAAGCACTAAATACAAATATGAAATTATCTCAAAATGTTTCTGAACGAAATTACTGCATTCGTCCTTAGGAGGAATGTATATTCGACTGGAGTTTTCACAGACAACACGATTGCTGCAGTCGTGGCCGTTATACGGCGAACGTTGTAATTATCTAAAGTCAGGGTTGTAATTTTGTCCACTATTTTTGATTTTCACCTGGACTCTGTACAAAAGTGGACAAAATGGATAATATGTACAAAATGGACAAAACCAAAATCTTGTAACTTGTAATATACTATAACAAAACTATAACTGCATGGCAAACGAAAAAATTAATCATGATGCCAATGAATAAAAGTAAAAAATTACTTCATAAGTTAGTTTTATAAAATGTTTTATGTCATAATAATTATTTAAAATATGATAAATCTATGTTTACTTTTTTATATATTTTATTTTATGTTGATATTATTATGTATAAGTCAAATTAGACATTTAAAATTTGTATACTTGTAGAACGTAAAAGTAAGGTTAAAAGTTTTACCACTGTTGAAGCTAATAGAATAAAAACTAAATACTAATTGAAATACTAAAATTGTTCTCTTTGTCAATTTATTCATTCGTGATAAAAATTATGATATTTTGGTTTTGTCCAATATGTCCAAATAAAAATATTATTTGATTTTGTCCGGGACATATTTTGTCCAATTTCGTCTATCAATTTTATCCCCTTGGACAATACCTTATCGACCCTGTCTAAAGTACAGGTCTTAATAATATAATACGAACGTGTATTGCGACGACATAGTTCGTTATGACGTTATTGTCGCGTGATCTAATGACGAAAAATAGCGATAATCAAAGTGTTCTGTGACGTAACGGACAAACCCAGTGATTTCTGTATTCGGCCTGAAACAGTGTGGAACTGTTGACAACGATCGACACGAGGGTATTTCGTGTCTTTTTCACGTCCCGAATTTCCCGGGACATGGGGTTTCGAACGGGTCTGCACTTTTTTCGGAAAGGAACGCCATTATAGGAGTTTTCAAGTAATAGTCGATAGAGGTGCGTCCGCGGCGAGTGAACGCGCGATATTATTTCATATTTATTTTTCGGTATCACATTATCACGCGGATGCTAAAAATCCGACAGGCACGGGGACGAAACCGTCGCCTTTTTGGAAACTCGTCTGCGGTGTTGTTTTCGCGAACGAACGACGCGTATACACGTGCGCGAGCTCAATTTTTTTAATTTTATATTTTTATTTAAAATTTAACTCAACATGAATTTAAACAATAAAAAAATTATCAACCACCTTTAATCACATGCTTGTATTGGTGGTAGAGAGTTAACATACCATATTATGAACAAATTAATTAATAATAAGTAGAAAGTTGATAAGAATACATTAAACAATACATACAATTAGAATATACTTATACTAATATGAATTTACAACAGTTAATACATCCTTTATTTATTCTAGTATTAAAAATAACCGAAATTGAATTTTTTTTTTCATACCTGTAGTTAAACGATTCCCTTCTGTATAGAACATTTCCCTTTTTATATTTATTGGCATTAAATTGTAATTTTTTAAAAGCCGAAAGATAATAAACGCGTGCGCATCACAATATTGTTAACACGTAAGTTCCATTTCATATTTTGATCGAATTTTAAACCTAAGTATCTAATACTAGAAACTCTGTGTATTTTTTGGTATGTCGAAACATCACAAGAATCCAAATTATCATAAATATTAATTTTTAACTTATCAAAACTTTGGTCATCCTTATTAATTGTAAAATTTATGAAATTTGTTTTTTTGCAGTTAATTGTTAGTTTTCTGTGTTTCAAACAGTTAATTACTTGTTTGAATTCTCGTATAGCTTTTACTCGTATAGCTCTATAATCCTACAGTGGTTATATGTATAACCTACAAAATACTAGCAGAGTGCATCACGTGCAACGGCATGCACCGCGAGTCGTCGCGTCATAATATTATTATCATGACGTGCGATGATTTTTCCTCGATCCATATTGCTCGATCGTCGAGCGAGTGAATGCATAATACTTGCGTACGTTCGCACGCGACTCGTGAACCGCCGCTACGCCTAATTTTCCACTCGTTGGCCCGTGTTTATCTTCAGAATAAACAGTAGGTAGTGATATATGTACACATTTTGTATAATATCCATATAATATAGTAGGTACCCGAGCGTACGGACGTCTCGCGAGGAACCGTTGTTTTAAATTCATGACGGGTAGAGCACCACCACACCGCCGCCGACTCCACGCATCCCTTACAGCTATTGCGGTATACGCGTACATCGTATCCTCACGGGACGCCCTGTATGACATCGCCGCGTATATACGTATTTATGTGATGTAATCGAAAAATAATTTGTTTTTAAACAACTCAAGTGGGTTTTTTAAACGGGCCACTCCAGGCACGTCGGAGAAAAAGAAAAGTATGCGTTCGGCAAATTCCCGCGGTTATTTTTCACTGCGGTAACGTGTCGCGGCATCCGCAGGATTTTCGAACTTTCGCACTTACGGTTTTAACCGTAAAACCGTAACCAGAACGAGATCCACGGAAACACAGCGCTGTTTCGTATATAAACTGCAACACGATCAATCGCAGTGCGGTAAGTATGATAATACAAGTACGTGTATTTTTATATTCTCGATCCGACAACATAATCGTTATCGTCACGTGTGTGAAGTTCCCCCCCCCCCATATTGCCATTTAACTATCAAACATGCGCCAACAATTTGCAACTTATTTGCAACTATTTGCAACGATAGTTTCATAATTTGCAACTCAATACTTTTAACACAATTTTAATTTATTTACTGGGGGGCCCAACTTCACGTAGCCCCCCGCCCCAAATGGTCGTACCGGATCTAAATTGGTACCGAAATGTTCCGTCTAATTCGCAACAATTTGCTACAATTGTTTTATAATTTGCAACTCAATATATTTCCCACAATTGTCATTTTCCTATGGATGGGCTAGCCCCCCCCCCAATGGTCGTACCGGATTTAAATTGGTACCAAAATGTTCCGTCTAATTCGCAACAATTTGCAACAATGGTTTTATTGGTTTTGATGGTTATCGTCGAGTGCGCGCCGTCGTTCGTTCGCAGAGATTAAGTTTTATCGAAATTTAACTGCACGCCTTTCTACTATATTCGCGTGGAAATCAGTGACGATAAATTCGACAAACACCTTCTTTTTACGAGACTCTTAAGCACTACATCGCGCGTACTTAAAACACGCTTCGGAATATCGGCGTTTTTTCAATATAAAACGAGAGCACTTGTGTGTGTATTGCTTAAAAACGGAATTTTCGTTATTTCACGGTCATCACGTATAGAAACCGACAATCGCCGCACGGGCGCAATGCACATTATACAGCAGGGGTGGGTGGCCAAACTTTTTTTAGTCACGATCTACTAAAAATATACTTGACCTTTGAGGATCGACTTTCATAGAAAATTTTGTAGTTAAAATTATACAGATAAAACTTATCGACAATTTGTTCACTATACAACCTCGATTAATTTTCGTGCGCGTGTCCCTAAAAATAAATTCCAACATGATCGACTTTGAAACTGTCCGCGATCGACCGTTTGGCCGCCCCTGTTATACAGTATTGTAAATCCACACGGGCGTATAGCGGCCGTCTTCAAAACCAAACGACGTTGTTTATTCTAGTGTTCGCACGTCACAATCAATAACACTGCAATCTACAATACGACGAGTGTGAGCGCGAAGAAGTGAATAACGTTCGGGTGTCTCGTCGTGACTCATGAGTTCTAGGGAAATCGTTCGATTTATGGTTATGGTGCAACTCGATAAACGCAATTTCGTTTAGCGAGTCGACCGTGACAAACGCGGTTATCGTTTTTCCAAAAAATTAATGGCCGCGATTCAGTACGATGTTTATTAGTACGATACTTAACTACGGTACATAATAATATTATACCATACGTTGTTACAGAGCACCCGAGTTGATTTATAAATACTAAAGACAATCCGGTCGACTACGTTATTCGCCTTTATAATATATTATACAATATGCGCGTGTTTAGAGCAATGTTAATTTGACGTCAATATTTCGCAACTTGTAAGCCGAAATGAACGAGTCTTTCAAAAAAATAAAACAAGTCGAAAACCCATTATTGAATCCCGTAAAAAGTTTCTTCATTTCCCCGGGCTTTATCCCTGGAGGAAATATGACATTGCGCTCTCCGCATGAAATGTGTCACTCAAAAACGTCCCGGCGCGTTTCGCCTTGTCATTTATGGTAGGTACTTCACTTTAAAAGCGACAATCCAAAAAATAAAAAATAAAACACTCTTAACGCGATTCAAAGCCGTACATATTTATTTTTAAAATTGCTCTGTCGCGTTGAACTCTATACAGTTTTTGTAATTTCCTAACGCGCGAGTATGATGATTGCGTTAGCCGTAATTAGGTTTTACGAGTTTACGACGGCAAACAATGGTCTTCGCGGCGCACATATTATTAATTATTACGTATAATATGTACAGGACGGAACACGAAGAAACGATCATTTCGCACGTACATTATTTACATAGAATGGTATATCATAATATTATGGCAATTATTATTTTATTACCACAGTAAATAGAATAGAGTCAAAAATGCATTAATGCAATATTTATCCATTTTTGGTTTAACGTAAAATAACAGCTAATGAACTTATTGTTATTATTTTTTTTGAATGAACTAATCAAATGTATTTAAAAGAGTATCTCGTGATCTTTCTATTCGTATGATTATATCAAATTTTGGTTTTATCTATTAGAAAAAAAATTTCAATAAATTATTTTACGAATTTACTAAATATTCATTGCAGAGTTATCGTGTGTAATATTGTTTTGACGATCTTGACATCGTGTGCTTATAGATTTTTGACGCCTAAACTGGCTATTAAATACGACCTATATTTACTATAGACTAAATTATGATGAATAAATACATACACATTACAAAGACAAGTTATTATTCAACAAACACATTATGCTTAGGAAATTAGACAATGCGATTTGTAACACATAAATATATATATTATATACATAGGTATGTAAAACAAATTAACGATCCAGAATTATCAAAATGACAGGAAATTAGTGTGACTGTAATATGTATTGTTATAGCATTTATATGTGAGAGAGGCACGGCAAAAAAAAACAAAGTTTTGATATTATTATTATTTTACAACACAACAAAATTATTAATCACACGCACGTTGAAGTGTATATTATTATGTTTTCATTTATCTAGATTACATTTAGTTGATGAACTCTTATAGAAATACAAAAAAAAAAAAAAAAAGGCGGTACACAATATAATCACAAAACACGCACTGCTATTACTAGACAAATAATGTAGGTACCGGGGACACTTGTTGCGAAAATTGTTGAGAATGTTGTTCGTTTTTACTGTTTTTATGTTTATTATACTTATGTCACAAAAGAAAAAAATCAACGTGTAGAATTATACGAGTCTCTTTCTCATACTCTCACAGACACACACACACAAACACGTACTTAAATATGGTAAACTTGTTGCTCTTAAGTTGCTTCAAGTACACACCTGTTGATAAGCACGCGCATACCTATGTATATAAAGATTATTGGACGCATTGCATTGCAGAAAAGTCAAAGTAGTTTTCGGTCGGTGTCGGCCTGCACGAAAAGAGTTACGACAGATCGCACGGTTTACAATATAGTAACGCTAACCCGTCGTCAAATGCCTAATTCCACCGTACAAAACGTTGAAAAGAGAAAACGTCCAATCGCACTCAAAACGAGTACCTATATACCTATATATTATTATTGTATTATTGTACTTTCCGGTGCGCGTTATGGGCTCGCATCCGCGTGCAGTGCGACATAATAGATTCCCGGACGTACGTATGGTATTGTACTGTATTAAAACGTTTCATCGGACACACCCACACACACACACACACGACAATGGTCAATGTTCACGTATAAACAGTAATAATAATAATAATAACAATAATAATAATAATGTATGATTGATTATTCGGGGAAGGAAAACTAATGGAAAAATCACGTTTTCCCTCAGCCGGGTGTGTGCAGTGCGTGTGCGTGCGTGTGTGTGTGTGTGTGTGTGTGTGTGTGTGTGTGTGTGTGTGTGTGTACGTGTGTGTGTACTGCAGTGTGCTGTGTACTAATATACGTGTACACGCCCGAGCCAATCCCGGGTTAACGTATACGCACGTACATTCTACAGCGTGCGAGCGTTAAAACGACAAAAGCGGGGACCCGAGTAAACGAACACCCGACGAGGCGGGAAAGGGTAAAATAAAAATAAGGGATATGATGAAAGCCGCGAGTGGATTAAAGCGTAAAGCGTCCTTTCCGCGCCCGCGCACACACAGTTACGAACATACAACACGTACCAACATACAACACACACACACACACACACACACACACACACACACACACACACACACACACATTCACATACGCATTGTACGGTAAACTACGTGCACGAGAAGATGATAGAAAAAAAAAATAAATGAATAAAAGGAAAAAACAATATCCAGGTCATACTCCGAACACACTCGCACACTCGCGAGACGTGCAGCGCTCTGTTTTTGGCCCATTACGTAACTCTGGCGAATAATCTCCGGCTCTATTACTATACCATTACTACTTTTTATTTTTTTGTACTACTACTACTACTACTACTCCTACTAATACATACAACAGCTGCTCTTGTCGTTGCTGCTGCTGCTGCTGTCACTCTATACGAGTAAATTTTATATACCGCCGCACGCTAATAATTTCGACACGATGGTTTGTCCTTCCATTTACTCACACTCACACACACACACACACACTCACACGCGCATCGAACCCATCCGTCTCACGAGCCGCATAACCTTGGACAGACCCGCACTGGACGGCGGAAAGAGGGGAAAGTGAAAAAAAAAAAGGTCAAAATAAAAGTGAAAATTCGGTTTTTTTTTAACTTCGTCGCCGTCGTTCCATTATAATATCATGCGCGTGTTACAATACTACTCGTGTGTGTGTATGTATATATATATATATATAACTATGTATACACGCATTACACATAATGTTGTACGACGACGACGTACCTATATACGGAGAGACAAGAACAATAAAACGGTAAATAATTAAATCGTGAAGTCGTATAAAAATAAAAAATAAAAACCACAACAATCGCGAGCGGCAGGGGTGGAGCGGGACGAGTATTACAACGGTTAGAAAACGAAAAAAAAAACACAACGAAATACTGCGAGGGAAACGCGTATTTTTATCCTAAACACTCGTATACTTATTATAGGCGTATACCTGATTACATTGTGTGTATACACAAGTCTCGCGATTCGGATATCATATTATTATAATATTATTCGTGTGCGTATGCTGTGTGTGTGTGTGTGTGTGTGTGTGTGTGTGTGTGTGTGTGTGTGTGTGTGTGTGTGTGTGTGTGTGAAGTGGCGGCTCGTGATGTTCAAAATAGATGGTGTGCAATAATTGAAAATACATATTAATAAAATAAAATAAAATTAGTCACATGCACATCCAAGTCAATATTAAAATATTTACTTTGATAAAATGATAATTAAACATAATTTTAGAAAATAATAGGTTAAATTAAATACATATATCCAGGTAAAATATAAAATACCAGGTGTAAATTGTATCTACTGTCAGAACAAGCAACAGTGTCGTAACTAAAAACAATTTTAAAAAATAAATGAAAAAATTACGTATTTTTATACACGAAGTCAAGTTTTCGTTCGTTTTCGCGATTCGGATATCATATTATTATAATATTATTCCTGTGCGTATGCTGTGTGTGTGTGTGTGTGTGTGTGTGTGTGTGTGTGTGTGTGTGTGTGTGTGTGCGTGTGTGTGTGTGTGAATGTGTGTGAATGTGCACGCGTATTATATTATGACGATGAAGAAAGAAGAAAGGTTGAAAGGCGACTGGCGGTGGCGGCTTGCCCCTCGGGCCGCCGTAACGCAATTACATAACTACCGCCGCCGTTCCATGAACTTTCACATCGCACGCAGTTGTATGCGTACGTATACACACGTGCGTGTGTGCGTGTGTGTGTGTGAGTGTACGATATTACATGTGTGTACACCGTGCGCGCATTATCGCACGACTCGACTAATTGATGTCCCCCGGACAACCGCGCGCGACTGTCGGCCGGTCTGGTGCGGCGAGCCGTGCGTACGTTGTAACACATAAAAATGGGCTCGCGCACACGACAAAATATAATAATACAAATATCGCGTACGACCGACGTATTATGCGTACACGAGTGAGAGAATAATAAGTGTAACGTAAATCGCGTCCAGTCCGGTGTACAGTCGTCGTGCTCTCTCTGTATACAACATACATAATAATAACAATAATAATATTAATAATGCCGCGTGTGCGCTGCACACACCGGTACGCACACAACACGTCGCCGCACACGTGTATTTTATGTACTTGACCACCGGCCGCCGCGATTGATGTAATCCGATTTCATACTACATAATAATATTATACATCGATAAAAAAAAAAGTGGTAACAATAATAATAATAATAATAAACACGTGGTGACGCGGTCGTGTTCGTGCGCCGCTACCAGCATACGCACACACACACACACACACACACACACACACACCCGATATTTATTGTTTATTATGATTCCCATAGGCGCCCGCAGAATTTTTTCCAGGAGGGGGCAAAATTCAATACAGTACTAGGAAATGTGGTATTTACTATAAAATACAATTTATGGTAGGTAATTCAAATTTCAATGCATTTGTTTTTAAAATGCTTGATCCAATGCAAGGTACTTTACAAGATATAAATGTGTTTTCAACTGTTTCAAGTAAACAAATTACTATCGGGATATTGTTTTGGGATATTTTTATCCATTTTTGGTAATTACTAATGCGTTTTCAAAATTGTTAACTTTAACATTACAAAAAAAAAAAATTACATGACTTAAGATTGAAATACCAACAACATTTATTAAACATAATTTAATTGTATTCTTATAATATTACACTATCAGAACATTAGATCATCAGGTTTCAAAATAAAACAATACCTGAATTTATTTGTAAGTCATATTAATTTGGAAATTGAAAATTAAATTAATAGTTGTAGCTATATTTATTTTTGAAAATTATTTACATTTTATTAATTTTTTTGTAGTTTTTGGGTTATTAATTCATTATTTGAAAGGCATTTAAATCTAAAACTCAAAAATCGCATATTATGTTATATTCCTAGTCTTATAAAATAGATCCAAATAATACATATTATCCTGTTGACAAACGGATGACTAGAAAAAAGTTTTAATAACATAACCAAGTCGACTAAGGTAAAAAGTAATGATAAAATTCATTATTTTTTAAATTTTTCATGCAATGAATTCCAATTTAAAATATTGCCTTATGTTAATGGCTCATGTTTGGTTTTTAAAATTCTAAGGGCGCCTAATATGATGATTCCGTGAAAACACAACGATACTTATTAAAACATCGTAAACGGGTATTATTGTGATAATACAACGCGGGTGTGTGCACAGTGAGTACAAGTCGTTTAGTCATTATGTCGTTATGATTATGACGATTGTGACCTACGCAGGGCCCCCACAAGGGGGGGTCAGGTACACCCATGGTACTGGTACCGGACTTTCGAGGGGCCCGGCGTTCGTGCAAATAATTACTTCAATATAATATAATGGAAATATGTTTCAAATACATTTTGATGATATTATACATGAATTTTCTCAGAAAAAAGCAAGAAAAGCAAAATTTAGTTAATATAGAAAGTAGAAATTAGAATTTAAATGATAATGTGTATTTAGTGTTATGAATTATGATTTATAAGACTACCAGAACTATACATACATACATTCAATTATCATACAGTAAAAGTTATAATAATCTCATTATTTTATTTTAACTTAACAAAATGTTTTATACATTTTTTCAAGATTTTATGTTAAAACATACATTTTTAGTTTGCACTACGTATATAATATTACACATGTTTGCAATTTATAAAGGATACATATCAATTTGTTGATATTTTATTTTTTAATCATAACTTACTATACTCCTATAATCTATGCATAAAACTAATATTTAAGATATTGAAGTAATTGAAGGCCTCGCTGCAACAACCAGATAAATCCAATTTTTCCAAAAACTCACTTTTTTTTTTGTGGAAATGTATATAAAGAAATTTTTCTTGAAAATCAGACGCAACAACCAGTTAAATCCGATCAATAGTGATGGAGTTATTTAAATAAATGGATTTATCGTGTTTTGCAATTTGCTGCTGCAGTGGAGACACAGGGTTCCTGTGATTAATTTTTTAGAGGCATAAGCTGTCATTTGATATTTCATAGATAATAATAGCATTAAATATGCAACAAGATTCAAGAGCAAAATTAACTTTATTCAAGAATTAATAAATAGATAAATCCATGTTTCCTACGAATTTGACTAACAATATTTCAATACCAAACATTTTTTTTTTTCAATTCTAACTTCAAATATGTATGTAAAAATGAGTATAGAATTCAAATATAGTTCGTCGACAGGATTTTAGCGTACATAATAATTTTTAAACTGAATTTACATTGTCTCGAAAAATTTCAAAAAATGGATTTATCTGGTTGTTGCAGCGAGTCCTTCAATTCATCTCGACAAATTAATTGTGTTATGATAGACGGGCCCGGATTTAGTTCTGTACCCGGGCCAAAAATATGATGTGGGAGGGAGGGGCCTGGACCTACGTATCGCAATAAAAATCAGTACGCGAAGGATATCGGTCGGTCGCGGGTCGCCGCGAATACGGTAAAAGTAGAAAATATGTAAAACCGACTCGCTACACGCTGTCTCTCTACACGACGACGACGACGACGTACACGCACGACATGGTTACACGACGATTACGTTGACGAGATGATATTATCATTACGCGTTTCATATTTTATACACCTCGTTCACTCGTCGAAGGCGCGCGCCTCGAGTGCATAATATCATATTTTATCGTAATCGATACACACGGCGGCGGCGCCGTCTGTACACGGTAATCGTGGTGTACTGCAACACCTGTGTGAATTCTCTCGCGTCGTAACACACGTGTCTTCTGAGATTTCGATTGTGCCGAGACGCAGCGGCCGATGCGATAATCGTACAAATCGACGGATCACACCGTGTAAACAGGACGCGGCGGACGTTTGAAACGATCGAAACATTATTTTTATGATGACCGTTCGACACACAATGTGCGGAGACGAAAAAAACGGATTGCGCGCGATCTTAATTGATTGCGTGATTAGCGTTGATTTTTAACGATTAGACCGTTGGCGAAATCACCGAAACATATTTTACCTACCTATTTACGGTAGTCCTACGATTAACCTCTTGTAATGCATTTGGTCGAGTTTTTTCTACAAACGAACTAATTTTTTTTTTTTTTAATGAAAACTTTATTTTTATTTTATGCACTCAGTTTATATTTTTTAATCGCGTCGGTTCGGTGGAGCATACGTTAAACAATCATTCAAAAATTTTACTTCATTATTTTATTTTTATTTTTTTTATTCCTTCCATATTTATCGACAACGAATAGAATCAGAGGTATAATCGTAAATTAATGGAAAAAACCTTTCTACGATAATATACGATTCTCCGAATAATTTCTATAGTAAAATAAAGCTCTTCGTTGATTCTATTGTTTTCGGATCATTATGATTTAATATAAGCGGCCGACGCACGTAAACTTGATATTGAATATTGATCTCATGTCATTTATTTCATCAAGGTAATCCATTATTATACTACATCGTGTATTCATGTACCTAATTATAATGAATTTAAGATCAATAATAAAAATACGATTTGAATTTCATAAAGATTTTCAAAATGGGTCGACAGCATTCGAAATGCCAGTAGTATTGTAATTCAAACATTAAATAATAAAATTTCTAAATTTTAACTGAATAAAAAATATATATATCAATCAGATACCTGCGTGAAATTTAAAAATTAACGATTTCCACCGAATTTCAAACATAATTTATAAATTAAATATTATCAAAACTAGTTTTCGTTACAAAATAAATAATCTCTTTGAACATTTTTAGATCTCTTACACGAAAATTGCAATTTTTTCGCAGTGAAATTTTAAAATAGAAATTATTTTTGAAAATGATTTAACGTATAAGACAATGTACCTATATTTGTTTAATTAAACGATAAAATTCATCTCTGATAATTACTCTCTTCGATGTATTACGCACTTAATAAATTCAGTTAATTGTATACATAAACAAATAATCAGTGAACATTTCAAGTGCCTCGGATTATTGTTTTTCTACAAAACCAAAACAAAATCAGGATTTAATTTTTAATTTAAAAAAAAAAGTTTTCATAATATTCTAAAATTGTTAGGTAATTTTAAGAACCCTATTTTTAAGTAATTATTTGTGATTCAAAAACGAATAATATAGATGTAAATAATTTTCGGAGTAATGAAGTGTTTAAAAAAGAAACCACTTTATACGCTTCATTCAAAATCTAAAACCTGACATTTAAAAAAATTGAATTCCCTCAGTACTTTTTACCATGTTTATTTAATAATTAATAAGAAAGTCATTTTGTATTTATTATAAAAATAAGACGTCGGCCAATATTTCGTAAAATCAGATAAAAAAGATATTATGGTCTACTCGGATCAATTTATTAACTGCTGTAGGTTCGCTTGCAAATAATACCATTTTATCAATGACGAAAAAAACGGTTTGATACGAGCTTGCGTAAATAAGTATTATCAATTACAGTGTTTCAAAAAGTATTAAATAATCATTATTCTTTAAAAACATCTATCTGATTCAAGCACAAAATATTAATTATAATATTTGGTTTTCAATCGAGAGTATAGTTACTGCGTGTACACTAGAATCTAGATAAAATGTTCAATACTTCACTTCGCAGAAATTGAATAAAAAATATATTTATACATATATATTATTAAAATACTGTCGTGATACGACTCGGAGCCAAATATTTCATCAAAAATTAATAAAATAAAATACAAAAAATATTATCAAAAGTATAATACAAGAACTCGGTTGATGTCTTGATGGATATTTTTAACACAACTACTATAATATAATATATTCTGAAGTAAATTAATGTGTACCGAGAACATTATTCGTCAGGTAATTTTGGTATATACGACGAGAAATAACAAACTTTTGACAAAGTTTTTAACGAGTGGCACAATACATTATTTATTAAATCTCTCTCAAAGTGTCACCCCATTTGTAGAAAAAAAAAACGGCATAGATTAAAGGGATTAAAATTTGGAATTTAGCATGTTTAATGAAGTTTTTAGTTTAATATTCAAACGTAGTGCAGAATAACAGTTAAGACGGTGAAGTAATAATTATGTGACTATTGAAAAGTATACGGAATGTAAACGATTTAAATAATTGTAAAATTATTCTACCCGCAGTTAAAATTAAATTTCAAATCCAAATCGTTTTTTTTTCCCCCGTTTTCAATTCGTACACACGTAAAATACTCCTACGATATGTACATTGAAACATAACGTTGGGATTTGTCAATCACATTTTGTATACGAGCCGCTCTAAGGAAACCGCAAATATTAGTCAATTCATCGTGAGGCACCATGTGGACAATAGATAAAACTGTGGTGTACATTGTCCTGTTTATTATTATTTCCAAGTGTCATTACTTTCGAGTTTTCGATGTGTCGTGTGGTCGGGGTCTTGGACAATAATAATTGGACCGATTGAGACATGTGTGCAAACACACACATAACTGTAACGTTTCGAAACATAAAAAGCCACATCAGATTTCACGTTAGTTAGAATTCAGATCAAATCGGTACGTTCCGAAAAAGTGACATAACGTTCAAGGATCAATCATTCGTCGGCCGAGACAATTGTTTACGTATACGAACAACCGTGCGGACGAAATTTAACGCGAGCTTAAACTAAAAACCGAACGTCAATTAAAAGTTAAGGTCACGACTGCCAAAGTTATTTACAACCGAAGTGATTTTAAATTTTAAATAGCTATTAATATTTCGTTAATACCACTAATGAAACACAAACAAGATTCAACAAATAACAATACAAACATAATATAATAATTATTACGCTCGTAGAACTATATTTTAATAACCGAAATTAAATTTAAAAAAATAATAATAATAAATAGCCAAGCCCGTGGTATATTTGCGATTGTTTGTTGCCAAACAATAATGAATAAGTTTCAACAATGTAATATAATAATATGTACATTTGCTGAATGAAACATTATTAAATACTTATTCACGAGCGTTAACGATAATTACGATAATAATTATACAACACGAATTCAATGATTTGTGTTTAAGAATACACCGACCAACGGCGGTATATAACTGTTACCCGAGTGCAGTATATATTTTGTAAATTATTAAACAGTACGATTCATTTGAATTCGCTCGAACACGTTTTTAAGCGTAAATAGGATTTAATGGATTTTATTTATAACGATTGAATATACGCTATAATACGTGTGCGCCGTAAATCACGAACGTTTTAAAGGGCCGATTGGCGTTATTGCATTTCGAACGAACTCAAAGCGATTAAACGTCGGATCGTACGCGTTGTGTAAATCTTAAAAATATTACACGGTGAATATTATACGCGTTGGGTTCATCACATCGGAGGAAAAGCAGCGGGTACATACAATCCGGACCGGTGATATTTTTCTTTTGATTTTTCAAACGAGAAACCCGAGCTGATAAACCAGAGTGGTTACTTTCTTTTTCTCCGCGAAACAACATTGAAAATCGAAACATTCCGTAATAGCTGCGGTGCCGAATGAGTTACGAAATCAATCACAACAGCCATGAGGTCAAATCGAATCGTGTCGTTTAGAAAAAAAAATAATAATACTAATGATAATAATAATAATAATAAAAACGGGGAAAAAAATACGCTTATGTATTATTGTACATAATATACATTACGTTCGGTTATTTCGTCGTGTCGCACAGCATAATTACAATCCATATAGCCAATAGAATACGACATATTATATTATACGTGTGTGTGTGTGTATCATGTCGAAAAATCATAACACATTAAATAACGTTGTGTACACGACAAATAATCATAATTTTTCGTGCGCCTCGTGAGTCGTATCACAATATTATAATACGTATACTCTGAGCAGTCTGAGCGTATTGGACCGGACCACGCGCGTTCTGCGAGAGTGTAAACATACCGTATGTCGTCGTAACATTAATCGTAATGTAATTAGTTATCTCGTGTAACGTAAAACAATAGGAATGTAAAATAAAAACCGATAGATGCTTCGGTTCACCGAGACTCTAGAACAGAACACGGTATACCGTATACGCGCGTCAAAACCGTACGTAGAACTCGATCACTCTAAATCAGTGTTTCCCAACCTTTTTGCAATGGCGACCCACAAAATTACACTTGTTCGGGTAGGCGACCCACCCTTCCCATAAAAAAAAAATTAAGATTGTTATGATAAACATATTTTCTAATAATTTTTTACAGGTACTTGTATCATGTAATGTTTTAATATACCTAGATAAATACTGAATAACTGAAGTTATGAATACAATATACACATAACAAATAAAATACTAAATATACTATTAAATACAAATATTTATAAATATAATGATAGAAAATATTTAATTGCTAATTGTAGACTTAAAGTGATGGCAGATTTTGAATGTTCTTGCACAAGACTCCCAGTTCCCACTGAGGTAAAATGTCAGATAAACTGATACTGATATGTCATGTCTCATGAGTGACATCTAATCTGTTCCTTTTTTTTTGTTTTGATGTTAGCCATAACTGAAAATCCTTTTTCACATAAACAGGTGGTAGGAAAAAGCAATAGTTTTTTTATCGCATTTAATGATAGTTCTTTTATATACGTTTACGTTTCAAATTTAATAACTTTTACATGTTTGGTAAATTTTCGATGGAAATAAATTGTATATAATATTTAGTAATTTTCATAATTATTAAGATGTTTTCCTTGTGATTAGTTTATGAACAGCGACCCATGAAAAATATTTCGTGACCCAATTTTGGGTCGCGACCCATAAGTTGGGAAACACTGCTCTAAATGATCGATACCTACGAATCGAACACGATATTATTGTCGTTGTGTTTATAAAGATCCGACCGCGGCACGAAACACCGCAGAAGGTAAAATATTATACGAATGTGTAAAACGTTTTGTATTATTTTTTTTTCTCTACGTAGTTGGTAATAAACGTCAGTCAAAATACGCGCGCGCGATTAGCGTTTGTCCTTGCGCGATTAGAATTAGGCCGAATATTTGAAGGATACGAAATAATAATCACACACAATATATATAATACAACTGGTCATAAACAATACACACGGTGTTCTACAGCCGCGTACACACACACACACACACACACACACACACACACACACACACACACACACACACACACACACACACACATAGATATATTATATTATACATTTATACACGTGTACGCGCGTGTATTTGTATAGTGTAGGTGTGCACACGCACGTCCACGACACACACTCACGGGTACACAATATTGTTATCAGTTTCACGCTCGCCCGTTCGTCGTTATGCCTACACTTCACGTTATAATATTATGTTATTGTATTCGTACGTACCTACCGTTTTATCGTGTTATTAGTGTATTATCGAACAAACGGCGGCGTAACCGGTGAATGCGAGCGCTCGCGTACCTATACAAACATTGCGTACAGCTTAAATTCAGAGACGGGAGCTCGGTAAATTTACCGGGTAAATTTTACCGGCAAGGTAAATTTACGTGAAATTTACCGATATTTTTTTTACCCGGCAAATATATTTCACCGTTCTAAAAACCGAGTGACCACTTATTTGAAAATATGTTTTCATGTGCACATCAACATCAGTGACATTTCTATGAGGTTATATCGGTACGTTAATTCGTTAATATATAACGAGAATTTGGTATAACCTGTTGGCATCACCTGCACTCCCCAAATTTGACGTAGCGCACTATAATAATATATATTTTATAATAAGTTATTTTTTGTAATTTTTCCTTGATTCAATTAATTTCAAACTTGCATATTTCATTGATCATACTATTCATGCTTATACATATTTAAATATAATTCTTGAGTTTAAGCGTGCACAAGTGTGGAAGTAAAAGTAAGTTGTGTTATAAACACGTTAATGAGTTCGGAATAAGTTTGTGAAAAAAAAATATACTCTATTAAAAAATTTACGTAAATTTGCGTAAATTTAGGTAAAATTTACCGATAAATTTACCGAAAATTTTTTTACGGTAAAATTCCCATCTCCTTTAACCGGATGGATAAAAAAAAAAAAATTATAAAAATAATGGCACGCGTTCGCGATCACAAGACTCGAGCGTATAAAGCAGCGAAATATCGTTGATTATTATTATTTATCTATTTTATTTTTTTTTTTTTTACCAGAAAGAAACGACAGTGGTCGCGTATCGCTGGGTTTAATTTAATTCCCATCAATCGGAAGTGCTGCGTGCGATGTGCATTGTAGGTATTTACCAAATCGTGGATTCTCGACGCGACGTGTCTCGCGCGCGGTGGCGAAAACTGCTGCTTTGGCAGGCGAACAACACGCGTCGGACGGTCGAAAAAAAAAACAAAAATAGGTACGTCTGCTCGCACGGGAATCGCGACGATACGATATACTATTATGATATAATATATACTTTACGTTTGTAGGTCGCGGTTAGTAGGCACGGCCGAGGAGTATGGCGATCGAGAGCGTTTTTCGATAATTCGCTCGCGTGCGCGCACGACTTTGCCGGATCGTTAAAATATCACATATAAAATATATATCACGGACACGGTGCGGACACGACTGATGGAGGTGACCGGTGGTAAAAATTTCTTCGGCAGAAAAAGGTCTTGGCATATTATTCTTCTCCCGTTTTTTTTTCTTTTTCGGTTGTTGCCATTTTTAGCAAAAAAAAAGAAAAAAAAAAGGTAGACAACGGAAATGATAAATCAGAATTATTTGTGTTATTTAATGGATAAAATACTTGGCCACTCGGAAGTGAATAGAATTTCTAAAAGGAAGATTCGTTTGAATAGACTGTTTTTAGGCTATTGAAAGTGAAAATCGATATTTTTCACGGACGAGAAGATGCACGTGTAAACGTTATATATAATATATAATATATATACAACATATATATTATATAGATCGTTCTTATATACAGAACATGGCCGGGTCTACGATCGACCTCCCTCGTAGGTAGGACAGATTCCTTTGACAAGCAAAAATAAGGGACGAAGGTTTTGTCATTCGGTATCGTTACACTTCGGTGTTATTCGCACACGCACAAGCTTACGAAAATATAATACCTCCGCAGGTACACACGCGAATAAACAATATTTAAAATATCGACTGTCAGTCACACGCATCAGAAATTATGTTGTGTTCTCGTTTCTCAGTACCTACTTTATAATCTCCATTATATTTGACGGTGAGAGAGAGAGAGAGAGAGAGAGAGAGAGAGAGAGAGAGAGAAACAGAATAGTTTTAACGATATTAATAATAGTAATAATAATAACATTCATATTGTCGTACACGCGAATTACTTCATTACGTCTGTCGCATTTAATAATACGATAAATTACCATGCACGTTACGAGTACCTGATATAAAATATATTATTTGAAATAACATTTCCGTAGACGCAGTCGATTTTACTTTTGCATCTACTGCAATATTGAATAAATATATACATAATATACCCACGTTTGCCAAAAAGTGTGCAACACCGAAAACAATGCTTACATCGCGTAATTGCACTGCAGTGATTTCTCCGAGATTACGGGTACAATATTCGTCATTGCTCAAATTGATAAGTTATAAAGTAATCTCTTTTCGACGCACGAAAAAAAAAATACGTGCTCATTACAATTATTAATATACGTACATTATGCAATAATCGCTCCGAACAATTATTACGTTACACGGTTCATTCATGTTTAAAACGTTTGCCCGTAAAATCGACACTGGCACCAGATAGATAAGTGCAAATCATATCAGCTGTAATAATTATACGCACGCAGTTGTGATATTTGTGCGGTTAAAAGTCGCGTTTCGGGTTTAAAAACGCGTTCGGGTCTTCATAACACAACATAACCTAGCCGATAACGAGTGTGTACCGACCGTTACTCGTGAATATCGTAATGGACCAGATACTGAAATAATAGCTGGCGACATCCGCGGTATACGTATACGTACGTGTGTTATATTTTTCAAATTATTTTTTATTCGTTACTTCCACGTCGACTGTTGCCGAATTCGCTAGGTAACCATCTCTGAGACAATTTATAATCTATATCGTTATATAACACGTTAATAATGTGGTATGCGCAAAATCTATTAAAAATTATAATATTTTATACTTGTTTTCGTCGATTCTTAAATACCGGCGAATCGTTTTTAAACGGTAAAAACGCACGGTCGACAGAAATAAAAAAAATTACATTTTGAAATAGCTATAATATATACGTGCGGAACACGCGTAGGTACCTCTATTATTGTAATCTCTCGGATATTTTTCACATTTTTCATCTCATTTTATTCCGGATTATTTTTTCACAACGACGCACATAATATACCTTGACACGTGGATTTGACCCAAATGTATCAAGTCGGTTTCGAGAAGTCACACCGCACGCACTACATTATCCATTCAATTTGATCCTTTTCGACATAATACATCCTTTATGTTCGTATATTACACTCGACCCATGAAAAATGACCCCGAAACCGTCCAATTATCGAAATATGCAAACACATAATACGCGCGCATGTATATTTACACTCACGCACTCACTCACGCGCACGTGCAAATCCTAAATTTGGCCTCTATTTTCGAGGTTCGTAAATAATTAAATTAACATTCAATCAGAGCTCGCGCCAAGGCTATAGAAATTGTACGGCGCGCGCGGTTACCATAACACATAATGTAATATACGGCATAGGTATATTATATATATATGTTATGTACATTTTGTTTTTTTTTTTTTTCGAAAGACTTTCATAGACTCCGCAACTCGACTGTACCGAGGGTTTTAGAATCCTTGACCGGATTTCGTACACGTGAAAAACGATATAATATGTACAGTCCGAATCAACAATCTCTCGGCTGGATCGTGTACCTATACATACGAGTAACTGCAGTGGTGTACATTATATAGGAAAACAAAACGGGATCCGAACGCGTTTTTATTTATCGTTATTTGTTGTTTTTGTTTTTGTTTTTTTTTCTACTCGTCTACTATTATCACTGTCGTTGTTGATATTTCACGATAGACGAGGGTATGCCTGTCGCACACGACGCACTCGACGACATGACTCCCGGGGAGGAGATGGTGGAAACGAACGAAAAAGCGTCACCGGTGAGACTATAACATAATATAGGTCTACGTCTGTCGATCCGCAGCCTCCGTGTGAACGCGGTGTACAGAGCCGTACGAAAAACAAAACCGCCGATTCGCGCGTCGTCGATCCGTCGAAAACATCACAGGCGCCCTGTAACGATCGATGCCAACAACACCCACGTCCCACCTGCGGTATCGTTACGGTGCTGTTATTAAAATAATATACAAGCTATATCGGGGGTGGCCACTAACCTTAACTTTGGGAGCCGCAAATTTATAAAGTTAATTCGAGGCTAGCCACTTTGTAAAGTAATGTTTATAAAATGAAGTTAATTTTTCATTTTAAATCAAACGAAGGAAGATTTATATTTTTTTACTACAAAAAACGTTATAGTTATCGATTATTGACATTGTTGCGTTATTATCTTACAGTTCTAATGAAATTACATATTTATTAATTTTGTCTAAGTTTGGTTCAAGAGCCGCACTAAATTGATTTAAGAGCCACATGCGGCTCGCGAGCCTCGTTGTGGCCAGCCCTGCACTATATAGATGTACGATCGAAAGGCGTGTTCGCGGGTGTACACACACACACACACACACACACACACACACACACACACACACACACACACACACACACACACACACACACACACACACACACGCATACACACACCAATGATGATAAATAATATCGCGTCGATTGTAAATCCGAACCCGAGCCAAGAGTGTGGTGTGAAGCGCACAGCGACACACGCCGCGCGAATTTACTATCTATTACAAGGTCGCACGCGGAACACACTCTTGACGCGGATGACATTGGCGCATAAAATATATCGCACGAGAACGGTGACAGACATTATTTCGGCCTAAACAACGATAAGCGTTGTACACACGCGTGATAATACAATAATAATGTCACAGTCATAATAGTAATGACGTGTGACGGGAACGCGCCGGCGACGCGATGAAAGTGTGAATTATTATTATTATTATTATTATTATTATTATTATTATTATTATTATTTAAATGCGATTAATATTCGACGAGCGCTCGGTAAATAATTACGCGCCACCGGCCGACGCTCGTAAGATAACACGCGTATTTCGCACGCGCGCGCGTGCGTCACTGTCTCCGTGTGAAGTGTATTAATTTCAACGCCGAAATAATAATAATAATAATAATAATAATAATAATAATAATAATAATAATAATGATAATATTCACGGTCGTCGTGCCGGACACCCTGTGTAGGTATACCCACCACTACGGGTTTGATGAATTATCGCGTGTGCGAATGTGTTTACAGGTGAGTTTACGAGTATTCGCAATGAGTGCGTGCGTGTGCGTCAGGGACTAAAAACTGTATGATGTGTATTATATTATTCGAAATTAATTTCTCTATTGTCCATGTGCAGTAAACAGTCGTTTGATTTAGTATTAAAACGCGTGTGACAGTATAAAACACCACACTAATATGTCGTGTTTTTGGGGACTTGTTTGATAAAAGATGAAACTAATTATTATTAATACTGGTTAGTATACTGGTAAAAACACAATGAACGGTGACGGGATGATTTTTTCGTTTCATCTTGTCTGAGTTTCGACGATTGGAAAGCCGAAAAAATCTTTTGACGAATATCAATCATATCGCGGTGTGTTTAAGTATCGCTCGTAATGTGACGTGTGCTGCAGTTGTCAATTAGTGTGTCTCTCTCGCCGATCTGGCGATGTGTATAAAATTACGTAAATGTGTGCGATACAGATATTTCCTTTTTCTTCTTCTACTTATTCTTTTTTTGATGTTTGTGCGTGCGAGTGTACGCGTGTGAGCGTGTGTGTGCTAGGAGAGTGTACGCGTGCGAGTGCGTGTGCGTGCGTGCGTGCGTTGTCTCTGTTACGAAACAATGAGCGCGCGCGCGGCTGTTACGACATCTCTTCGGCGGCGACCTGTGCAGGAGAAATTATTATTATATTACATTGCGCGCGCGAGAGAAGACGAGAGTAGAAATGTCGGTGATTTTTTTTTATTTATTTTTTCCCCCGCAGTGGGGGAAACGCGGGGGGACCGTGTTTATAATATCGACTTTTCACTTTTCTCTCGATTATACACGCGCGCACGCGTGATGCCGCGCGTATACACTATAGCTGTTTGCAAAACGTCGTGATATCGTAAAATAGCCCGTGTAAGGTAATAATATAAAACGATACCGTATACACAGGCAGGCATAAACGTTATATTATTATTATTCGCGCGCTATTTTTTTTTTCGCAACGACGACGACGACGACGCACAGTGGTCGGAAATACAAATTTAGGCGGACAAAATAGAAAAAAAATTATATATTAAAAATTAGACATTTAGCACTTTATTTTTTATCAGTACAATAAATGGAAAAACATTTAATAGACATTGGGTTATTATAACAACGATAACCACTTTAAAACGATCAAATACAAAATCTTCAATATCTACGGTTGATTAAGAATAAACAATTCACTTCTTTGTCGATCACGTTCAGTTTGTTTGTTCAATTTTATAAAAGTTAAGTTATTATTTTAAAATGGACACCAATACAAATGGTAAGTTAAAATTTAAATTCATACATATTATTATAATGGATGCATGGTGTATATATATTGCATCAATAGCAAACATTTTTTTTTTTAGTAGTGGTTTTACATTTTTAAATACATTATATAAGAAGAGATCTAAAATGATCATAAATAAATATATAGGTATTACTCAAAAACTTCTTAGCTTTTCAACGACATAATTTTTATCTGCGTCGAGTTGCGTCTATGTTTAGCATAATATCTGTTATTAGATTAAAATCTAAAATTAATTTAAAATCACAAGATGAAGATTTTAGGGCACTAATAATAATTGTTGAGGTAGACACAAATAGTGACTCTGATAGTAACAGTGACAGTGACAGTGACAGTGTCAACGAAGATGATTCCCAATGAAACAACAACAATTTTAAAACTAATATTATAATACGGTCTGTTTTGTAAAAATAAAAATAAACTTTCTTTCATTTAAGTACGTTTTCGTCATATTTGAAATTTCGCAATAATTAAAATTGAAATGTAATAACACAAGGAACACATTTTGTAAATAAAATAATTTTGTCCGCTTAATTTGTATTTCCGACCACTGTGCGACGTGATGTGTGCGGATGATATTGTTATTATAAACAAAACGTGATTATGATTTTTGCACGTCCCCGGACATAGCGTCGAGATTCGCGAACGGCTATTATTGTGTTTTATGGCCGATGGGACTCGCTGTACGGTAGGTACATAACGCCGCCGCGCACTACACACGCGTTAACATATCGCACGATATCATTGCACGCTGAAATTCTACCGAGGACGATGTGAAAAGATGATGAAAGAACGGACGAAAGGCAGATCGATAAGAGAACAATAATAATAATAGTTACCGTAGGATAGTCAAGAGTGTTTTGTTATAATAACACGATTGTAAAATTTCAAGTGCGTGAACGTTCTCGAGAGTAAAACGTGAAATAGCGCAGTATCTAATTAACTGATATATTACTTATACACGAGCCATGAGTATTTTTCATAATCCAATTTTTTTCGAACGCACAAACGTAATAGTTCTTCAAAACATTTTCTAATGCATATGACCTTGACCTTGGGCAGAAGTGTTTAACACGAATGCTGTCGATGTTTTGTTCGAAACGAAATTTTTTTACGTAATATTCATTTTTTTTTTCATACCATTTATTAAAATTGTAAATATATCTGACGGGCGCGTACGGTACATTCTTTCAAGGGAAATTGTATACGTTTTTGGTTACAAAGTTGTTTACTGAGAAATGTTCAATCTCCCGCGCAAAAACGAAATTCCGTACACTCGTCCATACTCCGTTGCATGTAAAGTGTAGGTATTAAAACTATTTCGATGCGTTAGGTTCATTTATAACTGCAGAGCGCGGACGCGTGTGTGTATAAAGACCGGTATTGTGCGTTTTTGGCTTATGTTATAAAATATACAAATCATAAAAACGTATTTGCGTTATGTTCGCAAAACGAAGAGAACCCAACTGTATCTGTGTATTATTTAGTAATAAATATCATATTATTATTATTATTATTATATACTCGTTAAAACCCGAGAAAACATATAATGGCCGATCGTTATGAAATTTCCCCTTTCTAATGTATCACTTATCGCATTGACCATATTGAATCGGTGGCCGACTACGGAATCGACAAGAAATCAAATAGCGCTAATTTTGTGGAAACGCTTATATTATATATTTTTTAGTTTTTCTTGGCCGCCGACCAATTTTCAAACCGCCGTCGGATTTTTTCGTTTTAATCCAATTTACGTTGTTTTACACTAGCGATAATTATTATTATTACGGAATAACGGGATTTCGACTAGTATTATTTTTCAAAAACGACAAAAAAAAAACTCACGTTCGTCTACGACTCTCACAAAACATACAAACGTACCACCTGTGTAATTCAATTAATTGCCACTGTACACGGTGGTATCGCATCACGTCGGTGAGTAATCTATTACGTGTGAATTCGATATTTCTCTAACTGCTGTGTAAAACAATGTAACATACCAGCCTAAAATATTTTTTTACACTTTATTCACGTCTACATTAAATTCAAAAACTAATTTAGGTCAAATGACATGAGGCGTATATTATATTATAATATATGAAATTAGAAAAAAAAAACGTTAACTAACATTGCGTTCATACGCAGCTTATACACAATTATTGTAATAGACATGGAGGACTCGTATATGGCACAAAAGATCGAATAAAGTTAATATCGGAAAAAGAAGAGAAAACTAATATATTTACTATTCATAATCGAGGTGTTCGGTCAAATATTTCTGAACATTTTTCAGCGTTAAAGTTAAAATTAACTAAAATCATAAGTAGGTATTTCGTATATACCTAGTACGGAGTTCGTTTTATCTGAATATAATATCGTTGGAATTTGAAAGGAAAATCTTTTGTACACAACATTAACCTAAAGTAACATTAAATCCGTGACCAGAACAACCCAGAAAGCTATATCTAAATAAGTTTTTCATGAAAGTTACTTTTACGAGCAGTAAAATCGTTTGCACTTAAAACGATAGTCAATACACGGCAGCCGAAGGAAAACGAGTATAAATTCATTTTAAATGCAAGCGCTATTTAAAAGTTTAAGCACCTGCTTAATATATAAGAAAACAATTACGAAAATTCGGTTAATCAAATTACTTTATACATAGATCATTGTTGTGTAACGAATTATAACGTTGCCGTCGAAAGTCGACCGTCAAGAATCAAGATTATACACAAAACTGGGTGTATCACTTAAATTTTACAATTTTTTTATTGAATTCGAACATAATAATTTCGCCATATATCAGTGATACACTCCTTATAATAGACGTATGTGTGTGTGTACATATTATTTATATGTCACACAGCAGAGTCGCGATAATTAAAACCTTGATAACACATAGAATACTCGACATTCGACAGAACTAAATATCAGAACTCGTGAAATATACGACGACAGTATAATTTTCAATATTATAACTCGTTAGAAAAAACTCGAATAGTAGACACGTGGAAATAATATATACTCTTTATAGTTTTTATAGTCCACTTTCAGTTCAAAAACTATTATACAGATAATATATTATAATACGCACGTATGCAGGACGCGTGCATTTTTTTTTTTTTTTTTTGTAGTAAAAGTAAAAACGCAGAGTAATCGAAAATATCGGACACTCGGTTTTCATCAATCTCTCAGCGCATAGACGAAATGAAAAATTGGATTAAAATCGCCGAGAAGGAAAAAAAGACGAATCGCCTTAGTGTTTCCGTGTGGTATCTAATCGCGAAGTACAATTTAACGCCGTTCGGCCCGCAACGATAATTAAAATCGATCGTCTCTATATTTATCTCTCTCTCTCTCTCTCTCTCTCTTTTTTACACATGCATACACCTATTTCTCTGTTTATACATTTTGTACATTTTATTACGTATAAACTAAATGCACGCGTTATTGAAATTTACCACACCTATAATATAGTGAGTAGTAGTTATACAGGGCGTTCCAAAATGATTCATCCGATTTTGGTAGACTATAAATATTGTTCCTGTAATTTAAGGTAAACGAAACACCAACCATCTGAAATGTGGGGTTATCGAGTTTTTATCGATTGCCGATAATTGGCAATAATGTGCAGTTTAGTCGCCTTTTCCAGAAAGAAAGTGTACGGACTATTTTTCTTTGCAATGGGAACACAATAACAGGAACTTCATACCTACAAATGATTGAGGATTGGCTATTCCCACATACTGCAAGCCGATGGAGATGATTTCATTTTACAATAAGATGGAGCACCACCACATTGGTCCTTAGAAGTATGCAAATTTCCTAACGATCAGCTACCACAGCAATGGATCGGTCGCTGTAGTGCTAATGACGCTACATTTTGTCCATGGCCGCCCAGTTCACCGGATCTTAAAATTTGTAATTTTTTTCTCTGGGGTTACATAAAAAGCATTGTTTGTGTACCTCCCCTTCCAAAAAATATTGACGAATTGAAAAGTCGCATTACAGACGCCATCAACTTGGTTACAGTCGACATGCTTCAAAAAAGGTTAATGAGGAATTTGATTATCGCTTAGGCGTGTGTCGTGCAAGTAAGGGGGTCACATTGAGCATTTATAAGCATTGTTCCTAAAACTTAAAATGATCCATTAAAATGTAAAATATATTCTAACACGATTAATCGAGTTTTACAATAAATATGATTTTTTTGAAATCGGATGAATCATTTTGGAACACCCTGTATATAAATACGAACACGCCGATACCGGCTATACTATAACATTATTATAACGTGTACACGCCGTCGTCGTGTACGTGCACGAGAGAAAAGTGGAAATAGACACGATACACGCGGCTGGGTGTATAAATTCAGTTGTGCAAAGAAAAATTGTGTAAGTATCGTTGACCTTGGCATGTGGATGTGTGATGGCGAGAGAGCAATGCGATCTTGTCATCCTACAACGATGTTCGAGGCCACCATTTCCATCCACGTCCTACTGGCGGCCGCCATGGGCAAACACGCCTATTATACACGTCTATTATGCACGTTATTAATGTATTAATACAATATTATATTGTTGTTATTGGTTCTATAGCCGCGCGTGGATCCACGCCAAGCGATAAATGAGCATAAAGCAACACGGTGCTGGCTGGTAACGATTCGTGTTTATAAATAACCCAAGGTACGAGGTGTGCGCCGCGACAGGACCGCGAGAAAGTCCTGTTATCCTCGACGATGAAAACTCTCAAGAGGAAAACATGGACCCGGGGATTTTTCCGACATTACGTTCGATGATCGCGGACGATTTACAATACAAAGTGCCCCTACATGGGAAAATTGAATGATGATAATATTGTTGCCAAACATTTTTTTTTCTTTTTAAACGTCCTTTAAGTCTTTCAAGAGAAACGTATAATTTGTGTTTTTTTTTTCATTTAATATTTTACTTTTGAATAATACACTTAAATGTGAATGATAAAATAAACTTTAATCAGTCAAAAATAAACGTTTTTAATTTGAAATCTTAATATAGGTAGTAACATAATATAGACAAAGGAAATTATAATTTATAATAGAATATAGTAAAATATACTTTTTTTGACCGTCGTTTTATTGTAATGTATGATCCACTCGATCAAAGTTCAATGTGATTTATTGTTTTCAATATGAATTCTTTTTAACATAAACGACTGTTTGAATTCGCTTTAATCCCAACGTTATTAAAAATATAATATATTATATGATTTCCAAACTGCATATAAAACTGAAAATAAAAAATTTTCGCAACAAAAAGATGTGAATTTTAATGGATTTACAGAATACGAGTTTAAAACTATAAAAGTAAACAAACGAACAAATAAACTGTGTGAAACTTAGCCGCTTTCTATAAACAATATTATTTTTCTTTTTGTTTTTATTCTTTTATGCGTTATGACGGAATAATATTTTCGTTTCTTATTCAAATGCATTTGACGAGGGCCGGGAAGTTTTCGTCGCATTTATTGCTTTTTGACATGTATCAAGTAATATGTACATATATGGGCACTCACGCTAACAAGTTATACACTATATTATTATGGTCGTACCCTGGTCACAACTGATGCAGTACCTACAGGTTTCTTAATGGGTCATTGATAAATTAATGAATAATAATTGTACATGATATTTAAATTTGATAATCACCGTCCACATTTTTTCAACTGCTCAGATCGTGTTAGCACAAATAAATATTCCAAGTATGCCACGGCGTACACTCCTATACACGTATACTGCATAGTGTGGATAGTATAGTGATGTGCACGAAATAATTATTTTTACATTTCACATTTACGCACTCGCGATTTTATTATTATTATTTGTTTTTTTTTTTATTTAGATTTACTCGTCGACATACGAGCGAACGAATGATAGAAAACATTTTAGACCGACTATAGATAGCTCTGAACAACGTATTAGTCAAAACTCGCAAATCACTTAACGTCTACGAGCTCACAGTAGGTACGTATACATAATATCGTAGTATAAATATAATGCCCACGTGATGGACCGATTCGGGATTTTCGTTGTATCGTCCAAAGCTTTCATAGAGTCGCGTGAAATTTCAGATGATCAAAAGCGCCCGATAGACGACGGAGACTGTTACACACGACGAATCAAGATGGAGTGGTGTTAAACCATTCGCGTTTATGAAGTCGCGTTGGTTTTTTTTTTTTTTTTTTTTTATTCTAAAACCGTGGTTCAGTGTTCGAATTTTCGTTGTCGTGAACACTGCAGGGATTCGCGCGCAACAACGTCAAAAGCGTCGCAAAGTCATACGATACTGCGTACCCAGGATTATGCAACGGCGAGGAAGGGGGCCTAAATATGAATTAAACTCTAAGTTTTTGTTAGGTTTGTTGCTCAACGCTCATATTCTTATTGAACCATTCAAGGACCAAGTTCAGTGGTGTATGTACAAAAAAAAAAAAAAAAAATGAGACATACAATAGTATAAATTATAATACATCCATTAGGTTAAAAATGTATGAAAAAAAAAACAAAGGGGGAGGGGGTTAAACACCCAAACCCTCCCTTGGATACGTCACTGAACGACGTTGTTCTGTAAACGACATCGTCATGCGCGCAAACAAACCTATTGAAAAAATAAATATATATAAATAAAACGATTCCTTAACGAGGAACAACGGAGAATTTTTACTCTTACGTCATTATATCTATACATTTATACACCAACGATCGGATGAAATAATCATGCCTATCAGCGTCCGGCGCGAGTTGTAAAACAGGAGATTGCACAGCAGCTTATAACAACACAACACAACACACACACACACACACACACACACACACACACACACACATACCTACATAATATACACGTAGTGGTACATACATATTATATACGAGTACGCGATACAACAACGTGTGTGTGTGTGTGTGTGTGTGTGTGTGTGTTTGTGAGAGAGTAAGAGAGAACCTACAAACGCGGTCTACATAATATTAAATACTTTATATTCCGAATAAAAAAAAATATGCCATATATATATATATATATAATGGGGGCGAGTGCACACGTGTAACGCATAATATTAATCTCGCGTATATTCATAATAACATGTCGGCATAATAATAGTAATCATAATAAAAGGTGGGCGAGCGAGCCTTTGTGACGGGACAGACTGGAAAAGCGTAAAAACGAAAATTGTTCAAAAACCGTTTTTGTATTGTTTTGTTAAAAAATTAAAAAGCGACACAGAATCTACACTGACACTGGACGGCGGCGATTGTAATTTTCTACGACCCTCGTGCGCAATAATAACTCTTTTCCGCCACAACACGCACATTATAATGTACGATGGTATTTTCAGTCCTGCAGTGCTCCGCTCGAAAAAATGGCAACTCCCACGTCCAGCGGCAAAATTATATACGGCAGAAAAAAACAACACTAGATGAAAACTAGGTAAAAAGAAAATACAGCCCTCTTCTAGGTTAGATCTTCTTCCCGTCGTGTAACAAAATACACGATTTAATAGCAAAACAATCAAAGGGAAGAAAATATTATGCTTAATCTACTCACTACTGAGTAAGTTAAAAAAAAAACAGAAATTAACTTGTAAAAACTCAAGCTGTGATATGATAATTAAAAGAAAGATTACCGATAAATATTTACTTTAAAATAAAATATGCACGCATGCAATGTACAAATATACGCGGCAATGAATAAAAACTATACCTTTTTTAATAAAAGTTTTCTGTTTCATCTACCGTAATTTAATTGGCGCAGATTTTTTAGTGACGTTTCACAGACGGTAAGATTCTAGGAGGAAAGCGCCCTGTCTGCCCTCTAGAATTATGCAGCGACTATTCATATCATACATAACTACGACACGTGTGCAGGGGGACGCGACCGACCGGGCGACAGTCATCAGCACGACGCTCATCTAACCAAGCACTAATGAGATTGAAACTTTGAAAATAAATTTCACCGACAAATGAAAGATTATGAAACATTGGGTTTTGGCGGGGAAAGCAATACAAGTAGGCCGAAAACGTGTACAACACAAGACCGGACCGTTCGGAAAAATCGAGGATTTTACCGGGAAAAGTGACATTATAGTGTTTATATTCAACACGTAATTATCACGTCCCGTTTCCTCATTCGTGCAGAGCAATAGTAAAATAAACAATAACGACACACACGTCGTCTAATAACATAATATTATATACCCAACGCTCTTCTTCTTCTTTAGTTTCGGCCTATAAGACCATACACTGAAAGCGATAAACTTTGCCACCTATCCCTGCAGTTCTCCATCGCTTCACTTCATTTGGTACCGGGCTCTATCCTTTCAACTTTTCTTTTCACACCTGCATCTTAGCTTAGGTCTACCTAACGGTCTTTTTCCTATATATACAGGATCTTTTTCGATCACCCGTTTGACTCAAGTACCCTGTTTGCGCCAAGAATGGCCTGCCCAATTTAGTTTTCGTTTGGCAATCTCTCTCACAATTTTCGGCCTCTGAAAAAGTCTTTGGAGTTCCTCGTTATGAAGTTTTCTCCATTTCATCCTTTAGTTTTTGGCTATATCGAAAACGGGACCGAAAATTGGACCGTTCGGAAAAATCGAGGATTTTACCGGGAAAAGTGACATTATAGTGTTTATATTCAACACGTTATGATTACGTTCCGTTTCCTCTTTCGTACAGAGCAATAACGGCACACACACACGCACACACACGTCGTCTTATAACACAATATACCCAACTCGAGTGAATTTACGCCTAAACCGTTTGATTCGCGCGTCAGTGCTCCCAGTCTTCTTCGATGAATCTAGCCGTACACGACGACAACGTATCGATCGATGCCGTCGCGCTCACGACGAAGCAATAAACCGACCGGAGAGGGTTCCGCGCGATATCGTCAAAACGGATTGATTGCCGGCAGCTCGCCTTCGCATACCGCCAGACACGGTGGTTTCGCAATGTTATCGCAGCGTCGCCGGTCCCGAACAATAACAATTGATTTATTACAGCCCGTGTCGCGCGGAGAGTTTAACCGTCACAAAAGTGTACGTGTCGCAAGTATCATACATAGTAATTATTGTGTACATCGTTGCCTGTCGTTGATATTATTGTTATCATTATTGTTATTATTATTATAATAATTATAATTATTATTATTATTATTATTATTACGGCGGCGCTGAGCGATGGAAATTCGTATAACGTTTTAATATTGGGGATGATGCGCTCGGAACGGCCAATATACAATATGTCGGACGGTTTGGAAATAATAATTACCTACTACGCACGGGAAATGATTGCCAAATCAAAAACCGATAATCACGCGTAATCGTGTAGTATTTAAAAATTAATTTTAATGTTATATAATTTAAATTACAACGGTATAATCAATCAACGCGATTGAGCTGTTATTATATGACCGGTTAGGTATATGCGATAGAGCGATCATTAAAAATAATACGCGGCTTTTTTCTTATAATTATTATTATGTGTTATCGTAATCAGGTGAATATTTAACCCGCGAATTAAAAAAAAGAAAAAAAAACACCAAAATTGAAAAAAAAACATACCAAAAGTCAAATATACATACACCAACTACGGTTCATTTTTGTCAAATTTGCGTCATTTTAGACGTAGAGAACCAAACATTACACGCGCACGAACCTATTTAAACGTCAAAATAAAAACCGAAGCTATTAGAGGGATGGACGTGATTTATTTTTGCACCACAGTCACATATAGCGATATCGTATTGTATTGAAATGACGAGGTCACTTGGGTAATTCGATTATTTTTACTATTGTGTTTTAGAAAATATTTTTGAAAAAAAGAATTTACACACACTCGAGTACGACGAGACCTATGAACAGCAAAATATAATATTATATACTCGGAGGTTTTTATAATATTTTTGAAAAAAAACGAAAATATCTACACAAACACGTCATACGCGTAGATTACTCTCTCGTCTTCTGAACACGCCTATATCGCGAATGGTACTCCGATCGATCGATCGCTCGACGTTGATCCCCGTAGTATCCTGATCGCTACGGACGCGTATCGCACACACACACCCACACATGCGCCCATCTTCCGGTGTCTACACACACAAACACACACACACACGCACCCGTGTACCGGGGATACCGTTTTTTCGCTCCCGTTCCACACCGCGGGAACTCGGAGAGCCAATCCCGACTCGCGTTGCTAATCCGAACTTCAGATCTAATCTAAACGTTCGTTTTAACAGCAGACGTAATGGATAGCGTGCGCGTTTGAAACGGATACGGCGTACAGTGTACACGCAATAGTCATTACGCGATTAATGTGTGTACTACAACACTACCCGTTTTCATGGTATATCAGTGAATAGATACGTGAAAAGGTGGATACGCGAGTATAATAGTGTGTGCATCTCATCCACGTTCGATGTGTATACAGTGTACACACTTAACACTATACGTACGGCTATGTTTACTGTGGTACACCGTGTACGGATTAATTAATCAAATGCGTTTATTATGTATATAAATAAATAAATAAATAAATGAATAAATATATATATACGTAGTGGCATAATGTTATGGCAAATAATAACAATAATAATAATCATAGTTGTAATAAAAAGTTGATTATAATACTTAAAATCGCCTGGATGGCGAATATAGAAAGACGATAGGACATAAAAACAAGATTACACTTAAAAATAATCACAGTTATTTATATATACGTATTTCTCAGACAATAGATTAGAGGCTGAACTACATTTGCGTTTCACACGTGTCAGTAAAGACACGTCATGTTTACTAAACGGTAAACAATTTATTATTGATGCGAATTTTGAACGAAACCAACGATTTTCATACACAGGTATATTGTCCGCGTTTCGGATTCGATTTAACCCTTTCGGATTTAGTCTCGGTGAACAGTACTGCTGTCGCGGATAATAACACGAAAAATACATCTATTCAAAATATCGTATTGGAAATAAGGAAATCACACTGCGCTCGTCTATACCGTTCTTCGTCGATAATCCTTTGCGGACGGTTGAGGTGACAGAATAAGGTACGAAAACGGCGAGCCAGCCCTAGTACGCGAACGTGTAGTGCTCATATTATACGTTGTCGGCTGCGACGGTAACTGTAAAATACTAAATGTACGATGGCCCGTACGGAATTTTTTTTTTCGGGACGATAAGGGTAAGGATAGAAGAAAATGAGTGTTTTCGTGTACGAAACGAAAAACTTCATATTGTATTAGCTTTGACGCAATTTCGTTTTTCGCTCATTCGCACAACGTTCATAAGCCGTATACCAGGGGTGGCCAAACTTTTTTTGGTCACGATCTACTAAAAATGTACTTCACCTTTGAGGATAGACTTTCATAGAAAATTTTGCAGTTGAAATTATACAGATAAAACTTATCGACACTTTGTACTAATTTTTTTTTTTTTTATTCAACTTATTATATATTTTATTTTTAATTAACTACAACCTCGATTAATTTTCGTGCGCGTGTCCCTAAAAATAAATTCCAATATGATTGACTTTGAAACTGTCCGCGATCGACCGCATACCATACGTATACCAATCCACTTCATATTATATCGTATACATATTTATATATTTTACGCGCGAAAAACGCCACATCCGAAAGTGCGCAATTTCGACCGACTGGCGAGAGAACGGTGAACAGATATCTAGGTACATTACACGACCAGCACACACCGTATACGTAATATTATGTGCGCACGAGTATATAAATTAAATGTATATATATATATGTGTGTGTGTGTGTATGTATATGCACACTTGGTTATAGTTGCGGTATGCACTTACGGATTGTTGTTCGGGTGCACGCAGCGGGAAAACGTTTTCCGAACTGCACGTCGAAATCAGCCGTAACGGGTCGATACGGCCCTTTAAATTAATTACGAATTAGTTTTTTATATATTAATCTACATTTTAACATACAAATGTTCATAATACGCTAGTTGTTTTCAATTTAATTATTCGTACTTCATAAATTCGTCTTCACTATTTTCCTCATTAATATAAACATCCTCTTCATTTTCTCTTACAATACATACAAGCAGTTTTGCTTCATCGCATAATGTGGTTGATTTTTTATTGCTAATTTTTCTTATACTTGAAATAAGTGGATCTGATGAAATGAGCAAGTTATTAAATAAATCTTCCATCGTATGTTTTTTGGATATTTTTCTTGTGTTATTTTCCCTAAACCTCTTCATATCCTTATTCCTAGCTTCCTGTGCCTCTTCTGATAATAAACCGATTGGCAATATGGCATTTTCAACAATTTGTGTTCCGTGAATCAAAATTTTGTGAACGGATGCTTGTAAATAAAACCATGGATATTTACTAATGAATAATTGAGCTGTCTCAAATGCATAATTATCGAGTAGGAGTAGTAGACGTCGCTTCTTTTAATAATTTAGCAGCATCGACATTTCCGGTTTCTTTTAAACTTAACTGTGCCGCATAAACAAGTTCTTCTGTTGAGTTCGAAGTACGCAATGTCTGAGTTTTTTGCCTTTTGGTCTTTTCACATGCATCAGAAAAAAGCACCTTTGGTCGTCCTACGTGTGACATTGGTAAACTTTTTGAAACTTCAGGAAAAATAAACTTTTTGTTTAGCCACATTTCAAAAATTGTGTCAAACCGATTTTTTGTTCTATTGCATTTCTGCCATCGTTTATCAAATTCGTTCATAAAGATATGCAATTTTTTTTTCAAATCACTTTGATAATTTTCCGATTGCTTTTTCACATAATCCACTTTACATCGAACAAAATCATAGAGGGCCTCAATTTTATAATTTTTGTTAGATTTTAAATCTAATATTTTGAAGTATAAATCACGGTGTGTTAATTTTGACTCCATTTCATTCAAAAAATTATTTATAAAAAATTGGGCAAATACGGGCAGCTGGAAATTATGAAATCTTATTTAGGACAAATTATAGAATTATATTTAACCTACGCTCTCACACTAATTCACGCTACTTTTTTTAAAACCTACGATTAGTTTAGATTTTTATGTACAATAAAAAACGTATTTTAAATATAATTTAACTAATTAAAATAATATGTTCCAGGTAAATAAAAATATAAATTTTAGTAAATTTATTTTCCTTACATTACAAGCTTTCCACTGGTACCAAATATGTCGATTAAACATTAACTATCTTCGAACAAATGTCGGGAAGAAATGTGTACTTATAGTTTTGTGAGTGTACGAAAAATACTATATCTGGTTATTGCAAACATTAAGCGATGTGTTATCTTCACTAAAAGTGGTTCTATTAAACTAATAGCTATTAGATTAAATGTTCAATCTCATATAGAATACAAATCAACTTTTAAAAATAGTTAATTTTAATTACCATTTTCAACATTTTTTCTGTGTGCCGTGCGTGACGCCTGCGCCACTCCAAGGTATACACCTAAATATATATATATATATTCATATACGGTAAAATAAATCCTCGTCATATCGAATCTCGAGGGCAATAGAAAGAATTTCGAGATGCTCAACAATTGGAGAATTCGAATTATAATAAAAATTAAAAAAAAAAAAAAAAATGATTAACTTAAAATAATTTGAAAACTCAAAACTCTAATAATTCCTATATAACCTACATTTTTTATGCAATTGAGTTTATATAATCATAGAATATCTTTCTATTCTTTTTAAATAATTCGTCTGAAACAATGATACACACACATATATATATATATATATATATTTTTCCCAAATTTGATAATGTAAAAAATTGCCATATTTTAAACCTGCAGTCATAATCTTAACGAAATCGCTCGGTTTTTTTCAAAGCGTTTTTTCACAATTTTCGGTTCATACCGTAATAAAATAGTCGAGATAACGAAAAAACGAATAATTTCATACCGAGTCATAGAAAGTAAAACGCTATATTGAGTGTTGTAATAGGTGATTTCAAGGGGATTTCGATTGTAGCCCGAGATAACGACGTTCGACATAACAAGAATCTACTGTAGACACACATACGTACATGCGTCCTGCGATATTTTTGAGGAAAACGATCGGCCAAGATATTTCGCGCACAAACGATTGCATGTCAACAAAATACGGATGGAGAAAAACAAATGTCACGGTAAAATCGGTCGAGGCCAGCAGGCGAGAAAAATTGGTTTGGGCCCACTGTGAAAGTCGAAACGGAATCAGAAGACAACACGCGATCGTGTAATTTTACAAAAATGATAAATCTTCATTAATAAAACGTAAAAAAAAAAAAAATTAAAATTAATAAGCCGGCTTTTCCTGACTTTGAATCGTCGAGACCTTCCCGGAAGAGACCGCGCCGTGATATCCCATCATATCGTCATAATTTATACAAGGTGTCCTATTAAACACGAACCACTCAAATTCGGTGTTTTTCGGTTATCTTTCGACTACCTAAGACAGTAGTTTATCACGAGATTCCACATTCATCGTTATCACTACGTCCGCTTTGCTCAGTGCTCACTTCATCGATTCCCATCAATCGCTTCGTGCGTTAGTGGTATCCAAGTCGATTACAACACTCGATTCACTGTGAAAACCACAGTAGATCGCAAAAAAAAAAGATAAATTCTAAAATTGTTTAAAATAAATCGTATAAATATTTCTATGCGGATATCGTAGTGGCCTGTTCAAATATTAATACGCACGGCGGTAGACGAAATAGCAGAATCGTGATTGCTGGAAATCGTTGGTAATCAGGATAAATGAAAAGTGCCTCAATTTCTCATTGGAAAAACTCGGAGATAAAAATATGTACGGGTTATTTTGTAAGCATGCTTACCCCATTTTTAACCTTGTTTAATGCATACATTTGAATTTTTCGTGGAAAATTTAAAAATGTAATAAAACTACACATTTTTATGAAGAATAATTTTTTTCTTTTCTTTATCTACCTACCTACATGGTTTTATAAGTTTTTAGTTTTCTTGAACGATAACCACAATTTCTAACTTAATAATACGAAAGAGAACACTTATTTAAAACTCTATGATATTTAAATTTGTATTGTTAGACCCATAGTTTAAGAGATATAAGCGTTCCGAGTTTAGATAATAACAGCGAAGAATAGCAATAATAGAATCTTCACAAACATGTTCTACGACTCTGTTTTAAACTTAATTACGCTAACTAATTATGCTTATAAATTATAATATCTCTCGCACTATTCGTTCAACAATAATAATTTTTAAAACTTTTTTTTTAAGTTTTCTCTTTTATAAAGTTGCCATGACGAGGGGATAATAATTTAAAAAAAAACTATAAAACTTAAAAATCGCGCAGATAAAAAATAGTGAACAAATTACTTTTTTTCATAAACACGCTGAACTATTATGCTTTAAAATTGTACGTAAAAAAAATGTATATATTCACAAAGTGTTGAAGACGGAATGTGAGTACGCTTGAAAATCATCCTGTGCGCTCATATAAATGTACCTATTTATTTTATTTTTATTTTGGTTTTTTTTTTTAGAAAAATTTATTTTTGTATGTGTTTGAATTATAATGTAAAAAAAAAAATATATATATATTAGATAATTTTAGAGCTAAAAAACGTATTGAGAAATCTAGTGTTTCGTGATATTAAAGAACCGCCTTGTACAACAAACGTATATAATGTTTGGTATTGCAGTGCGGTGCCGCGGGCTTTTTCGTTTGCAAGCGTAATAAATAATAAATATAATGTGCGCGTTGTAGGTAGACGAAAATCATACACACGTTCTCGAGTGTTTCAATGTCAACAATTTTTCTTTTTCTTTCTTGCGGTTTATTCATCGCCGGACCAATAATTCAATCCGACAGACGATTCACGATGCCCGTCCACTCTGCGTACGCTCGGCAGGTATCTGAAGTCCGATTACAAATTCTGCGCCGAAGGGCTACTGTACGTTTTAATATAATATATATTTATACAATACGTTTATACTTATAACGCAGGTACTTATATGGTTTACCATACATCGAAAATCAAAACATTCTTTGTCCGTTTTTCAACTTGAACGCTCGTGAGTCTATTATAAATTATTGATCCTTTGCCCAGTTATGTAAACATAGTTTGTTTTCGAATAGTGTTTCAAAACGTTTGCCATTGTTTAGATGCGTATATCGCATAGATAAGTTCATCGATATGCTTGAATCGTATGCGTATATGCAAATTTTGAAGTCTTACTAAAATGACGTGTTTGAATGTAGTAGAAAAAAATCTTAACTGCCTTATTATTATTATTATTATCGTTATTAACCATGCAGTTCTTGAAACAAATGCGTGCCGTTACAGCGTTGTTGAAAACTTAAAACGAGTGAAAAATACGATAGATATTTTCACCTTCGGTTAGCAGTTAAAAACGCATTACAAACCGTAACAATCCTTCAGATGTTTAATATGATTTCACGTCTTCGGAATTAAAAGCGCCAGTTTTATAGACTTCACCAAACAAAAAACCGGTCACGTAATAATATTATCAGAAAAATTCGTAACGTACAAATCGTATGGTTTTAATTTACAAATCGTAGACTACGAGCGAATTTTATAATCTCTAATTATAAACCAAACTGCCGGGTCGATATAGATGTATTCATGATTATAATTTTCGGGGATCTTTGAAATGAAAAAAATAATTCAACGACATAGGAAAAAAATAATTTCCGAACGCACTGTACGTTGAGTTCGCGGACATAAGGACATAAGGACATGTTGACGTTAACTTTGGCGGTAGGTCTGATTGAAGTTAACGTCAACGTGCGATTCATAAAGCCGCATCCAGGCCAAAGCAACGTTGTGGGCAACTAGTAATTTCCACACTGTTGACAACAAAATTCATGAAATGTTTTATTAAAAGTTGTCGACTTTTGTGTTTCCAACAAAGTTGACAACACAATATTATTTCCAAATCGAAGGCGGTAAAGATCAAAGAATATTGAGCAACAATTTACGATTTAACGAAATTTTAATAAGTAATAGTATCAATTCCCAGTCATCTGACAATATCTGGTCCATACGTACCGTATTACAAAGATTTTACAGTAACTGATCATACTGTACTGAGTACCTAACCAAATATACAGGTAAGTGCCTAAAAAATATATGACTGATGTATATATGTACCTTATAGTTCGCCAGATAATGGATCCATATTATCATCATGGTTAAAATCATTCAGCATATTTGTCCCATTAATAGTTTGTCTACGCTGGAGGCTCTTTTTCGTTTTTTTATAACCAAACTTAAAATAATTATGCAAGGTGCTGCAACTATTACATCCTTACATGGTCGAACCACTCGCCAAATAATGTTTCTTTGGTCTGGACGTACATATTTTTCCTCATTGTTGGCGACTTTATTGGAAACATTCCCCAAATATTGTTTACAACGAAATTGCCCACAATGTTGCTTTGGTCGGGACGCGACTTAACGTAAAAACCGCGTTGAAAATTGCGCGTTTTTAACACAATAATAGCCAATATTATCCCCCGCCAGATAAAAAAAAAACCTTGAAAAAAACTTACATCCATCCTGTAATAGTGGACGGATGGTTTTAAAAGGGGGTTCGTCGAGTCGGAATCAACGACGCGTCGACGTAGGTACACGCGCAAATTAATGTCGTTTCACGGGCGATCCCGACGGAATGAAAACGAAACGTGCGAAAACATAATATTATTTTGATGTTTCTGTTTTTTTTTTTTTTTTTATCTTTTCATTACGTATTTAACAGACAATATACTCTGCTGCACGTTGACCACGATTTTATTATTTCCGCGGAATACCACGTGATGGCGCAATCGAATTAGAATTAGGTCAACACAATATATGATTAGATAGCGAACATATGGTGCGTATGTGTGTGTGTGTGTGTGTGTGCTTTTTTTTCTGTTGTTTCCCGTGTGATCACCGTATATGTATAAATAAATAAATATTTATATATATAATATAAACCCTACTATCGCTTCGTTTCAAAATTCAGATGACAGGAGAACATTATTATGTGCAATTGCTCGACGTGAATATATTACAATACGAGTATTATTGTGAAAATATATTATTAAATTAAATTAATCAACTATCGATATATTTGTATTTACTAAATTGCGTGGTTTTTACCATTATTTAGTGCCAAATAAAATATTTAGTACGGTGGGTGTAGTTTTTTTTTTACGTGCTCATTGTTATCTATGACATGGATAATCCTTTAAAACGATGACGTCCGTTTTGTTTTGTATATTTTAATTTTCGCTCGAGTTCGTAAAAAAGTAGGTAGGTAATCTGGTTAAAAGTTTTTTCTAAATGCATTCAAAACGACGATTCGTTAGTCGATTCGAAGTTTTCTCAAGAACGCACACGCACACACACACACACACACACACACACTCACATACACTAACTTTAAGGCCGAGAGGCACTTTTAAGGTGACACGTCGCGAGAATATCATTTCAACATTAAAACACGTTTAACGTGCCGTAAAGTTCTTGAGGATGACCTAAGCCTGAAGGACTTTTCCGAAACCTTTAAGGTCTTAACGTTACACCACGTATCACACACACACACACATACACACACACACACACACACACACACACACACACACACACACTCAATCGTCGTGGAAAATACGCCCGAAATAAATAAGATCGTTAGCGTTCGACATATTGTTATTACTATTACTATTATTATTAAACGTGAACCGTCCCGTCGTCGTACGTCTGGCTCCGAGAGAAACGTTTTGAACACATTATTATTGAATATCGCGCTCACAACATTATTAGCTGGTACGCCGAAAAAATATATTACAAGGCCGACGGTGCGATTAAAAAAGGTTCGGGCTCTCGTTCGACCGCGGCACACAGCAGACGGCCGGGCCGCGGTCGAATATTCACTTTCGTTTTCGAAATCACCGGACGGCGACGGCCACGGGGAACACTCTCCCACAACGCCGCCCAACGAAATCGTCCAGAACCTAACGAGACGAAACGTTACACTCGTATATATTATTTTCGGTCGAAATCTCGTCACCGCGTTTGCCGTGGACCGCGGGCGCTTTCGACGACCGTCCGTGTAGCGGTGCCATATTGTTATGTCGATCAATCGAGGGGGCGCCGCGGAATCGGACGGGCGAAAATACGGTTAGGTCAGGTTAACACGCACGGCGAAGGAAAACACCCCGGAGAAATATACGTTTCGAACAGAATATTATAATATAACTGTGCAGTACGTACGCAGGCGAAAAAATATCACAACAACGACACTGGGTCGTACAGTGGATATTTTAAGGAATTTCCACAAGGCGACATTAAATTTTACACGTCATAATAAAAGTTAACATAAGTCTAAGGAAAAAAATAATGGAAATTTCAGAGTTTAATATATACAAACCTGGTCTACTACTAATATTACCATCGTAATTCGCAAAACATCAATATCGTCAATATAGTAAAAAAATCATCGTCGCTCAGTTATTAAACATAACATCTACTAGGCAACAAAAAGTTTTCACTGGGCGACATTTTTGTCGCCCAGTGTGTTAGTTAAAATATCCACTGGGGTCGTATATATGTATTTGTTCGAGATTTCACGATTAAAAATGTGATTTATTATTTGCGAAACCTGCACGCCGCCGAGCGGGGGTTTATACAGAGCGAACTGTTGGGCACGATCGACAATTCGAGTGACACACACGTGCACGTACGTGTTAGTATACGTAGTCGCTAAATGTAAAAAGCTCGCGGACGCCACCGTTCACACAGGGCGGACCGTGAATGGGACGAGTGTGGTTGAACTCGGCGTTCTCGTCGGTTGGGTTAGGTCGTTCGTTTAATTTTTTTTTTTTTTTTATTCGACTGGTGAATTGTGTAAAAACGCTAAAAACTCGCTGAAAACCGTCGTCACGATCCGTACGAATTTTATCCGTGACGTGTATATATACATGTATATTATGTATAATATCATGTATACGAATACAAACAGCGAACAAACTGCGCGTAGGTAAACGGTTTTTGGTGCGCGCGAAAACAAACGATTAGGTAATAGTGTGTACTATACAGACGACGGCGCGGCGGTATGAAACTAAACATTTGATTTTACGGACGAGCACCGAAAACGGTGAAAATATTAGGTAATTCGCCTGCTATTTCCTGTACAGCCGGGCCCGTCTCGTGTGTTTCGAACGCGATACACTCGTAATAAAACGTTGGTCGCGGGACGAGGAAAAAATTGAATATCGTCGCGACGAAACATCTTCGGGACATCGCATGCGATAGATAGGTGTAACTACACACGGTGTGATTGTAAGCCGACGTTTTGATGTCGTACGTGACAGGGGTTTCGTGTGGTCGACACGGGTTTTTTCGTTTTTCGTTCCCCCCCCCCCCGGGATTCTCCGGGACAAAGAGAGGTAAAGGGACACAATAAACACAATATTATAAATACGTATCATTTTTTTTTTTCGTTACGTAATGTTCTCGAATTGATAGAAGAGTTGTTGGTCCACGAGTGACGATGCGCCGGACGGTCGTTCGCGGGCGCAGGTGTAACAATAACGTTATAATAACGATAATAAACAGTGATGATAACTTTACTGTAACGAGTCCCGGCGACGCCGATCCGTACCGACGACGTATCGGCGGGGTCGGTCGGCCGCTGTTGCACACACACACGACTTACCGTACATAATGGTAATCCGAATCGAGTCCCACAGGCGTGAATCATATTATCGTCGTTGTCGGTCTATATCGTCGTCTTGGCGTACGCGCCGGCGGAACAAACCGGAAAGAACCGAACTCTCACTCTCGGCGAGAACGTGAAACACACACACACACACACACGGAAACGACGGTCGAGGGGGTGTGAACGCGGGGGCCGCGGACACACTCGTACGGTGCCGCGAGTCGGTCCGAGAGGAATCTCGCGGCTCTGTTTTTTTGTTTTTTGTTTTTCCCCGATTTTCCGGGCTGGAGGTAGATGTGTGTGTGTGTGTGTGTGTTTCGAGCGCGGGGGCGTAAGGACCGCCGAGTGGACGCGAAAACGCACAGGAACGCACGAGCGGCCGGCGAGATTTCGTTCTTTTCGAAAAAATAAAAAATTTCGAAAAACCGAACGAGGAATGCGACTACATTCGTGGTGCGGATTTCCCGTCGTAAAAGCGAACCCCACGGCGGAGGCGGTTGCGACTGCGGAAACTCGGGGCCGTGACGTCGGCGGCGGCGGCGGCGGCGGCGGCGGCGGAGACGATGACGACGGACACCTGTACGCGCGACGACGTTGCGATCCGAAAGCAAAAAAAAAAAGCACAGTCAACTCGCACGCGTACACACACTCTTACGTATACACACACACACACGTGCGCGCGGAAGTATGATATTATTATTATTATAATTAATATTATAATTTTGATTTTTATTATTATTACTATATCGATATCGGAGACGGTAAGACGACGGAGGAACACACAGGCGCGCACACCGGAGAGAGAACGAGAAGAAAGAAAAAAAAATTTGAAAATAAAAGTGAAAAAAAAAAAACAAACGATTCACGCACACACCAACGAAACGTCACACGCGATGGGGCCCCGGTGTACCGCGCGCAGTGCCGCGGACGGTCGTGTATGTATAATAAACACACGACGATGACTACAACGACGGCGGCTTCGGCTACGGGTACGGCTACGGCGGCGGCGGCGGCTGCGGCGGCGGTGGCAGCGGCGGCTACGACGACGACGACGACGACGACGAGACGAGAGGCGGTTTGTTTCGACACGCAACTGGTTCGGCGCGTTTGACGCGCATGCGCCCCACCGCCCGTGAATAATACTATTACTACTATTACTATTATATAGTCACCGCGATCGTGTGTGTGTGTGTGTGTGTGTGTGTGTGTGTGTGTGTGCGTGTGTGTGTGTGTGTGTGCGTGTGTGTGTGTGTGTGTGTGTGTGCGCGGCGTTATATTTTTTCCTCCTCCCGCCGCCGCAACCGCTACGGTATTATTACACAACTCGTCGGCGGTGCTTATGCTCGTGTGCGTATACGCTCGTGTGCTCGTGCGTGCGCGCGGCTCCTTTTCACGGCAAACCCGATGACGGTGACGCCGCGGGCCGCGGAGGGGAGGCGATGGTGCCCGGTGACGTGAGCGACGGCGGTGACGGTCGTCGGCGGCGGCGGCGGCGGCGGCGGCGGCGGCCCGGTTCCACTGTCTATTTCCACCGGCGTGCGGGCCCCTTTCCCTTTCTACGACTCGACCACCGCCGCCTCTCGCGGTAGCCCGTTCGTGTGTGTGTGTTATGTGTACGTACAATAATTACTATTGTGTTATTTCTCGGCGGCGCTCGGTAGTGGTACGAAACATGGCCGTCGGACAGCACTACTCAACTTTTTCGTACCGGTTTCAGTTCAGGAGCACAGCTCGTCGACGTCCCCATCCCGTAGGTAGTGTAGTAGTGGGTCCGTCCGATCGGTCTTCCCGACAGTTCCCTCTCTTCCCCAAATCCCCCGGCGAAAAATGTGCCGTCGGTGAGGCGGCAGGAGGCGCGTGATGTCGTGCCCCGGTGTTGCAGAAATCGCGGACGGGCGCGTTCTTCCCGCCGCAAGGCACGATCGAAAAATAATAATAATAACAATAATAACAATAAGAACAATAATGATTATACTTACAACAGCGATTACTATTGGAAAGCATTGAATGCTAATAAAACGCGTATTTTCAGGGTCGCGCAGAAGGGCAGTGCGTTCTTCACGCGTAGCCGTTAGGTCTCTGACGTCGACGCTCTTTTCGACGAGCGTTGAAATATTACCACAGTACCTCCTAATAGTAATCATCGTTACGCCGCGGACGTACGGATTTTTTTTTTTATTTTTTCTTTTCTCTGCGGAAATTTCGGTGAAAAAAAGCACGTATGCGGCTATATTTCTCTCCTCGGACAAGTTAATTGAGATGGGTGTATTGAATTTTTGAAGAAACGATCGATTGTTATTTTGGTTAAACGATTCTGAGCAAAGTTTTGGTGTAAAAAAAAACATACCACTAATATATTCAACAGTTTTCGGTTTGACTGTCGGTATGTTTTTAGTTATGAGATCTGTTTAAAGTTTTCTCGTTTGACAAATGACACACTTTTTTTTACCGAAAAAATCAAAACATGTTGTTTTACCCATATCCGAAGTTTCATGATGATTAGATGTGCCAATTTTTTTAAATAAACATTTAAAGTTGAAAATTGACATAAAAATCCAGTAAAAATCGCATGATAATTGAATCAAACGGTTATAAAAACAAAATCCTGACTAACGATTTTTGAATTTGTTCAGTTTTGTTAATTAAGTGTATACAATGTATAGGTTAGGTTATGTGTACTATACATGTGTTTTTAATAAATTTTTCAAAGCTTTTCTTCCGTGTTAAAAATACTATTAACCTTCATAAAACAAGGTATTTTTAAGTTCTATGTTCAGCCCAAAAGTGGTAAAATCGTTTGAAATTTTTACGAAATTCGAGGCATTATGCAATCATTATATTATGGTAAAAATTTAAAGTTTCTAGCAACATTACTTTCCGAGTTATGTCTAAATAACTAAAATCGATTCAGTGAAAGTGGCTTTATGGAAAATTTTACAGTTTTTACTCGGTTTTTCGGCAGTTTTTTCTCACACCTGGAAAAACTATTAGGAGGAGATGTTTAAAACGATCTGTTTACATATAACCTACGTAAAACTTTCGATCTGTTAAGATGCTGCACGAAACTTTTGGAGCATTATTACCACGTCGAAAAGTGCTTTAGAAAAAAAAAAATAGAAAACAAAACATCATCGTTGTAAAACTAATAGATGCTTCAATTCACTCGGAATCTAAAACACAGCTAGTGAATCCTGCACCCGCACAGAGACGGTCGTCCGGCCCTGTCGATTCGTCGAATTAAGCTCTGTCGTATAACAATCAAGACGAATTAAATAAATATGACAAAACGAATTGTCGAACGGACGCGCGATGCGGTCTACGGCTGCCGGGGACCCCTAGGGATTCGTCACGCCACGCGCCGCCACGAGGACAACAATAATTCCGTCTCGACAATTTACAGTCCTTTATAAGTTTGTAATAATAAAATGTACAGTGTGTGTGCTGGTCCGCCGCAGTGCACCGCCTCCACGCGTTTAACCACCTAACCTAACCTAACGCGTCCGTTGTCCCGTCGGCACGGCGTGAAAGTGACGATAACATATTATAATATGAATCGGTCGCGCGCTCTCGTTTCACCGCGGCACTGAGGGATTATTAAAAACGTTTTAAAGCGGAGTCGCAAATATTTTTTGGATCTAAAAAAGCTAGATGCGCATTTTAAAATCCATCCCCGCACATTGTCGTGTAGTCGTAAATAATTTTGGAAAATAATGAATAATACAATGTTGCAATCGCATCGGTATTACGGTGTTAAATGCCTACTTGAATGTATTATAAATTATATATTTTTATCTAGATAATATAATTCAATAACAAATTTTGTCTAAATAATTTATCTAGATAATTCCCAACACTGAATTTATAATGCGGGTTTGTCTGAAGGGTCTTTTCATTAGCCTATAATACAAAAAAATTAAAACTTTAAATTTGGTTATTTTTACGAGCGTAATGAAAAAAAGTAAAGAAATTCATTTGTTCATTACGTACGTATTATAGTTCTAATCGGTAGATAAAATTCAAATCAATAGAAACATTCTATATAGGCAAATCAAAAGTATGAAATGATGTAAAATGTTTACTGTGCGAAAATCAAATCAGAGGTGATTTTAGATATTTTTGGTTTCTGTAAGTTTAGCCCGGTCGAATGAAAAATGGTCGAATGAAAAAAATCGTATGAGAACAAGACGTGTTGTGATAACTAGAGACCGGAATTTTATGCATTTGCATGTTCATACTGAGTGTATGCACTTATACGAGGGTTTGAAATGTCAGCTAATCAGACCTAACTGATTCCATAGACCAAATTTAATTTTGCATATTTATTTATTTATTTTTTTTTATTTATATATATTTATACGGCCCAATAGATAAAGATTAAACAAAGACCATGTATGGTTTACAAAGTAAAGTTGAAAAGGTTGTACATCTTATAGTAAAAATACATTGGCTCTAGATATATTATTAATATTAACATAAACAAAATAATAAACAAAAAAAAAATATATTTACATTATTTTTAGGATATGAATTAAAAGAAACAATATTATGAACAATAAATTTAACATACGCAGGATAATAATCAAGAAATATTTACATTATTTTTAAGATATGATTTAAAAGAAACAATATTAGTGTCCGTCAAGATAGCACCGGCACTTTGTGCAAAATACACAAAAATGATATCAATATTTTGCTACGAATTTGCTACTTTTTGCTACGCAATTTTTAGAATTTGCTACTTTTTTATTTTTTCTATATTCCACAAACAAACATGCCGGTGCTAAGTTGACGATGCACCGGCACTATGTACAAACAATATCAAAACGGTATCAACATTTTGCTACGAATTTGCTACATTTTGCTACGCAATTTTTAGAATTTGCTACTGCCTGGATTTTCCTCAATCCCGGAAAATTAAAAATCTTCTAGCACCGGCACTTTGTGCGAATAACACAAAAATGGTACCAACATTTTGCTACGAATTTGCTACATTTTGCTACGCAATTTTTAGAATTTGCTACTGCCTGGATTTTCCTCAATCCCGGAAAATTAAAAATCTTCTAGCACCGGCACTTTGTGCAAATAACACAAAAATGGTACCAACATTTTGCTACGAATTTGCTACTTTTTGCTACGCAATTTTTAGAATTTGCTACTTTTTTATTTTTTCTATATTCCACAAACAAACATGCCGGTGTTAAGTTGACGATGCACCGGCACTATGTACAAACAATATCAAAACGGTATCAACATTTTGCTACGAATTTGCTACATTTTGCTACGCAATTTTTAGAATTTGCTACTGCCTAGATTTTCCTCAATCCTGGAAAATTAAAAATCTCCTAGCACCGGCACTTTGTGCGAATTACACAAAAATTGGTACCAACATTTTGCTACGCAATTTTTAGAATTTGCTACTGCCTAGATTTTCCTCAATCCCGGAAAATTAAAAATCTCCTAGCACCGGCACATTGTGCGAATAACACAAAAATTGGTACCAACATTTTGCTACGCAATGTTTAGAATTTGCTACTGCCTAGATTTTCCTCAATCCCGGAAAATTAAAAATCTCTTAGCACAGGCCCTTTGGCCAAACATCATCAAAAGTTTAGAAAAATGTTTCCTACATAAATTTTAAAATTTGCTTTGAGCTTTATTGTCCTTGTTGGTTGGTTTTATTGGTTATACATATTTTCAGAAAATCATAAACACATTGGTTGTTGATTAAATTTAAATAATACGTTGTTTTATACAACTTATATAATTATAAAATAAAATAACAATTTTTTCCTTTTTGCTGACTTAAATTTTAAAAATTTTAAATTTTAACATTAAAAATTTGTTTTTGTGAACAATATTTTAAGTATTTAATATTAGAATAATTACTTTTGTTACATAGTTAGCTTAGTTTATATACTACTTTTTGATATAAAATAAGATGTGTGGTTGTATTATTGTATTTTCTGCGTTTTTGTATGTTTTTACTTTGAGTAGTAAATCATCATGTACATTCCAGTTTCCAGTCGTTCTCCTTACATGTGCTGTGTAATGGCCTAACTCATTAATTTTAAAATTTGTATGTGATTGGCCAATGAAATTGATTATAGAAACCAATAAATACCTAAAAACGTATAACATTTTATTTTAAATATTATCATTGATTATTTAAAAGTTTACTTACGTTTCGTTAAATAATTCAAGTATCACTGGAATTGATGAAACGTCACAAGTTCCGGCTCCATAATAACTGAAGAGATCCACTTCAATAAATAAATGGTCATTTAATATGAATTTACCAACTTTGATACCTGAACATTTGTCATCTTCACAGAGTTGATCTTTATATTTTAAGCTTCGTGAAACTTCTTTATTCAAGTCTTTAAAACCATCACCATCAACTAATCTCTTCATATTTGGTGCTATAATATGTTTTTCCAATTGCGTTTCCTTTTTACATAGAGTACATTCAATATTTATTGTCACTGATTTTAGGCCGAATTTTTTTAAGAAATCACTTATATTACTTTGTGCATCATAACTAGGGCTAGGATAGTATAGGATTTTGCATTTTTTTTTAGGATTTACAGGACATAGCTTTTCAAGCACAAAATGTGTTTTGGTCATATACGAGTCCAAATATATAGTTTTTATTTTGCCTTTTTTTGCATTTTTTGTACTTTTATGGATTTAGGGTCATTTTGTAGCATTTTTAGGTCATTTTTTCAATTTTACGGGCATTTTTTATACTTTTTTGGAATCTAGATAATATTTTTATACATTTTCATTTACACTAGATGTTCTCGATAAAAGTTTTGAATTTGTAACAGAAATAAATCATATTCAATATTTCAATTATAGAGATAGTATAGAGAAAAATCTTCGATACCGCGAGTTATCTTACTCGTTAAATTAAATGACAGTGATGCGGAGAGTGCAATGTGTAGTAGTCACATAATAGTGCATGATAAGTCCAAACTTCAAACTTTATTATTCATATCAAGAAAATCCTAAATTAACATTTTTTTTGCTATTTTTTATTATATTATAATCTAAATAATTTTGTAACGAAATATTAATTAATAAATAATAATTAATAATTATAATGCATTTTAATAACATTTTAAAATCATTTTTTATCTTTTGGGCATTTTTTAAGATCATTTTTAGGTTATTTTATGGTCATTTTTTAAAGACATTTTTAGGTTATTTTAACGTCATTTTTTTAGGTTTTTTGGGTCATTTAAATCCTAGCCCTAATCATAACTAATAAGATCAGGTATTTCAGAAGAATTCTCCAAATCAAATGTTTCTTCGAGTAGGGACAATCTTTGTCTATATTGTGCTTTATTTGGACCAAATACTGCTAGAGTCTTGCAAAATGTTAAAAATGTATCGTTTGAATTATTTATGAATTCTTTATACCTAGGGTAGTCGTAATAAGCCGTAATATTTCGTAATATTTGAAGGCCTAGCATAATGCGCCGGTGCAAACTTGACGGACATATGCATAAGTCATAATTGTATCCTTTTAAATAATAATTGAAACTTCTATAGAATATTCGTAATTCGTATAACTAGTTTATAATAACTACATTAAATAATCAATTTTAAAAAAGCCGGTAAGATAATGGTGGTGGAAGTTCGTCCTTCGTCGCTTCGCTCCTCGGACAAGATAATGGTGATGAGTGTATAGCACTTTCTATTACGGAATCACCTGGCTCACGATAATTTAGTTGTATGGTACTTTACATTTGAATGCATTGATAAATCATTGCATTCGAAAAAACGATTCAGAGTGAAACTCAGTGGAGAGTCAATTTATTACAAATTATACCTGTAATATATATGTCAAAAGTTGTTAAATCTTAATGTTTAACGAGTACGCGCGTAGCTATTCTTAGTAGTCAGTAAAATTTAAAATTCCTATCCCTATTATTGATGGAGTTATGGCTAAAAAGCTAAAATAGATTCTACGAAAATATTATGTATTCCTTTGTTCTATTAATACTTTATCCGATTTTTTTTCATTCAAAACCTTGTAACAATTGTAATTCTTTATGCGTATAAAATTGTATTTCACCAAAATATTCACCATGTCTTTTTCTAGGTGTGTAGGAAGTTTCATAAGGATAGACTGCACCAATTATTGGTACCATTTTTGTGTTATTCGCACAAAGTGCCGGTGCTTGGAGATTTTTAATTTTCCGGGATTGAGGAAAATCTAGGCAGTAGCAAATTCTAAAAAATGAGTAGCAAAATGTTGGTACCATTTTTGTGTTATTCGCACAAAGTGCCGGTGCTAGGAGATTTTTAATTTTCCGGGATTGAGGAAAATCCAGGCAGTAGCAAATTCTAAAAATTGCGTAGCAAAATGTAGCAAATTCGTAGCAAAATGTTGGTACCATTTTTGTGTTATTCGCACAAAGTGCCGGTGCTAGGAGATTTTTAATTTTCCGGAATTGAGGAAAATCTAGGCAGTACCAAATTCTAAAAATTGCGTAGCAAAATGTAGCAAATTCGTAGCAAAATGTTGATACCGTTTTGATATTGTTTGTACATAGTGCCGGTGCATCGTCAACTTCGCACCGGCATGTTTGTTTGTGGAATATAGAAAAAATAAAAAAGTAGCAAATTCTAAAAATTGCGTAGCAAAAAGTAGCAAATTCGTAGCAAAATGTTGGTACCATTTTTGTGTTATTCGCACAAAGTGCCGGTGCTAGAAGATTTTTAATTTTCCGGGATTGAGGAAAATCCAGGCAGTAGCAAATTCTAAAAATTGCGTAGCAAAATGTAGCAAATTCGTAGCAAAATGTTGGTACCATTTTTGTGTTATTCGCACAAAGTGCCGGTGCTAGAAGATTTTTAATTTTCCGGGATTGAGGAAAATTCAGGCAGTAGCAAATTCTAAAAATTGCGTAGCAAAATGTAGCAAATTCGTAGCAAAATGTTGGTACCATTTTTGTGTTATTCGCACAAAGTGCCGGTGCTAGAAGATTTTTAATTTTCCGGGATTGAGGAAAATTCAGGCAGTAGCAAATTCTAAAAATTGCGTAGCAAAATGTAGCAAATTCGTAGCAAAATGTTGATACCGTTTTGATATTGTTTGTGCATAGTGCCGGTGCATCGTCAACTTAGCACCGGCATGTTTGTTTGTGGAATATAGAAAAAATAAAAAAGTAGCAAATTCTAAAAATTGCGTAGCAAAAAGTAGCAAATTCGTAGCAAAATATTGATATCATTTTTGTGTATTTTGCACAAAGTGCCGGTGCTATCTTGACGGACACACAATATTATTATAAAAGAACAAATCTATATTATGCTTGTTTACAAGGGACATTAATCTATTAATGGGAGCATTTTGAGCATAATTAGTACGGTGGAATGGCGCATAAAATGTAATAGTATTTCGAGTGCGAGAGGAAGGTACTAGAAAATTAAATTTACCAAGTAGCTCAGAGCAATTTATACTACCATTTAATAATTTAAAAATGAAACAAATATCGATTCTAATTCTCCTAGTTTTTAACGTTTCTAAATTGGTTAATGTTAGTAATGGCGAATAGGATGTGTGTCGCTGGCGCTGGACACCGCATCTGAAAGCAAGGAACCTTAAGAAGCGATTTTGAATCACTTCAATAGCTTCAGTGGGACCAGACATACAGGGAGACCAAATGACAGAATTAATTCGAGTACCGATCGGACAAATAATTGCATATAATTGCATATTTGGAGGGTTGGGGCATATTTGTTCATAAATGCATATAATGTGCATATTTATTCAGTCATAGTAAAATAATCAAACTATTTCATGTTTTCATTTTGGAAACTGGAATTTTTAAATATTGGTGAAAAAAAATGACTGTCAACACTCAACCTGATATAGAATATTATCTCGTATATAGTTCGATAAACTATTATCTGACAAATGAAATCATCTACATTAAACATACATGTCTTAAGGTTTTAAAAAATTTAGGATTCATTTATTGGCTACACTGCTAACCCATTTATATAAATATACAATTTTGTTATGTTTTATTTCTTCAAATTATTTCAAAAAGCATATTATGATGACGTCATTTTTATATTTAAATATTTTGTTGATTATATACAGGTATAAAGTAATATAAATTTATGATGCACATTTGAGCATATTTTTCAATTATTTCTGCATATTAATGCATATTTTGACACTTTTGCTTTGCATATTTGCATCATATTTGCCACATTTTTAGTGCATATAATTCCGGTCTCTAGTGATAACACATAAAATATACCGTGTCATATTAACGTAGGTACTGTCCAACGGAGAAAAAACGACCGTGTTCAGGTGTCGTCGTCGTCGTCGTCGTGCACGCGGTCACGGACGTGATATCGTGTTGTTCAGAGGTAAAAAAAAACACACACACACACACACACACAACGGCCGTGCGAAATTGGAAAACCGAAGAAGCGGCGGTGGCGGCGGCGGCGAATAATATTGTGATCGCGGAAAGAAAACGAGAAAGAAAACAAAAGCGATGAAAACGCAGTTATCACCGCCGTAATGTCCGTGTCGTATGCACACGGTGCGGTGACAGTCGACTGTAGTCGCTTTCGATGACGTCTGTGTTCCGCGACTCGATCGAACGAATAAATCAATCGATTATAACATGATAAACAGTTAGGAAAAACGTCACCGACACTCGGGCGGCGCGCTCGCGTTTGTTCGAACCGAAATCACACAGGAAACCGAGCGAGGGCGCAAACCTGTGATTTCGGAAAACGAAAAAAGGTGGCCGTCGATCCGCGACCGCATCAACGAACACGGACGTAACAATAATATATGATAATTAGTAGGGCTAGGATTTAAATGACCCAAAAAACCTAAAAAAATGACGTTAAAATAACCTAAAAATGTCTTTAAAAAATGACCATAAAATAACCTAAAAATGATCTTAAAAAATGCCCAAAAGATAAAAAATGATTTTAAAATGTTATTAAAATGCATTATAATTATTAATTATTATTTATTAATTAATATTTCGTTACAAAATTATTTAGATTATAATATAATAAAAAATAGCAAAAAAAATGTTAATTTAGGATTTTCTTGATATGAATAATAAAGTTTGAAGTTTGGACTTATCATGCACTATTATGTGACTACTACACATTGCACTCTCCGCATCACTGTCATTTAATTTAACGAGTAAGATAACTCGCGGTATCGAAGATTTTTCTCTATACTATCTCTATAATTGAAATATTGAATATGATTTATTTCTGTTACAAATTCAAAACTTTTATCGAGAACATCTAGTGTAAATGAAAATGTATAAAAATATTATCTAGATTCCAAAAAAGTATAAAAAATGCCCGTAAAATTGAAAAAATGACCTAAAAATGCTACAAAATGACCCTAAATCCATAAAAGTACAAAAAATGCAAAAAAAGGCAAAATAAAAACTATATATTTGGACTCGTATATGACCAAAACACATTTTGTGCTTGAAAAGCTATGTCCTGTAAATCCTAAAAAAAAATGCAAAATCCTATACTATCCTAGCCCTAATAATTAGTAACGATATGGCGCACGCGTGCAGAGTTTGCACATACTTTTTCGCGCGCGCACAAGTGTCAATAATAATTATTGTACACGTTCCGAGAAAACGGTTTAAATAAGCAGCGGTCAATCGAACATTTTCGTACGAGCGGTATAAATAGATAAATCGCGGGGGAGGCGTGCGTTCAGGGCTCCGACACAAGGAGTTTGGCCCCGGTACAGAAAAAAATCCGGTCCCCGGCCGGCGTTTGATATTTATTGAAAAAAAAATGTGCTAAATACTCGTTCTTGTTTACATAATCAATTTGTTTTAATGTAAGCTAATAATAGTTAAGAAATGAACAAAGAAGTATAAGGCAAAAAAGTATTGTGAATCGAAAAAAGAACTAAATATGTTTCGGCCCTAGGCCATCTTCAGGTTATAGAATTATGTACGTATAGTTACGGATGTGTACAGAATATATACATAAAAAAAAACAATACTTACATAAATATCACGCACGGCTACAGAAAAAACAAGAAATTAATTAGCATAAAATAAAATATTCTTCGTAAAATAACAATAGTTTAAGGTTTACTATATTTACGCGTTTATTCAATTAATTAATAATTAATATTTTACCGCAGTAATTTTTTTTGTTTTTTTTTTTTTGTATATATTATATTGATTTTTTATAAACGATGTATGATAATACGTTTGTAAGTGTTCAATTTTAATTTTTTTATCTATATAATTATAAGAATGTAGAATCTCTCTCTCTCTCTCTCTCTCTCTCTCTCTCTCTCTTTCTCTTTTAAACCGATGATATTTTCGATAAAAGTTGGAGAGAGATAGAATTTTTATTTTCTAAAACTGTTTTTGTCTTCTAAACACATAGACAACACACACGCAGCTGTCATAAGATTTCGACCGTGATTATACATTATTAAGTATTGTTATCAAGGACGCTCGTAGAAGATTATTCCACTAGGTGCAAATATAATAATTGGTATTACTATCAGTCGTGAGTGGCTTTGCCTTCTCTCCGCCCTCGTAACAAATCTAATCCATAAATACATATCAATTTACACTTTTATAATTGACTTAAGTCATATAATATAATAAACAGAAAATAAACTTTTCTAATAATGTCTTTCGACAGACAAATTACATACGACCTGGGGCGTAGTTAGGCCAATTATTAGGGGTTGCGCCATATTTCAGTAGCAGTATTGGATATTAACACGGGACTCGGGTTTTCGAATATTTTAAATGGCTCGAGTCATGGTGTGCTGACTACTGCATATATAAATAAAAGCAGTCTAGGGTTACATAAATAACTCGTATAAAATAATCCTGCTTCAAAGTGAAGGCCTAATAATATTATCTAAATATTGTGCACTGTCTGTGTCTTTGTTGACATTTGACACAAATATTAAATTGTTATTTCTTTTACAAACGTAAAACTTTAGTGGCCCGGCAGTTACCGGATACCTTTATAAGAAAAAAAAAAGATTAAATGTGGCCCGTTTCCCGATCACGCGTTACGTACTACGCGAACACGCCAACTCTTCAAAACACGATGTAGATCAAATATTTTACTTTATTCCAAATATCTACATTCCAGGAGGGTTCCAATTTTTTTCGGAAGACGGGTCCCTTATTTCTGTTAGAAAATTATGTGGCGTCGTATACAGTAATTATACGGCTATAATAAACCCGTAAAAAAATGTTATCAATTTTTATTATTTTTGTCATCGTAAACGCAAAACTTTTTTGTATTGTTTCGTATTGGTTTTATTATTAGAAGGTGAATAACTACATTTTAAACCATAAATTATTCTTTGCTTATCATTCAGTAACATATAATCCAATTTGAAATTTGAAAATGTTCTGCTTAAAACGTGTTCACGGGCCGTGAGTTTAAGACCCTTGATCTACATCGTCCATCGAACTTTTTAATAAAATACATTTCTAGTTTCGGAGTCGGTAAATTGCGTCCCTATAAGTACGGTCATGGTCATATACTATGTGAATTGCGGCCCGCGTACTTTTAAAACATACGTAAATTGCGGCCCGAGTATTTTTAAAACATATGTAAATTGCGTCCCGGGAACTTACGAAAAAAATGAACTTTGCTTCCTTTCAGTCTCGTATTGACACAATCAGACACAGAACAAGAAACCGCCATGATGTTGAATTACTTGAATTGCACTTTATAGTTTATAGTTTATAAATTATAATTGAAAAATTGTGTTTCAATCCGAATCCATATAAAAAGATAACTGATATATAAAACAACATTTTTATATTATATCTTTGGTTTCAATCACAGAAAAATTATATTTTATGGAATAATATAAAATGTCATGGATTTATCAATCATATTTTGCCCTGTTCGCATATGGATTCTAGACTTCAATTTTATTCGTTGAGTCGGCTATCTAGTTGTTTTATATATCTGTGGTTGCTCTACAGTTAACAGTATTTTTTTTTTCAATCTAATAAAAATGGACGTTATGAAAAGTTGATGGTTTCAAATTTCGTTTTCATAAATTTCTAAACAATGATATTCAACGTTGGTGTTGCACAGTTAAAACGTGTAAGTATTTTTTGAAATTTGATGATAATAATATTTGTATAGATAGTTTTAAGTCTGTTATAGTTATAGTCCTAAGTCTGAAAAATGGGAAGGAAAATATTGGTTTTGTGGAAAAAATGCTTACACGTAATTTACATATTAATAAGAAATAGTTAGATAGGCATATGTACAAAAATATACCCGGGCCGCAATTAACGTATATATAAAAAATACCCGGGCCGCAATTTACATAAAAAATTTGAAATGGGACGCAATTTACAGAGACCCTCTAGTTTGTACCTGTATCAAACATATTTTACAGAATTATCTGACCGTTTTGATAGTTTTTTAAAGTTTACGCGCGAATGCGAAATAGAAAGAGAGCTGCAAAGTACGCGTACCAAATGAACTGACAAAATAATTTAAAAAATTTCCTTGATGGCTTCAATTCAAAAAATAATAAAAAATAATAATTTTTCTACGCAACATCTAACTATTTATAATAAACTCAAATAAAACTATATTTTTTTTAATCTATGGTGTGTAAATATACTCCTTACACTGTATATATATATATATATATATTCATTGGTATTTTAAATATAAACATAACCTTACACTATCCTTATACTCAGAATATACTCAGGTGCCTGGCTGTTATTTCGTGGTAAAGCTCTACTGGTTTTCATTCATAACACTATAAACTATACATTCTACAACGAGCAACGAAATTTGGGCACTAAAAGAATATCTATCCACCTTGCTTGGGTTTAAGGTACAGGTATATATATATATATAGTTTTACGAAAATTTTCGACGTTGTATTAGCTTTATGTTTTTAAATTATCTTTGAACTTTTGAGTTCATTTCGTCACTTACCAATAGCACTATTTAATTCAAAAGTCGTCAATGATTTATGAGTAGGTAGCAAGATTAAAAAAAAAAACCGATTTGAAAACAATTTTTGAACTACGTAAATACATCATGTGCCTATTGTAATATAATTTCTAAAAATATTATTACTACAATTATTTGCATGGAAGCCGGGACCTTGGGACGATATAGATCCAACTAACCCTCGCTCTTTTGTGGCCGAGGCCCTGCGCGCGTTTGTTTATTCCAGGCCGAGTTTTCCGAGCTGTCGTTTCTGCGGGATAATGTTTTCAAGTTCGAACCCGGAAAGGAATGGACGACGACGACGTGGTCGTTGCCGCGTATTCCCTCTGACGCTTCGCGTCCCGTCCGTTCCGGGGCCGTCCGGTGCGCCGCCGCCCGACGAAAGTTTACTGTTTGTGTTCCTTATTTTTCTTTTCTATTCTGTTTCTCCGAGTTCATGCGTGAAACTTTGACGATTCGATTATGCCCGTGTGACGAGTCGACTCGACAGTGAAGACAGGTTGCTTTGATCCGACGTGCACGACCGCGGCACGCTCCACCGTGCCCTAGAGGAGAGCAAAAAACACAGTCGACTTTGATCCCCGGCCGCATGGACCACGTCGATTCAGTCGTTTGCATGAACGGGGGCATGAGCGTACATGCAGTTTAAGATCTCGTCGGGTCGAAAACGGCTACGTTTAAGTGCATAATCTCAAATCGACTTTCATCACACGGTCTGATTTTCTTCTCGGCATTCTTCGGCGTGATGTGTGTATGTATATAGGTTTAGGTGTTAGGTGCATGTTTGGGTAATTGTAAAAAGGTGAGCTCTACACATTGTTCAGGCGTTTGAAAGCTAATGCCTAATGAACAGGTGAACGACGTAGACATGATATCACATGTGCTCCGGGTATATTACGATACAAGTATAAAAAGCTGGTAAGTGAGATGATGGTGGTACAAGTTCGTCCTTCGTCCGTTCGGTCCTCGGACAAGATATTGGTGATGAATGAATTAAGTTTTAAAGAAATGACGACTCATTTCTTTAGTATAAAACGATTCTGAGCAAACCTTCAGTGCAATATAAAATATTATTATTTAAATACTGTTTACGTATTTTACGGCTATTTTAACATTTTTTAAATGCTTGGAAAAAAAATCTTGGGTCACGATTATTGATATGTTTTTGGTATTGATAGTTTAGTATAAGAGTAAACTTGTATTAAAAAGAACTTTCTAACAAATACTCAACATTTTATTAGAAATAAACTTAAAATAAATCAGACAATATCGTAAAAAATCGTATAATAATTTATTAAAGTGTGTATAAAAAAAAATCCTGAGTCACGATTTTTGAATTTTTGTTAGAATAATTAGGTAGGTATATAAGTAAGGTCACATTAAATTTTCAGAACTTTTTGTCAAATATTTAAAATTATATTACATAAAAACTTTCAAACAATTTGGTAAATTAAAAGTTCTATATTTAAGTCAAAAGTGCTATAATTATTATGAAAATGTTGTCCAATATAAAAAAATATGTATTTGATATTGGATAAAATTTTCAAGTTTCTAGCTTCAATACTTTTCGATTTATGACTAAATACCCAAAATCTGAACAGTGAAAATCTCGTTTACAGCGGATTTTTACCGATTTTACCGTTTTTACTCAGTTTTTCGATCGTTATTCTTGATTACTGGAAAAACTATGGAGATTTTGGAAAAATGACCTCTTTAAAGTACCATTCAGTTCAATTTCGAATCTAAAAAGTTGCCGGACGAAACTTTTGGACAAGGATTTCTATACGAAAAAGTGTTTACAGAAAAAAATAAATAAAAAAAACATCATTGTAAAACCATAAGATCCTTTCGCTTCACTCAGAATCTAAAATGTAGTAGTCACTTAATAATTCGAATTTAAAGTTGAAAAAGTAAGAGTTTATATTTGTATTATTATTATTTATTCGGAACGTGATCAACTGACATGGAATTTTACTGTATCAAGTCGTCCAGCACATTTGAATTTGTGGTTTTTTAGAATATATTATGTATATTATGGCATTTTTAATAATATAATAAACGAATATATATTTTTTTTAAGTTTGCGTTGTCCACGATAAATCGGTTATTTGTATCCAGTGCCTGGGCAATCTAATATACGTAACTTCCATACAATATGGATAAATATTTGAATAATTATTTAGAAATCTTGCTAATCCTACAATACCCGGTAACCCCCCGGGACGGTTGAAACGGGAGTGGTGACGAGATTTATTGTCACCTGATAACTAACTTATATAATAACTACTAATAATAATTAATTAAATAATTAAATCTTTGTAACTTAATTAACAAGAGTATCTCATGTGAAAGTATTACTATAATGGGTGGCTGCTTTACTCGAAATATTCACGCTTTATGTACGTAAGTACGTTATTATATAAAATTGCGATGTATCTTTTTATTGTACCATAGTGGTATAGATTGTGGATATCATTTATAAAATAAAAAAAAAAGCAATTATTTATATTGCCCGAAAATGAGGTGTATTCTATTTAGTTGCCGAGCAAAATATAAAATGGCCCAATTTTCTACGATGCCCGTAAAATATACAAAATACTCAGTGGCGATATTTTAAAATATGGAACTGCGAGCGAAAATGTTCAAAAACAAAAAAAAAAACGTATCATATGAGGAGACTTTATAATCATAAGTATGCACATCGTGTACACGACGTGTTGGCAACGTTTTACACCTCATGGACATTTACGTAACAACTTATAACTTTTAGACGGAAATATTGTCAAAAAAAAAATCAAATTTTAATATCAAATACTCAAACAAGAAACAATAGGACCGCCGTAAGCCACAAAACGTGTGAGACCCGGCGCAACCTTCTGATCCTTCTTAGTTACGGCACTGCCTAAATACTTATTATAATACGTACACAGACGCCACACCACGATTTCGTGTCGTCTCGAAAGAATGTCGTCGAAAATCTGAGCGTTGTACGCCAAAAATCGTCACCTGAAATTACGAACAAATTCATTATTATGAAATACACGAAAAATAATAATATATGTCCTACAAGATGACGTCATTTTTACAATGAATAAATATATTTCATTTTCTTCGACTACATAATTATGTACAATATGTTTTGTGATTTTCAGATTGTTTAAACTTCACTGACCTAGAGAAAATGACAAGAAACGTTAAATTGTTTAAAAAAAAAAAAAAAAAATGTATATATAATATATATATGGTATATTGTGCTTGATACATTAAATAAAATAACCCTCCAGGCTTCAAATTACACTTCATTAAAACAAAATGACACGTTAACATTTTTTGCTGCATTAATTCAATTGCTAAATACTTAACCCAATGTTATACAGAATTTTTGACTCAAATATAAATATGTATATTATATATTTCGAAGGCATTTAATGGAAATTAATTGAATTCTATATTGAGTAAACCGATTTCATAATTAAAATACGTACGTTTAGAATTTAACAGAACAAATAATCATAGTTCATAAACATTACTCGGTAACATTTTCAAAACTAAAATACAAAGTTTTTATTTTCATTAATTTCATATGTTTAATTAATTATCGAGTATTAGTAAAATATATATTAAAATATAAAATATATAACGTCCTTTTTTTTTTTTTTTTTTTTTTTCCGTGGTAAAACTAGGACCGGGTGGGGACTGTTTCGCACATTACTGCCACCAAAATATATAACGTCCTAGAGAATTGTAAATTGTTAGTGTATTATGTAATTAACTATTAACTGAGAAACTCATAAATCATGACCAATGATGATCAATCATGTATTATCAATGTTTACAATGCGTAATCTGTTATCAATATCCACTAATTAATTCAATAAATGCAAAAAAAAAATGATTCTTATTTTTCTTAACTTACTTAAACTTAACGAATTTTAAAAATATTAATATTTATTCACGTTTTGTTAATTGATCATTTTTAATCAACAACGAAAAAAAAAACACTATACATTTTGTTTAATACCTACGCAAAGTTAACGTTTTAACTATGAGGATATTCAAATTACAAAATTATTTCATCATAACGAATTGCATTACGAATACATTTCACGTGTTAATTATGTAAAAGAACATAAAGACTGTTATAACTGAGTTTACTGAGTGGCGAAATTCATTAATTAATCCTAACCTAGTATAGCCTTTGCTTGTATAATATTACGCCGAGTGTTGGGAATCGGATGAAGTTTGTTGGTTAATTGATTTAACGCTTAAAATCAAGCTTAATGTACTCGGAATAAATACACCGTTGAGACATTTCACAACCAATAAAGAGTTGAGTAGGTATTTCGAATTCAAATGAACCGCACACGACTATTTTTTTACTCCAAAAACGACAATAGTCATTCGCTTTCTCGTATTTAAAGTAAAAGAAAAAATACGTCCCGTGGGTATTTAAAAAGGATTTCTTTTGGTCTCGCGTAACGTTGTTTCAATTTACCTCCTGAGGCCCTGGTACAATTTCGATCGCTAAACTCACGTGTGTAATAACACACGTGGCGACGACGGTACTGCAAAGGTATAATATATATGGTATATGGTATAATATACCATATAAAGAAGACGCTTCGTTACGCACCAAAATAATACGTATTTATACCAATAAAAGTCTGTAAGATAATAGGTAGTGGTGGAAGTGAGTTCATCCTTCGTTCCTTCGGTCTTCGGGCGAAACGCAAAAACGGTTATGGTTACGATGAATTTTAAAGACGCGATAAATCATTTCTGTATAGTATAACGATTCTGTGAGCAAAGTTCCGATACGATATTATTATACACCGTTTACATATTTCACTGTTATTATTCAAATTACTCGTACCTACCGGTAAGGGGGGTTTTTTTAACCAAGACATTACACTATAATTTTAAATTCTGAATCTTGTAGAAACTTTTTTACCGAAATTTTAAAAAAAATACTTTTCTATCTATACTGCAAGTTTTATACAGATTGAATCGACCGCATGTTTTACATACAAAAAAGGTTGAAATCGGATATGAAAACAGTCGATTCCGTCAACATTTTAACTAGAAAATAATACTGATAAACGATTTTGATATTTTCTGAACCGTTAGTAATTAATAATTATATTTAAACTTAAATAATTAACTTTGAAATGTAATATTGATGAAAAAACTAAAAAGATACTTTCAATGTTCTGGGTTTGGTTCAAAAAGTTTAGATTTTTAGAAACTTTTGTCTAATTTATATCATAGTGTTATTGAAATTGAATAATTTGATTTTTTTTTTTCGTATCCCTTAATTTTCTTTCTTCAGAACTAAATAATTAAATAATTCGTTTCGTGAAAAATCTTCATTGCGGTAGATTTATCGTTTTCCCAAATATTGGTAACATATTTTTGTGAATAGAGAAAAATGATCTATTTAAAAGAAATTGTAACTTTTTGACCAAGTATATATACCACTCAAAAAATTTGTTCCAGACACTAAAAAAAAAAAAAGAAGAAAAAATAACCATCAATGTGAAACTAATAGATCTTTAGCTTCACTCGAAATTTAAAAATAAATACCTAGTTAGAGATTCTAGTTGTATACGTAGTATTAACTCATATTATTTTTCAATTTGTAATTTTTTTTTTTTTTTTTTTTGAAGATACAACATAATATAATAATATATTCAGTTCCAATTGGATCTCGATGTGTGAACAAATGTATCAAGTAAATGACTTTGTATTGAAACATTAGGTATTTTTTTAATATTACAACTATGCTTTCAGTACGTTACAGGGCAAAAAAAAAACAGACACTCAAAACTCGGGATAAAGTTACAATCTAATTGTATAAAGGTAATTTAAGTATGCATTTAAATTAGGATTTTGTTATTCTTTTATTGCCTTACCGACTATTATTTCCATAGACAACGTAATTTTAGAACACCAACATTTTTAAAAACAAAAACCGATTACTATCAGTTGTAAGAAAAAAAAAACGTTTATCAAAACCAAAAATATTTTTTGGCCACTACTGAAAATAAGTCGAATTCATTTTGTTTATTTGTAAAATTATAATACACAATATTTATGAATTAAAGAATTGGGCTTTCCATGAAAAACTGTAATATTTTTAATCCCGAAATATATAACAAATAAACATATCAATAGTATGTTTTCGGAACACGGTTCCGTGTTTTTACTCGACGTCCAATGCTTTTTTTAAGAAAAATATTGTAACTCATGTTTCGACGATGAGGTGAAGTCTTGTGATCAAATATTGACCTTTAGAGCGCGTAGATTTTTGGGTCATGGAGTTTTTTTTGTTTTTCTTTTTAAATAGAAAAATATTACTTATAGGCTATATAAGCCATCTGAAATATCGTCTAAAGGGCAACGACAAGGTTGTTTGCTCTTCCAACACTCCGTCAAAAAAAAAAAAAAAATCTTTCTATACAGAAAATCGTAACAAGACTGAGATATAAAATATCATTTTCACAATAACGACGTATTTCATACACAGCTTTAATTAAAGTGATTTTATTTTCAGGATGGTTTACGATTTTCACGGCTACCTACCTATTTCAGACCCCCGCCCACGTCAAAAATATTACTCAAATACACCGTCGGACAACGTCGTATCCATTAAAACAAACATTTCTAGGAAGGAGGATTATTATCTGGTGCACGTTGTCATTTTTAGATTTCCAATGTTTCTATACCTTATATATATAGGCAAGGTATACGGCCGTCATTATACGTCCTTAGAATATACATCTCTGTGGTAGTGTTGGTTATCGAGAAACATGGTTTTGTTAAAATATGCCTATTATTCTTACATTTCCATGACAATACCAAAATGATTCTTGATGTATGACATCAACCTGTTCGAAAGACAGTTTTTTTTTTTGTATTATACTTATGGTATATTTTTAAGTCAAAATACGTTGGATTCAATTTAATATAAAATATGATCAAGTCATGAACTTAGATATTTGTATGTCTATTAAGTAAAAAACAAAATAACTCTTGCATAAAATACAAAGGAATATGAGCATTGTTTTAGAGAGAAATTGTATTAATTTATTCTGTTGTATAATGTAACAATTTACATAAAATATTATATTGTAATGTTCATTTTTATTTTATTGAATTATACCCTCTATCCGCTATATTTATAATAATTTTTATCACTTTAAAATACACTACAAAATGTAAACAAGGTATTTTTTAAATTTGAAATACTTTCAAACAAAAATTAAATGTAATTTTGAGTGAAAATTATTATGTATATAATATATTATACAATGCAGTTTGGAAGAAATAATAACTTTTTACCCTCGGCATAATAATAACACTTGTAAAGAGAATTATATAGTTCTAAAGAATAATATTATATCAAAATTGAAAATGTCATAAATATTTTAAATTAAAGTGTGATATTTATTTATTGTATCATATATTAAAGAATACTCAAAAGTGAACGTCGTAGTAAAATTTCAAATTTTTATCGACAAAATCATTGATTAAATAAAATATAAATGGACTTTAAAAAATGATATACTACGTCATATGAAACGTTACTTTAAATTTAAGGTATATTAGAGAGTAGTTATTTTTAATGCTTGTAAAAATGTAGTATAAAAGCCGATTTCTCCATTTTTTAAACTAAACCATCAGATTTTAAAATAACACTTATTTAATTTATTTATAAGTCTTCGTTAATTAATGTTATTTTTAATTTGTTTAAATTTGTATATTTAAGTAAAAATTGTCATTTATAGGAAAAATAGTTAATTTTATATTCATTTTAATAATAAAAACCTGCGAAAAATCAAAGTTTTAATTTTTTTGGAATGATCATAAAATTGTTTTAAAAAATATTCTCTTTACGTTTCAGGTCGTAAAACTGAAAACCTCAAATTATGTAATGAATATATACAAGTCCATTCTACAGGTGAACTGAATTTCTCATTTATATATATACTTGATTTATATTATGATTACCTAATTATATTAAAACGATTATATGTAGATGCATCAAAACCGTATAGTTTATTAATATACTTATCGCTATAACCAGTGAAACTCAAAAACAAATCTTTAAGTTTAAATTAAAAATTATTATATCGGTAACTGTGACAAAAGAATTTTCTTACATAAGAAATCAATAATCTGATAACCAAAAATAACATTTAAATTAAAATAAATAATCTAATCGCTATGTGAACAATAAAGAATAAATTGAACAAATATAAGACAATCATCAATATTAAATAGGTTTCAATGTCGTAATATTGTTAACTCTCTATTTCTCACTGTACTAATTAATTCAAATGTATTAGATATTCTTCATTTCCGACATAATATTTTGAAATAATAAACAATAACAATAACAATTTGAAATAATAAACAATATTTCAACGGCTGAAACGATTAGAAAATAAAATAATAAAAAATACATATATATATTTGAAATATCAAACAAAAACACTCAAATAACAATTTTCCGTTGTATATAATGTTAACATTGATAACTAAAAACAAAAGTCACGGAGAGCTCCGAATACTTGCTGAAAGAGGCCTTTTTACTAGGGCATTTCCACAGTTGTCCCTGTGGTTGTCGCGGCACTGGATATAGGTGTAACCACGGCAACGAGCTGTAAGGACAACGGACGGGCGTTTAAGGACTTAACAGATACCAAATACCTATATTATGTGGTATATACTGTAACCTAAAACCGGAATCAACAGCAAATTGCAAAGTTATATGTATCCTAAATGTACTAAAAGGTTTCGTTAAAAATGGGTTTGCCGTAAATGTCGTTATTTTTTTTCCCCCGTAGTTTTTTACGAGTTTCTAAAAAATTCCAAAAATAATCTCTTTATTTATCACATAGATGCGATTGTCGTGTTACATAAAACTTTCAGAACTGCACTCATTCGACCCGAAACGTAATCATAATATATTGTTATGTATACAACTAAACAAACACACACACATCATTGTAAAACCAGTGTATTCCTTGTTTCGTTTCAGAATTGTATAATATTCCATCTTGCATGTTATAAAAAACACGAATCGTCGAAAATATTTCACGTAGGTTTTTTAAATTAAAGCCTGCGATATACGGTATAACTTATACATATAGGCATTATAAATAATTATTTGTTTAAAAATTCGAGTTTTCATAGGTCGTATTAGTTACGCAAGAGGAGCAGTCTCATTTAGTTTAATGAACACACACACACACACACACACTCAACTATTTATGCTATACATTTATATAATGAGTAGGATATTCGAGATACATTAAATGGAATTGACGTGTAATTTTAATATCAAGCGATGATGTTTAACTTGAGCACTAATCGAAAAACGAATTCAAATAATGATCACAGTGTAATAACAATGTGTTTTATTGAGATTCGGAAATCGATCGACGCACACGATTTTCTCTTCCTTAAAAGTTAAATTGAAGGTGATTTCACCAAAGGCCTTGACACCAATAGTGTTCTAGGCAAACGCGCGTGTATTGCATTTTATCTAGGTGTAAAAATAGATAGTATAATGTTCAAGCTCCGAATGGGTACGCGTGTTATCGACGCCCGAAATGGAGTGATTATTACTAATCGACGAGAATAATGAAATATTATAATATTACAATGCAATATTACGCGCCGACGGTACGTGTATATTATTTCACGTTTTATTGCTATAATAATATACATATTTTTAACGTACCGATTACATCACGATGTTTTAGAGAGCGATGAGTTCGATTTCAGGCATATCGGAGAGGACATTTTCCACTAGAATTATACTCAACTCCCCCTGACGAATGCAAATATTAACTAAAAAAAAAAAAAATTAAAAAAAACAGGTAATTTTTTTAACTAAAAATATTGATTCAATCGCGTTCAATAAAATATCATTTATTATTTTTCCGCTTGCGCAATACAATATTTCGTTTTTAACCATGCATATATATACACTCATTCAATGTAATTAATTAAATTATTATGGAACTCCGATAACCGGACAATTCGCGTTTGGATAGTCTACGATAATAAGAAGGTGAAGAAGATCCATAGAAAGGAGTTGATTGGAGAAAAATCGATTTGTATTCCAGGGAAAATACTCATTGTATGTACTCAGTTGATCTCAAAATAATAACATTCCTTCACAAATTCGTCTAGTAAAAAATGTTTTATTCTAGATAATTATCATTAGGCTTAGGGACTTATAGCTCTAAAAAATACACAAATATGCGTGCAAATATGCTTCTAAAATCATTAAAATATGCATTAAAAAAGAAAAAAAATTAGACCTCTAAATCTAGGTTAATTTCACTTTTAACTATAAAAAATTATTGGTTAAAAGTCATGCCTAAAATGAATAAATAATAAACAATATTTAAGGATCATTTACAAAAGATACAACTTTCATTATTGAATATGCAACAAATAAATTTGAAAAAATAAATATTCACCTTAGAATTTATAAGAATTAAACTTTTATAATTTAAATTAAAATTGTTTTGAATATAATACTAACTAAAAAAAAAAATTACAATATTTTTACATGACAAAACATTAAACAAGTGTTTTCATAAAAAAAAAGAAAAATGTTCTTTTTTATTTATTTTGAATAAATCTCATAATTTATTCTGAATCATTTTGAGTTTCTTGAAAATTATACTACATGATTAAATACTTTCTTATGTTTTCAGAAGTAAGTCTCCAACGAATACTGGACAATAAATTTTTGTAAATTGAGAAACTTCGTTCAACGTCTACAGATGAAATTAGAGTATAATTAAAGTATGCCAAATCATCATTCGTTATGTCTTCAGGCAAACCTTCCAAATTTTAAATTTGGAAATAAAGAAAACTAAAAACACATATTATTATTTACAGAGTTTATTTTCTGAACGTAATGAACTGGAGCCAATCTTGTTTTCGTACATAGTTTATTTTTATTGAAATTACTTATGTTCATCAAAATCTTAAAAATATGCCAAATAAATGCAAAAATAGCAAAATATATCCCAATTTAAGAATTGTCTCAAAATATGCGAAAATATGCACAATCAAATTAAATATTTGAACGTGTTATACTATGAAACGTATTTATACATTACTCTGCTATGTTTTACAATGTCCAGTAAAAATATGCAAATACTATAAGTCCCCAGGCCTAATTATTATAATATAACGTTTTGAAATTTGAGACGGAATGGACTGTTTTTACATCAAAGTCCTATTTTATTTTAAATGAGTGTGTGTAGGTAACACACAGATAACGATTGATCATTTATCAATCCAATCTTTATGAAACTTGAGACATATATATAAAACATGTTTTCAATCAATCCAACAAGATGATAAAAACCATTAAGATAATTTGGGATTTTAAATTAAAAAAAAAAAAACAAATATTTCTACTTAAACTATAGGTATCTTAGTTATTTAGGTATGTAAGTATAGTCGGGCCAATGTAAGCGAAGAAAATCAAAGGGACATAATGGAGCACTGTGACAAAATAATATCTATACTTTCAAAAGAAAAAAAAATCAGCAACTTCCGAAAATTTAGTAAATGTAAATAAAAATATAAAAAACAAACTAGATTTTTTTCTAAAAAAAAAAAAAAAAATAATAATAATTATAATTGTCCAAGAGTATCCTCTAAAGAAGCAAATAAAATTAGAAAATCCTTAAATGACACGACTTCAAGTGAGGTATTGAATATTCATTCAAATGACGATTATTCTTATGGATGAATGTGAATTATTATTCAAATGCGAATTTGACAACAGTTTTTTTTGGTAAGAAAACTGTAGAGAAACAAACTCGAATCATTTCTAAAAAAATCTTTTTACGACACTACAAATGAAGTTTTCAATATTAATTCAACTAACGATCATAAAAATGTGAATTATTTTTATGTGAATAGTTATTTAAATGTGAATTTGACTACAGTTTTGTAATAAGAAAATTTTTTTTACACATCTATATTACAAATTTAATTAACATATTATAAGAATAACATTCAATCCAAACATCTATGATTCGACCAATATTAGGCAATCGCCGTGTGATAAACTGATAACCAGTCATGGATCCAAAAAATGTATTCCTGCGAAGATCGATTCGTATCCAGAGTCCGACGTGTGGGCACGACTATAGTATCTACGCTCGTCGCTAACACGACGACGCGACGTCATCACACACAGACGTGTGCGAGCAACGCGCGGAATAAACGGATTCGACTCGAGCCGATTTCATAATTCTAATATCGGACACCTGCGTGGTCGGATTTAAACGTGCGCTTCTAAACATACTCATATGCGAGTATACTGCCCTCTTAAGCCAAAAGACAGTAAGCAACATAGTAATGATTTTGAGAAAAATAACTTTTCTTAATAATCTGTTGTTAAAGTATTATCAACACTAAATGAAAATACCGTGTGTGAACTAATACTAAGCAACATTTGCATACGATGTAGTCTAGGGTGACCATATTAAAAAAAAATTAATAAACAGAACTAAAAACGAATTTCGCAGTTCTTTTAAATGATTTTAATCAAATTTTTTATCGCAATTTTCAACCATAGTAAAAATCGTAATTTAATATACCTAAAATAGTATTTAAGTCGTATTTAATATTATTTCTATTCTTATAAGGCAGTTACAAAACTAATACATCATTTTTAATAAATACAAAAAAAAAAAAAAAAAAAAAAAATTAATGAAAATAGTAGTTGCTTGGTAAATTAAAACTTTTTAAAATGTTCTCGAATACATTATTCCAATACTCACGTTTCTTAAACATTTTTTTTTTATTCAAATTGATGATAATTTTTCGGATCGCATGTATACATATTTTGATTTGTCATTTTTTTCCGAAAAACTATTTAAATCTAATAATTTGGGGTATTTTGTGTGTATTGTATCTACATGATATCAAAACATATTCGCAGAGCTTTATGAGATTGACTAAAAAACCAGGACAAAAAGCGTCCTGAGAGACATTCGTCAAGACAACAGGACACAACTATGAAACAAAGGACAATCCTGTAAAAAACAGGACGTCTGGTCACCCAAATGTAGTCAGTTACAAATTTTTTCCCCTTGGTACCTATATGTTTGATACTGATTAATTTAAAAGAAAATGTACTGCTTTAAATATTTTGTTGCTTACTGCCTTTTGGCTTAGAAGGACAGTATGAAATATGCGATTTATACGGGTATATCGTATAATTATTATTGTGATTATTATTATTATGTGTTTTATCGCACGCGGACGCCGCGCAATATTATTAGCGGTACGGGCGCATTAGGCGGCGTACACTTGGGGCACACGATATTATTATTATTATTACTGCAGTGGTCGTAGTAGACGAATATTATATTATTGCGAGAGAAGGTAGCCGGCCAAAGATACACTCACGCGCGCCGGGAAAGTGAAAGTGAAATATTTCGGAATCAAAGAGGTATATATTCGGTATATTTCATACGACCTGGGCAAAATGTAGTGCATGCATTTGTATGAAAGTGAGGTCATTGTTTACGGGTTATAACGTTATATAGCGCCGGCCGTTTATTCGATTTCGGCCGGTTCGTTCGTTTTTTTATTTCTTTATTTCTTTATTTTTTTTTTCGAGTTTTCGTTTCTCGGACACCGTACATGTCGTACACGTCGTACACGCGTACACGTATTCTCTTATAGTTGCGACAGCCGCGGGCGTGGCGAAAAAAAAAATAAAATATAATAATATGAAAAAAAAACACAAACACACTCACACACACACAGACGCTCCGCTAAAAACGTCTCGTCGCGTAGATATTTTCTTCGAGCACAGAATTCGGAGAATCGACGGTGATAAAATGTACTTTTGTTTTCGAGAACAACTGTGTGCGTCCGTTTTCGTAGCGCTGGTACGCTATACCTATTATTATTATTATTATTATTAGGTTTTGTTTTCATTAGAATAATTATTATTATTATTATCATTAGGGCCCGGATTCATGCGCTCTAGAAACCTTAGAAATATGCGCTGTAAAACATGCGTTTATGCTCTTATTTCGTAGGAACGTACCCTAAAAAATAAAAAATTAGAAAAGTCTTTTATTTTCATAATTTTTTTTACATACCAGATGGTTTCACATGAAATTATATCGTGTTTATGTGAATCTTTTTTCGACATTTTTATTTCAACGTATTGTGATTTCAAATTGAGAAATATGTATCAAAATATTTTTTTGCGATTAATAACATGTGGCTCGTATAAAATGCGAAAACGACTTCGCCAAATTACAAGGACTATAAATGTAATTATAAACACGTCGTTTTAATTAACGTAATTAACGTATTACATATTATGCGAAGAAAAAACGCATAAAATATAAAATTATGCAATTCATGTCGAAAAATTGCAAAATATGAAAAATAAAACATTGTTTTTCTGATCTATGGACTACGGTTCAAACTTGTAGCTTACCTTTAGCTACTTTTCGGACTGTTTGGAAAAACAATATGCAAATGCGTATTGTTTTAAATCCGGGCCCTAATAATTAATATCGCTATTTTTATTTGTCGTAGACGAACGATTGTGTCGCACGCGGTACGCAGCGGTCCGATGTCTTAACAACGCAGAGAAACCAAACGTGTCTGTACCTCCGACGACTCCGACGGACGATAAAAAACGGACTTTTTCCCGTACCGTTCGCGTGTGATGTGCACACGTATACACGAATCCACTGGACGCTTTCAAACGATATTCAAAACGTTTCACACGTCGCATCGATTCTCTCTACGAGCGTTACGTGTGTGTGCGTTGTGATATCGTGTGCGTATGTTTGTATATTATGGTGTACACGAGCGGTTCTCAAACTTTTTTGACCGCGAAGCCCTTATTTTCCTAAAAAAAATTACGGAGCCCCAAAAATCAGAAATGTCTATTTTAGACAACAATAATTCATAAAAAATTATGTCAATTATAAATGATTTGCTTTTTATTTTTTTTTTTTCTGTAGAATACGAATATAAACAAATTATTTAATTAATTTAATAGAAAAAAATATCAAAATATTTAAGTAATTTATACATTTTAATATTAATGTGATCCATGATGTTGGCTTTTTTACTGGCCAGTATTTTAATATTTGGTTTGATAGACGAGAGTTGAATTGCATGTTTGCTCCAGCATCTAATTTATTACGATATTTGGTTTTTGAATATAAGTATTGAAATTAAAAACGTTACTAAGAAATATAATGATAATTTAATAATTTGAATTTAATTAATACAGATATGCTCAGGGAGCCACCGAGCCCCTAGACTACTCTCGCGGAACCCCAGGGCTCCGCGGGGCACAGTTTGAGAACCACTGGTGTACACTATAGTGCTCTGCACGGTCCGTTTTTTTTTTTAGACCGGACCTGACCGATACATTTCAACCGATTCCAAGACTGAACCGGACCGACAGAAAAAAAACTAAACCGAACTGGACCGGACCGAACCGATAAAAAGAAAATAAAGCCAGACTGGACGGGACCGTTTTATTTTTATCGCGTTAGAAAATACCAAGACTATACCGATTAAAAAAAAAATATATATAAAAATATGGCCGAGCTGGACCGATTGTAAAAAATTATCTTAAATATTTAGTTAAAGTAATTATAAATCAGAGCCGTAACAAGGTCATTGACGCCTGAGGTAAGTTTGAGTATATGCGCCCCCTTCCGTCAAAAAAAAAATCGTCATTTTTAGAATGTTAAACTATTATGTATATATTTGTTTATTAGAAAACCATATAATAAGCCTCAAGTATTTATTTTAAAATTCATTTTTATTGTCACACAAAAAAAAAATAAATCTCATAATTTGACTTTTCTTGATTTGATTGCCGCAAATTCATCGATGAATTAATCAAAACATCTTCAAAATTAATTTCTCCAGCCACTTCATTTTCTATCGACAAAATAGATAAATTCGAAAGTCTCTCCTGGCCCATAGTTGATCTCAAATAATTTTTTACGAGTTTCAATTTTTCTAAAGCTACGTTCACATGTAGCTGCAGTTACAGGCATCGTCAAAAATATTCTAAATACTATTCCTATGTTTGGTTACAATTCTTTTAAATTGTAGTCTTGAATCAGCTGAAGTAATTCAATAACTGTTGCAGATTTACTATGGTCAGGAATAATTGACTTCACTACGTGCTGAAAATTGGAAATCTCATCAATAAATTCTGCACCATTGATGTCTTTTTCGTATTTCATTGCTAAATCCATCCACAAGTACTATATTGATAGAACAATATTTTAATTTAAAACAATTATCAAAATTTAGCCCTCCCCCCATTCGCTGACGCCCGAGGCAAACGCCTCAGTCGCCTCACCCTTGCTACGGCCCTGTTATAAATATCTTTATATTACATAAATAAATTTAGAATACCCGTCCCTTCCGCACCACCACCACTACGTTCGGGGAAAAATTACAATAATTATAGACGAATTTCAAAGTGTTCATCACGTATATAATTCTACATAATGTTATATTGGATTACGTGTTGAAATAAACCAGATTAGACCGCGATTCTGTCGTTAAAATGTATTTGAAGTCGAAGGCGGACCGGACCGAACCAAACCATTTGAGATGAAAACACACAAAGACCGTAAAAGACCGGACCGTGGTTGGGTCCTGTACATAAAGACCAAAAAGAACGGCACCGTGGTCCGCTCCGGTCCGGTCTGGACCGGTGTAGACCAGACCGTGCAGAGCACTAGTGCAGCGTTTCCCAAAGTGTGTTCCGCGGAACCCTAGGGTTCCGCAGGACTATCTTCAGGGTTCCGTCAGATGTGTATGTGATTTTTGAGAAAAATTTGAAAAGAAGATTGGTTGATGCGTACTCCTTTGGACACAAATACGACGGATGAAGAAATTCTTAAAGTCATCGATAGTTAATATGAATAAGCATCAGGGTGATTGGGTTAAATGTGTCGATGTATGCAGTGACAGAGCTGCAGCTATGGTTGTAAAAATTAGAGAAATCGAGACAGGGATAACGAATTTCACGCCAAAAAGTCACAGTAGTCATTGCGTTTTACATCGCCACGCTCTTGTTAGTAAGAAAATGCAATCGGAGTGAAAACAAGTTCTTGACGAGGCTGTATGTATTGTAAACCATATCAAGAGTCGTCCACTCCTGTGTAGACTTTTTTTTTAAAAGAATGTAAAGAAATGGGTAGTCAGCAGTATTCACTTCTTCTTCACACTGAAATCAGATTTTCATTGAAATTTGTTTTTTTTTTTTTTTTTTTTAAATGGGGTTGACATTAGGATTCCGCGAAACACAAATTATTTCCAAAAGGGTTCTGTAATCCTAAGAAATTGGGAACCGCTGCACTAGTGTTCAAAGTGAAAGCGATTTGCCTCAAAGTCCTCGCGATATGTTCGACGCGCGCGAGCACACTGGCCCGTGTACTCGACAATGATATTACGGGCGTTAGTGCGAGCGTAAACGGTTTTATTAATTTCTTTTTTCTCGAATACAATGGCACAGCAATAATATTGAAGGTTAAACACATTTTGTGTGGTAGAAAAAAAAAATTAAAAAAAAAAAAAACAAAAAAAAAACAAATATGTATAATATGTACGTATCTAAAATACGTACAATGAACAAATAATTTCGGGTTCGCGGTGCGCAGGCGAGAAATTATTGAATTTCGTACAAGTAATGACTAATTATTAAAACTTATCGGCAGCAATAATATGCTGGTGCGCAGTACATGCAAATTAAAACGAATTATTGCTCGGTAATTTACCCATTGTTTTCGAATCGATTGTTATGACAAAAAAGTCAACGACGTTTCACAAAAACCTAAAGCAATTCGAAAACACGTACCGATTACGGGAGATATATTTTGGAAATAAACGTCGATTGCTTTACGCGTGCGCAACGTGTTTCTACCGATGTACCGGTGGTTTGAACTGAAAAATTTTTAATTTGACGCGTCTATCGATGACGAAATTAAATTAATCGAGTACAAAACGAAAACAAAACTGCGTTTGACAACACAATTAGATGTAATCAACTTTGATTGACTGTATATTTATTCATAACAGTGGAAATTGATTTTATCTAATGTTATTGACATACCTAATATATATATATATATATATATGCAGTGGTATATGTTCAAGTATAGGGGGGTCCAAAAAATACTTTTTATATTATGAGTGATGCGAAGGATCAATTTATAGTACTGTATATTAAAAATAATATGTATTCTAAAAATGACTAAGTTTTTAATACTATAATTAATATCTATAAGAGTCGTACATTAAGAATAATTGTACTTCTGTACTATTAAGATTCAAAAATTTTTTCGAAAATATTTTGTATTAGAGTCTGGAATCTTGTAAATACAAGTAATAAATCTATTATATTATGATATAGTACACTTCAATTGAGATGTATATTTAATTATTTTTTTTACTTCTGGGGGGGTCGAGACCCGGGACTTCTCTCCCCCCCCGTCTTGACATATTCGGTGGGGCCGGATTTAACGGGAGGTATAAAGAGAACTTGTCCCAGGCATCCTAATTATTGCGGGGGCTAAAAAATTGTGATCGATTTTCGACTAGTAAGAAAAAAAACTGGTTAGTGTTAAAGCAAAAAAAAAAATTATGACAATTATCAAGCAAGTATAAACAGAAATCGTTCATTTTCTATATCATTCAACAATGTGGACATTTTAGTGGAAGTAATTAAAGTATATGTGGCTTGGGTCACTTGTTGTTCAAATCAAATTAAAAAGGCCTATGTATAAAATTTAATACGCATTTTCTCGTTTTAAAAATGCGAAACTTAAGTACAAATCGCCGCTGAGATACGAGAGATCCTATTGCAAACATAATTAATTAGTTTTGATTCTAAAACAGCCAATCTCATTTCAGCGTTTTTAACAGTATAAATGGAAAAGGTTGCGGAGACCATTCTAAAACTATTTACAAAAATTCGAATAAATAAGTCGTAAAATAAAATGTCTACTAATATTTTTAACTGAACAATTTTTAAAATCCTGTGATTCCGAAAATTGCTAAAAGTGACATTGGCGATTGTAGACCCAAGCCACGGATACATACCGAGTTGTATTGTGTCATACTTGACAATAATATCATCGATAATATAAACATATCGGTATTTATTTAATAATTCAGAGTGGGATAGGTTTGTTTTATTAGGTTAACTCATGCCGGGAAAAAGGTTGAAATACCCTCAGGAAAAAAAAATCAAAAGTCTCGACATGTCTAGAGATAAAGTCAAAATTTGAATATAAGCAGTCAGTCATACGCTATTTTGATTTAATTTGATAGATCTAGCGATAAAATTCTACAATTTAACTCGTACATAAACGTCATCCATAACTTCTATTTTTAATTAAAAATAAAACAATAAATCGTGCATAGAAATTTGGTGTCAAAATAATTTGTTTGAATTAAAATTTAAAAACAAATATTTAATTTAACACACAATGATTAGACACTAGATTTTTTCGTTTTTTGTATAATGATACCGTATATAACTATTATTATAATTTGAGGTTAAATCAACATTCAACTTCATAATATGATACTGATGCATCAAGTATGATGATTGGAATTGAATAATTGCAGATTTTTCAAGTTTCGGAATTTTGTGATTAGGTGAGGTGATGAACGACGTACCGATATCTAAGTATATACGGAAACAGGAATGAATAATATACAGTAAATAAACATTTTATAAAATAAAAATGATGCTGATGTTTATTAAATTATCAGGGTATAAATTTAAATTTGACGAGTTAATATTTTATGAATATCAAACGTTATGCTAGTATCGCGTCAAAAAAATATTGCTTGGGGTTTATGAAACAACAATACTCGAAGGCATTTAATATTTTCATAATATGTATTTATATTAAAGTTGTATTTCATTCAAACCTAAAACTATTGTATTTTAATGACGATTTTGAGTTTAGAAAAGACTAAGAGGCCAACTTAAGTAGAGATTAAGACTTTTCTGATGATGATATCAAGTGTAACGGCCTTTCAAATAATGTACGTATTTAACTCGGTCTCCCAAAAGTCTAAGTTTAGCCTGGGGCTTATTTTTAATACATAGTATACGATCACGGACTCATTAAAGTTACCAACCCAAACAAATCAAACGACATTGTTTATTTCACTAGCTATTTTTTAAACAACGAGTTTACGTTAATTGGTTTGAAACTTTATTGACGTAAGAAACACTTGAAGGCAAAATGAGTATACAAATTCAGTGTATAAATTATTTGTGTTTCAAAAGAACTAAAATTAGAAAAAAAAAAAGAAAAGAAAAGAAAAACTTAAATTAAACTCAAATAAATTATACTCGTAATACATGTATAATATAATACGCACGCATTAATATTGTAAGCTTATTAAGCACGACACACTTAAAAGTAAACGCGATATCAAAATACAAACAATTAATTTCGTACTTTGTTCTGAACGAAAAAGTCGTTAACTCAATAACGTATCATCATCTAATGTACGCGTATTTCAATGTATGATATAATGTGATGCGCAAACTTCTCACCGATATCATTAGACCCATTTACAACGAGCGAATTAATATAATATTATATAATACGTGTTTCAATTACCCATATTATTCATACGTTATACTTTTCATATTCAACTTTATCATAATAACTAGTAGTAATAATAATAATAATAATAATAATTATTCATTTAACCAACATTCGCATAACGTTTACTCGCGTTCCCTAAGCCGTATATTATTATATCATTAAACTATAAACTGTGTAGTCGCAGTCGGTAGATTAGATACACCTGTAACTCGTAATATTATACATATATAAATATAATAATTTATTCAATGTTTATTTACGGTGTCGTATTCGCATTCGACTTTCGGATTATAACCGTTATCATGGCTGGAAAATAATGATATTCCTCTGCCGGCGAAAACTACCGTCATAGCTCGTTTGCAGGTGTCTATCACGAACGGTTTGAAAATTGTGTCCTACGTGCACACACACACACACACACACACACACACACACACACACACACACACACACGCACAGCGATGTTAATAATGACAGCACTCGTGTATAATATATAAGTTATACGTACTTGGTCGACCGTTTTCGACGTGGATAAAAACCACTGAATTATATACGTGTCGCGCGACTCGATATAAAGCACATTATAATAATAACAGCCGTACCCATTTGAATAGTCATATAATTGATTTCCTGTTCGGCGCGTCTTTAATTCCACTGGAATTTCATTTTAAACACATGAATTCGTAATGAATTGTAGTATAGTCGTACGAATAATCGATGCTTTTTTTTCTTTTTTTTTTTTTTATAAACGTATCCTTTGGACTCGTGCCGTTTTATTCGCGATAATTCGACAAAAACGGTTAATGTTGCCGTCCGTAAGCGACCACGTACGTGCGTATACGATTCACAATATTATTTACTTTAACAATGTCAGTTTTGAGAGTTTGCACGCTTCAGAAAATCCGTGTTTTCGAAACACACGCGAATGAAAATCTTCTCCTTAGAGTACGACCGTTTTCGAGCTCAAATCAAATATTTGATTTCAAATCATTGACTGGCTTTATTCGAATCATTCACAAACGAGACAATCGCATTTGTGACAAAGTACGAGTTATATTAAACTGATGTTTAGTATGTGTATGTGTACAGTGTCTCGGCATTCATTACGAAAATTCAGCAACAATAACATGAAATTGAGACTTTGGTCGAATCATTAATAACCGAATAGAATGATAAAAAAATAATAGTAAAAAGTACAATGGGAAACAGTAAAGAAATCGTTTAACATTCATAAACAAATAATTGATTCTACTGATTAAGATTTAAATTAATTTTTTAAAAGTGATAGCTAGTATTCTAAAGTTTTCAAATAGTTTGTATTTTTTTGACTTGAACCAAAATATTTTCTATATTCGTGTTTTTGAAATCGACTGTTAGATCATATGATATCAATATGATTTTTAACGCAATTGTAGTTAGAAAAAGTATTTTGTACATTTGTATTCGTGTATATGATTTATTTGCATGATTCCAAAAACAGGTTTTCTAAAAATTTTAATTTTGAAATATTTTGAAATGCCTTTCTATAAAAATGCCCCGACGCGTACAATGTATTCTATAGCACACACATTTGTAACAATATTTATACATTGTGTGTGTGTGTGTGTGTGTGTGTGTGTGTGTGTGTGTGTGTTTGTGAGTACAACTCACCGAAGTCGCAGACTGGTAATGATAACAAGTTTTCAGATACGTCGACAAACACGCTGTGTCAATTAACATTACATTTTGTACCGACCTGAGTCCTCGTCGGATCTGACTTCGGAATTGACCCAGTTGCGAAAAATAATGTTCTCCTGTTGAAATGTTTATGAACGAAAATCGTCTGTCATACGTATCGATAGAGCCGGTCGAGCGATTCGCGCGTAAAATTGATTGCACTGTGTGTGTGTGTGTGTGTGTGTGTGTGTGTGTGTGTGTCTGTGTGTGTGTGTGTGTGTGTGTGTGTGTGTGTGTGTGTGTGTGTGTGTGTGTGTGTGTGTGTGTGTGTGTGTGTGTGTGTGTGTGTGTGTGTGTGTGTGTGTGTGTGTGTGTGTGTGTGTGTGTGTGGGTTTACGCATGGTACGTTGTGGGATCATGCGTATGGATATGGAGCAGCGCTACGAGATCATTTTTCCTTGTGAGATCCACCCCCCCGGATCTCTTAGCGATTTCGCTGTATTTAGCATTCACATACCAAATAAATGGTATTCCCACTCGAAATTGGCCGGATCTGATTAGACCACATTTTTAAGATTTTGGTGTGTATGAACACACACGTTGTGTGTTTGACACACTACGCCGACGAGATGAGTTAGTTATCTACCCAGAATGAAAGCATTTTATGAGATCCGAATGACGGCAACGTTGCACTTGTGTATTCGAATGATGAACTACCGATTATGTGAGATCCTTGTTTAATTTCTATTTATTTCCCTTATTATGCATTATTATTAATTTGACCATTGAAATTATACAGTTATAACAACCATTTATTAATATCGCTTAATTTAAGAGGTATTATTTATGTGATCAATATAACGTATATTATAGTATAAATATTATAATATCTACTGATGGCCAGACTTCTCTTTTAGGTTGTTTATTGTGTAAGTTATTAATTAACTCAATGTTAAATAAATTTAGCTATCCTCAAAGTATAAGTAAAAACCTAACCTAATATTTTTCGCTACCTTAACATCGAATTTGTAATTATTATTTTATTGTATTTATTATTAACAAACAAAAAAGCTGGTAGGTGAGATAATGGTGGTGCAAGTTCGTATTTCGTCCCTTCGGTCTTCGTACAAGATAATGGTGAAGAGTATATTGAGTTTTAAAGAAACGATAGTTCATATCTTTAGTAAAACGATTCTGTGCAAAACTTCAGTGTTTTATTATATATATTATTCCTATTAATATTAAATGCTTATAGCGTATCGAATGACTTTAATTCTTTATAATCAAAGGATCTACTGTAGGTGGTACTTGGTATATTATTTAGTAATTTTTTTTAAATTCAAAACTTGATATATCTCATATGTATAATATATTATATATATATATATATATATATATATATATATATAAAATATATTATATTATCTATGTAAATAAACAAAACGCTCTTTTGTATATTGTATTAATGAAGTCTGGAAGAATACAAATTATTTCTGTGGCTAATTCATTTAAAACTCTTAAACATTTGTAGTTTAATATATTTCATTGTTTTTACAGTAATATAATTTATAAAAATACAAATGGTCTTTTTTTATATAATTTAAATGGATATATTAAAAACTTAAAATTGAGAAGATATTATGTGTATGTTACATCGTTAAAAGATCCAAAAGGTTATGACAGAATCAAATTTAAAATATAACTTGTTGGGACCCATTTAAGCATTAATGGCGTATAGAAATCAAATAACGTTACGAGATCCGATTTTTTTCCATATCGATATAAATAATTTAATTATAATATACTCTTGAATTTTATTTTGATCTTTCTCAAGATTGTATGGGTTTTACCCAATTTCTGAAGGCCGCTGATGACACGTGTCACAATGAGGTTTGTTATCGATTATTTTATTTGTTATAAGTTATAACATTATCAAAATTTAAAATGAACTAACCTTATGAGATCCTGTAAACTGTATAATGTAATAAGATTATTTTTAAATAATCACTGAAAAAAGTAAACATTTTTCAGTTGTGTGGTAATTTTAAACGATTACAGAGCATACATAATTTTATTTGTTATTATTATAATAATATACAGTTACACTATACATGGATGCTCAGTGACTGATCTAGGATATCGTTTTGAGGAAGGCCCAATAATTATTTTTATATAGAACTTATAAAAAAACTTATAATTGTAAAATGGTATATGAAAATATATTATAATAAATCAGCAACAACAAACAGTAAATATAGCAAATATATAATATATTTATCTTTGCGCAAATTAGATTTTATGATGTATATTGTACAAAATATAATAATATTAGTGATTACTGAGTCTATGTTATGTGTTACATTATATCATTACATGGTGTAAACGAGTGTTCTTTTAATGTGGCAACGTTGCAATGATCTCGTAAAGTATTATTTATTCAAGTAGACAACATATCTGGATCTCATATGATGCATTCCTTGTCATAAAACACACTGTATGATCTAACAAAGTATGCTATATTTTGATACACACCCTGGATCTCGAAACGATATATTAGGCAAAAAAAAATTCTTGAGTGTTTCATTAAGTTAAATACCACATACTATTAAACTTTTAATTTTAATATTTCCTTGTTTTATCCAGATTATCTTAAATTAATATTTCAAGTGGATCCCATAAAGTAGCAACTTTCTTACGGATCTGATAACATACGCTACACGTGTATGTGTGTGTGTGTGTGTGTGTGTGTGTGTGTGTGTGTGTGTGTGTGTGTGTGTGCAGTGTATGAAATGTCGCGCGTTCATATACGAATGTGCGTAATGCCACCACTGCATAGAGATTGGTGTGAATTCTAAATTTTACCAAAATGCCAAAACGTTATAACGTCCGCCGTACACGATTATAATGTATACGGCATACGTGAATAGCAATAAGTTATTACCTGTTACATACCAAAATTATTTTGCATATTTTGTCCTTCTTCAGTGCATATTTTAAAATTTTAAATGCACATAAATCCGGCCTTTACTAATAAAGAACGATTGGACGTAGTCACTTCCGTTAACCGAATCGAACAATGATATACGTTAAAATAATAATTGTCGTTACGCGATGCAAATACTGTTATGCGTTTGACGCGATGAGTTCGATGTTGTAATTTTTTTTTCACTACTACAAAAAAAAAAAAAAATACCGCGCTTCCAATTGGTGCAGTTATCGTTTCCATCGTTAATCTAATTTATCAAATGACGTAATTTATATTTTAGTATCGTTTGACGTGGAACATCGATATTGCTATGTTTTACATATAGTATACGCGCGTATAGCGTTATAAAAACGTGATAGTTATATTATTATTTACGCTACGGGCTATTTTTTATTTATTTATTTATTTTTTTTTTAACTGTAGACGACTAAATGGCAGTGAGATTTTTTTTTTTTTTTAATTCATAGTGAAATAGAAGATCTATTGATTTCACAGTGACGGTTACTTTTTGTCCTTTTTTTTATCGTTCAAAAACACGTTTTAAAAAAGTAGATTTTGTTTAAAAGTTGCATTATGCTCTCTGTAGATCAGAAATAATTGTTCTCTCTCTCTCTCTCTCTCTCTCTCTCTCTCTCTCTCTCTCTTTCTTTCTCTGTACTTTAGATAAATGAATTTGCCTTTATCCTCAAAAGTTTTTCCATTTATTTAAGAAAATCTATCGTAAAAACGGCCAAATTTGCCGTTAGGAATCTTGTAAACAAACAAGATTTTCATCAAATTGATCAAGTTATTTGATCCTGACTCTCAAAAGTCCACAATGGAATTTCGCATGTATAATCTTCACGAAAAACCAACTACGCTCTTTTAATAACACCACAATAGATGTTCAAAAAAATGACTTCCTTTTTGACTATAACTAAATATTTATCATTATTAAATTCGTTTTTTTTTTTATGATAACATTTTTGATTTTTGACCTGAAAATTCAATATCATCTTCCTCGTGTACTTAATCGTTCTGAAACATTTCGAAAACCACTAATAAGAATTTTTTACATGCATTTAAAGTTAGCATTTTAATTCTTCTATATAACCCCGGAGCTTGGTTGAGAAATCACAGTTTTCATTCGTTTGGTTTTACTAGAGAAATTATTTATCATTTCTTTCGAAAATCAAATACCCCAAACTTCAATATTATCTGATCTGGTGAGCTCGATTGTGCGAATTACGTCCAGTTTTTTTTTTTTTTTTTTTGCTCAGGAAAAGTTTTATTTTTATCCCCGATCACGCCGGTCATTAGGTACTCGCCGTTTCCGCAAGTCTCACTACGAGTGCGAAACATACATCTTACATGCATCTTTAGATGTATGTGAATGAACACACGATTTGTTTTCTTTTGTCGGGTCTGTAACCTACATCAATCTAAATGTATATTGTCGTACGGACTTCCGAGCACACGGGTAAAGCAGAATAATAATATCACGCTAGCTGACGAAATCGATGATAATGGTATTTGTTACTGTTTCGAAATTTTGAAAACATTCACAAAAATAAATAAATGTTCAAAGAAAATTGCGCGAGAATCCTGTGTTGGTCGTATTTAATAACGATTAGGAACTAACATGGTGCAATAGACTATTTAATCCATTCGGACAGAGTAATATGACATTAAAAAAAATAAAATGTGCTCTACAAATATTTCATTACAAATCTGAATATGAACGTTTTATAAATTATGCCATTGTTGTTGAAATTAGGTCAAGAATGGTTTGTGAATGAGAAATAAAGTTTCGACTCCCAATATGCTAATTTTATATAAACTGATAAACATATAATGATACGAGTTAAGTATAGTTTGATGTTTTTGAAAAAATATCATTTACTTTCTTATATTTTAATAAAGTATTTAAAACCATGTAGTTCTGTTGTAACCAAACATAATTTTAGAGTAATACAAATTAAATTAAAAAGTTTCAGTGTAATATAATATATTATTATTTAAATACTGTTTACGTATTTTACGGTTATTTGTATAATTTTTGGTGAGATATAATAATTTATTAAAGTGTGTATAAAAAAAAATCCTGACTTACGATTTTTGAATTTTTTGTTAGGATAATTAGGTAGGTATTATGAGTAAGGTCATATTAAATTTTCAGAACTTTTTGTCAAATATTTAAAATTATATTACATAAAAACTTTCAAACAATTTGGAAAATTAAAAGTTCTATATTTAAGTCAAAAGTGCTATAATTGTTCTGAAAATGTAGTCCAATATAAAAAAGTATGTATTTGATATTAGATAAAATTTTCAAGTTTCTAGCTTCAATACTTTTCGATTTATGACTAAATACCTAAAATCTGAACAGTGAAAATCTCGTTTACGGCGGATTTTTACCGATTTTACCGTTTTTACTCAGTTTTTCGATCGTTATTCTTGATTACTGGAAAAACTATGGAGATTTTGGAAAAATGACCTCTCTAAAGTACCATCTCAGTTCAATTTCAAATCTAAAAAGTTGCTGGATGAAACTTTTGGACAAGGATTTCTATACGAAAAAGTGTTTACAGAAAAAAAAAAAAAAAAAAAAAAATAAACATCATTGTAAAACCATAAGATCCTTCGCTTCACTCAGAATCTAAAATATATTTAATACTTTTGAACACGAGAATATTCAGAGGGACCCAGCATTCTGTTTTTGAGAAATAAATAAATAATAATAATAATATAATACATTTGATTTTCGTCGTAAATTATTATTTTTATTTACTATCACTCTCACTTGATATTCATTGAACAACTTTTAGATTCTGAGTGAAGCGAAGGATCTTATGGTTTTACAATGATGTTTATTATTTTTTTTTTTTTTTTTCTGTAAACACTTTTTCGTATAGAAATCCTTGTACAAAAGTTTCGTCCAGCAACTTTTTAGATTCGAAATTGAACTGAGGTGGTACTTTAAAGTGGTCATTTTTCCAAAATCTCCATAGTTTTTCCAGTAATCAAGAATAACGATCGAAAAACTGAGTGAAAACGGTAAAATCGGTAAAAATCCGCCGTAAACGAGATTTTCACTGTTCAGATTTTAGGTATTTAGTCATAAATCGAAAAATATTGGAGCTAGAAACTTGAAAACTTTATCCAATATCAAATACATAATTTTTTATATTGGACAACATTTTCAGAATAATTATAGCACTTTTGACTAAATATAGAACTTTTAATTTACCAAATTGTTTGAAAGTTTTTATGTAATATAATTTTAAATATTTGACAAAAAGTTCTGAAAATTTAATATGACCTTACTCATATCCTGACTCAGGATTTTTTTTATACACACTTTAATAAATTATTATACGATTTTTTTCGATATTGTCTGATTTCTTTTAAGTTTATTTCTAATGAGTTATAATTGTTATAACAATTGAAGTTTAAATGAGTTCTATCTAATTGAATATTTTATGAGGGTTTAATTACAAAATAACTCACCAAAAATTATACAAACAACCGTAAAATACGTAAACAGTATTTAAATAATAATATATTATATTACACTGAAACTTTGCTCAGAATCGTTTTATACTAAAGAAATGAGTAGTCATTTCTTTAAAACTTAATACATTCATCACCAATATCTTGTTCGAGGACCGAAGGGACGAAGGACGAACTTGCACCACCATCATCTCACTTACCAGCTTTTTTAATTTAATTGAAATATTTTTTCTCACGAAATTTTAATTTTATTTGTCTAAGAATAAAATTCCAATTTTAATTACTAAATAAACGTTTAGCAGTAATTTACAGCACAATGAAGTAAATTCTTCTGTACTTATACTATAAATAAGAAAATTGCAGTTCAATATATTTTATGAGAAAATTGAAATTATGAACTTGAAGATAATTTAAATTTTTTGTAGTGTTCAATTGTAAAATTGCATTTTTTAACTTTTTGTAATTTTCTCGATGTTATAATTTGTATTCTAAAATAAAAAGTAAAAACACATAATTTTATCGGATATTTTCAAATGTTATTTTGTAAACAGTCTGTGTTGTATTAAAAAAAAAAGTATTTCCTAAAGAATTAAAAATGAATCGATTATTGAAAATGAAAGGGGTTAATCCAAACATTTAAAATTCAGGAGAGTTAAAAATAACTGTTTTTCTCATAACATTTTACTTTGGAAAAATCGTAAAATATTTTGAACTCTTATGTACGATATTTATTTGAATTTTTCAAATTTTTTTATATTAACATTAATTGTTTTAATCGAATAAAAATATAAATAAATTAATCCTTTTCATAAAGATACGAGTTACACGACTCTATTCATAATTACAATTACTAATTTATTTATGGCATGTGTGCAATAGAGTGATGTAAACCAAAACTACTGAGCCAATTTATTTTATTATGAATTTTAAATATATCAATCATAAAATAGTAATTTTTTTCAATTTAATTTAAATGTATAACGTCTTAGTTATCATAATATAAATCATATAAATATCTATTATAAACATTTGATTCCTTTTATAAGTAAAATATTCATCTTTGGCCACAACATAAATTCATTAAAAAAATAATAATTTTCAAAAAAAAAAAAATATATATATATATATAACTCATTAACTTCCACGAATAAATGATTCAAGTATACTGGACTAAATATAGTATTATATCATTTTCGAAATATTCATTACGTATTATTCTTGTTAAAAGACACATTAGACAGAAAGTAAGTTTTACAATATGTTACTCGATAATTAATTAGTTATGTCATCCGTGTCTAAAAGAAACTGAAAACTAAGTAGGTGTTGTACTAGGTATGGATGATGAATGTACAATATACAAGTACAATAATTTGTATACATATTTTATTTTTTTGGAACCACTGACCTCTGTTGTAATAAAAACTCACTTCAAGGTCTTACCTTACTTTGGTGTTGTTTGTTTGAATGTTATAATAGTAATGATAATAATCGGTTTGCAAACACTCACCAGTTTTTCTATCACAAAGAAATTTTGCCATAAAATAAATATCATCAACGAAAATCTTGACATAAAATATGTATTAAAAACTATATTCGTTATTTCGGGTAATCAGTAGTAAACAACACTGTGGATAAATTCAGTCGGTGCGTACATAAAAAATATTAAAAAAAAAAATATATATATATGTAAGAAATTTAAAACTCATTAATTACTTACACTCACACATCATATTAACGTGTAGATTGTATACAAATAAAACAAACTCGTTTATTTTCACACAGTCGATAGTAAAAAAAAAATATGACAAGTTGCAAGTATAAATGAAGAAAGAACGATTAGGACGGAAAACAACTCGAATGAAAATGCCCGTCCACCGAGAGAATATCAGGTACAAACTTGAGTTTAAAACTTATATTCAAAATAAATATTTACTACGATATGTTTTGCTATTTTTTTTTAAGATTTTTATTCATTGAAAGCACAGTATACCCAATTCCTAAGTATACGCTCTCTGGATATTATTATTATAGGCCCAAAGTTTATGAAGCTATAAATATTGAATACACGTTTCCATTATATACGTTTATAAATACTTAAAGGCGTTCCGTTGAAAATGAAATGATATGATACATAAATCCAACCGAAAATTCAAAATAAAACTGCTGTGTCATCGACGCAAGTCCTAAAAAACTAATTTGATTGGACTAATGTCGAGAAAATCATGAACAAGTCCATTTTGATACTTTCTACACTTTCTTCTATTGTAATTATCAAGCCGGTACGTAGCACTACAGTGCCCGTTAAAAAAATTGTAAAAAACGTAACGGACGAAAGCTTGACAGCAACGTTTATTCAAAACAGCCTACACGCGTCACTAAAATTCCGACATACGCTATTCAAGTGTTCGATTTCTCAATTTAGTTGTGCAGTCGACAAAAAAAAAAAAACAAAAATTATGATTTGTTATAAATGACATTGATATATTTTAAATACTTTGTTGGCTATATTGTTGGCTAATATTGATAAAGAGAATATTTGTGTGAATCGATTCAAGACCATTCCTTAAAAGAATTTTGTATCTAGGTATAATTGTCAGTGATGAATACTCTCCTGTAACAATCATTACTCAATAGAACCGATTGCAATAAACACTGGTACAAAAATTAGGCCATATGTTTTTTGGAGTGTAAATTTAAAGGAGAGATACTCAACGTGCGAAAAACTCGACAGTCGCTCGAGAGGCAAAATATATATGACCACCTGTTGTTATACCATATATCTTGTCATAATGTATTTTTCTTATGAGAATGTTTTGTAAAGTAAAGTATACCTACTTTAAGTGAAAGTTCTATTTTTTAAATATAATTTTAAAATTATACCTATTACATACGTTTATACTTGTGTGATAATTTATAAGAGCGTTCTGTCTTCATTTACATGTGTGTGTGTGTGTGTGTGTGTGTGTGTGTGTGTGTGTGTGTGTGTGTGTGTGTGTGTGTGTGTGTGTGTGTGTGTGTGTGTGTGTGTGTGTGTGTGTGTGTAATTCAAAAAGTAGTATCCGACTACCACGTTAGCACAGTATAAAGCTACCCTGTTCTTTCCGCCGTGTTTTTATAATTTTCTCGAAAACAATTGAGAAATTATAAAAATATTTGAACTTTTTTTTTTTTTTTGATCATTCTTTCTGAATATGTAACGAGCATGGACTTATTCACGGATTTATTTTTTTCTCAACGACACGTGCAAACACTCGTGTATCAAATAATGTTGTTTTGTCATAACATAACCGTCGAAGCTCGAGGATATACAAGACACGTTGCAATTTACAATAATAAATTATCAAACAGTGGAAAAAATAATATTTAAGCGAACATCGTACTGCTGGAATGGTATGTTTCTCCTTCCAATAATTGATTATAACGACAACAGAAGACGAGCATTATCTAGGAAAAATATTTTTCTTCGTTTTCGAAATGCACGAGACATGATAGTTACAAGCAGCATTAGTAATAATAAGTATTAGCTGCAGTTAGATTGAACATTAGTGGAACGAATTTAAATAATGGGAAAAAACAATGCAAAGCGCCGTCGTGTCCATTGCGTCGATCGACTAAACCGCCGAGATGCAGAACCACCGACAAAGGTAATATGTAAGTTGTAAGGGCGGACGGATAGTGTGAGCGCCAAAACATGCGAACATTATATCAAGTTTATTCTATCACATCGCACAGATGAAAACGTCTCACGTCAACACAACACAAATATGCACAGTCGACTATATCGGTAACTCGAAGTTCAAGGGGGAAAAAAAATTCGACTTACTGAAAATTTCGAGTTATCAAAAACTTTTAAAAAGTCTGTTTATTTTTAAATTATTTTACATTAAAGAAATTTCAAAAATGTTTTCTTACATTCCTACTCACGTATTATCATTCCGAAAGAATCGGTGTAAAGTCAATTGTTTTTGTTTATTTAAAACATTGTTCTCAATTCTATTTTCTAAAATACCTAGTGGTTTAAATACATTTTCCATACCTTCATTGCTTTCAATATATTTACGTAATGTTTCTAATGCAAGTGTCGCTTTTTTATTTGTAATGGTGGATTGTATTTGTTGTCTTCAATTGTTTCTTCGTTATCTTCGTCCAATATATCGGCGATAATATCGTTCTCAATCCGTTCTCCACAAATCTCCAAATTTTCATCAACATTGACGTATGACGTAAAAGTTTCATTAGGATTTATTTTCGCATTTAATTGATCCCATGCATCGTTATTATCGTTAGAAGGTTCACAAGGAATATTTTCCTTATACATGTATGGAGTTATCAAGGTTTAAATGACAAATATGTAGTTGACCATAATGGTCGGGTTTTACGAAAAATAATCGCCTTGATAAACTATTTGAAATTAAATTCTAAATTTGGATAAGAAAATTCGAGATATCGAAAACTTATCAAATTAATTTTCGAGTTAACAAGATTATTTAAACATTAATGCTGGGTCGCACCAAATATTTACACAGAGATAAATTTGTTTAACTGATGTTAAAATAAAATCCGTTGCCTAAACCATGTTTCAAATGTTATCTGTTGTTAAAAATTTACTTTATCACCGGTTAAATTAGAGGGTGATTTATCGCCGTATAAAATTTTACGCACGGTTAAATTACGCTATCAATGTTTTGTGGTCATTATTTAATATTGATAAATATATCATTCTATATTTTTATTTCATTGTAATATTATATAATATATGTATTGAGTTTCAATAGATTTTTAATTAGTTATCACAAAATAAACCTTAATTAGAGCTCTCACAACAGACATATTTAAATTATACACACAAGTATAAATCAGTTTGTCATTGATAAGACCCGATGCTATGATTACGATGATAATATCAGCTTGTATTGCAGGTACCATTTATTTGTAAACCAGTATTTTGGTAATAACCTAAATATAAAACAACGGTTGTGCAACACTCTTAAATTTAACAAGTGTTAATTTAAAAAACGTTAATTTATCATTATATTAAAATTTAACACGAGGAAAAATAATTCACCGATAGATAACGACTAGTTTGGTGCAACCGGGTGTAAGTGTTACTGTTATTACTTATTTGAATGGTAATTTTAATTGTTTGAGATATCGAAAATTTTGATTTACCGAGAGTAGACTGTATTATAATTGGGCGGGTCGAGACAAAATAGAAGTTTTTTCGTTATGCTTGGATAGAAAGAATATTGAATTCTTGCGAAAAACTTTGATCATCACAACTTTAAGCTCCTTTCATTAAGCTTCCTTAATATACACATAATATGCATACATATATAATATATATATACATTAAGCTCAGAGGATGGTCGAAAGTCTAGATCACGCGCGCAGACAAAGTAAACAAATCGTGGATGCGGTCGGTGGCCGGTAAAATTAATGTGAACAAAATATAATACGGACAAGGTATGGCCAAACATTTATAAATGTTGAACTGACGGCTTGGAAATTCGCTTCGGCTAATTAAACAGTTAAGTTCGGCCATTAACGGTCTAAAGCATCCAATAGAGTAGACACGCGAGTACATATTGAGCAAAACCTTTGAACCTCGAATAGAAAAGCGCTACGATAATGTAAAGTCACCCGATTATTACCCAGAATATGAGCGATGACAGCAAAAATGAACGACAGGAGCGCGTTACGAGATGGGATCCGCATCAATATCCGTGGTGATCCGGTTGATGAATTACGACCCTTTTTTTATATTTTTACGCTGTAGAAAAAAGTGAGGAAAATGTTAAATCTTATATTCTATGGCAGCGGGTGCCAAACTGTGAGGCGCGCCTCCCTTGGGAGCCACAAGCATTTAGCAGGGGAGACGCAAAGGATCCATAAAGGATAAAATTTAAAAGAACAAGGTAAGTTTAGCCCAAAAATTGTCAAATGTGTTTGAACTTATTTATAGTAAGTAGTAATACGACAATCGTATATGATGGAAATTTCAAGTTCCTAGCAACATTACTTTTAGAGTAATGACGAAATTACTGACGTCGATTTAATGAGTGTCGTTTACGTCGAATTTAGCAGTTTTTTTTCCATTTAAGTCTGTTTTTCCGCTCGCCTGGAAAAACTATTGAGACAAGAACTTGATGAACCCACAAAGTTCCATCAACATCGAATTTCCGATCTATTGCGTTGCTGGATTTATCTATTCGCGGGAGGCGCAATTGATTATTTTTATTTTTAGGGACGCGTGAATCAAAATAGTTTGGGAACCACTGTTCTATGGGATACAACGTCCAAAGTAAATAATACAATTAAGTGTTTACCGTGAATTTTTATTCGTTTTTCTTTATGATGTCTGAATTGTTCCAATTCATAATAGGCTGTCGATGGCTTATCGATATTAAGCATCTATTCAAGTGGCCGTTGAAGGATTATCGGACGATCTTCTTCTTAGGGTCAACAACCCGATGGTTGGTTTGCAACGACTAAGAGGAGTTGTACCCAAGAAACGGTTACTGTGCAGTGGTTTCTATGTGTTTCGAAAATCCAAAATAATCGATAAAGTAAACACACGAAAACGAAACATTTAATAAATAATTTTTTTTTCTCTTACGAACATGGCCTGATGTACGGGTGGTTTTCGTGTAGCTTCTTGGGGGGAAAGGGGGCAAAGTCAAAGGATATATAGTTTGCGTGTACACACATTTATGAAACACGTCTTACGCTTTAACGACTGTTAGACTTACTGTTTACCCAAGTCGACGAGGATAGGGGGGACGACGCGCCTACGCATATAGCCCCCTCAAAACCGCCATCGCTTTGACGGATAACCTTAACTAATATTAAACGGCCACCAAAATGTTTTCGCTACGCCGTACACGGCAAACGGTATGGATAAACTAATATAGGTACGTATGCCCACGTCGTGTTCAAAGCGAAATCAATGGCCCGTACTCGAACGATCGTTCAGATCACGAGATAAACGAGGGGCGGATAGCGAGTCCCGCAGACCGAGGCGAATTTTCCGTGGTCATCGCGCGGCCCCGTGCCGATGAGGTCGTTAAACACGTCACTGTAACGTGCGATAAAACCGCACTGTCGGCGGACGCCCGATGACGGGACTTTGAATATTTGGCGACCCGTCGTGATGAAAATATGTAAATCGTCTGTACAGCACGCGGCGACGGCGGCGGCGGCGGCGAGGGTATTCGACACGATCGATCACACGGTCTCGAGAATTCATTTAAACGTAAAATAAATGACGTCGACATGATGTCTAGACGAAAAGTTTTCACTGCGGCCAAGACTCGCTCACGTGAGTGGAGACGGAGTGACTTGAACAAATATTGTATACGCTGTTTTTCCACAAAGACGGGGTCATGAAACGTATAGACTGTGCACTCGAAAGCGAGAGATTCCACGAACTCGGTTATTATAATAATAATAATAATAATAATAACGGTGGAAAAGGACGGAACGGAATCGATATTATTGTGTTTTCCGCTCGAGGATATACGTACGTACAAGTGTGTTGGACGTAAATAGTTCCGCGATTCGAACGTAATGCAAGAAAGACGGACGACGTACTCTTCGATATAATCACAGTGGCCAAACGATAACACTCGGGGCAAACTCGTCGTGGCCGAAGAAATAATGATATGGCACGATTCAGGAGCGCGCCCGAGTGTTTACAGTCGTTGCTGGAGCCGTAGAGAAACATTTTTGATCTTACAGCGGATCGTTGTTTATTAATTTAAGGCTCGGAAGTTGATGACCTTAAAAACGTCAAAAAATGATTTAAAAAAAAAAAAAATGCAACTATGACATAAAAATCACAAAAAATGTCCTTAAAAAATTACAAATATTTGTTTTAAATTTATAAAAATACGTTTTTTTTTAAATATTTTATTCGATATTACTATACGATTCTACATACATTTTATCAAAGCTTAATTAAGCACAAAACTTTGACTCTGTTTTAAATGTTTGCGCTCAATACAATTTTTATGTTTTATACGGGAAATGTGTTGTTCAATAGTGAATTTTTTTTCTGATGCCACCTTTACCTCACATACTCTACAGTAAAGAACTGTGCCATCGGAAGAAAAATTGGTGAGATAAAATCGGATAGGTACTAATCTTAGTCCGTGGTAATTTCCATGTTTTAAGTTATAGGCATAGACAAGAAACGATGAGAAGTGAACTAGGGTGAAATCAGTAAAAATGAATAAAAACGTGGGAAAATGACCTAAAAATATCAAAAAATGACTTAAAAAGTAATAAACAACAAAAAATGCAAAATAAAAATTAGTTATTCAGATTCAGATGCTAATAAAACACAATTGTGGCCCGGAGAGCATCGTCTAAAAAGTTCCAAAAAAAAAAAAAAAAAAAAAAATGCAAAATATATCAATTTCCGAGCCCTATTTATTATGATAAATATTATTTTTAGTGACGGTGTATAAAACGTGCAATGGATGTACTGCGAATTCGAATAGTTTTTGTTTAGTAAATCGTACAAATTTATCATTTCTAAGGGCAATCGCTCATAACATTTAATGCGATTTCTGTGCCTGCAGTTTATTAGTTAAATTTTCGATATCAGCTTGCAGACTTGTTATTGAGACTCGTAATACAGCTCGTAAATGACATCACTAAGGCGCGAAGAGTGCTTACTTTTTCTGTACTTCACAATGGAAAATGTCTGCTCACATATATATATGTACTTGCAAACGCCGCTATAAGTTTTTGTGCGAATTGTCTGATTCCAGGGAAGGTAGATATTGGAAGACAACTATAAAATTGAGGCAAACTAGTTGCTTCCCGAAAATAATTTTTTAGAACCTCATCATTTTGAAGTTCAATGACTTCCATTTATAAATTATTCTTGACATTATTTATGTCCACATAAACGCACTATATATTAGGTACAAACGCAAACAGTCACACGTACGTTGTAATACTAATCACTACAAACTCAAAGTAACTATATGAATGTCACTGAGTAGTACAGCCATCATTATCTTCAACTTCGATTAGATAATAATAATTTTAATTAAATCGTAAGTAGTGTAATGTTTTTATTATTATTAATTTTTGACACGTATTTATTTACAATTATTAGTTGTATTATTTTGAATGTAAGATTAATTTTTATATAACATAATATAATATAATCATTTATTGAAATTTTGAATAATTTTTCACACAAATTTATTTATAATACCTATAATTTGATAGTGTCGGGCAATTGAATGTCGGGAAAGTGTTATGATCCCGTAAAAAATCATACAAGTGTATACATTATACATGTATACGTATTCACGTAAGGGTACTGAAACACAATAAATGCGTATTGTATACCGTGTATTTCTTTTTTAGGGTAAGTAGTGCCTCCTAATATACGAAATATTTCTGCGCGACCTCGAATTCAAATGGAATTTTTTGGGAGAAGAGTCGCGGGCAACACCGAAATACGAATTTTCGGACGGTTTTCTCGTGCGGCACGGACTTGTGTTATTTTTTTAAACGGCACCGCTTGTTTTCGACACCCGCACGTGATATCAATATAATTACAATCGGATCTCGATAATTCTATCCTTCAACGATTCGAAATCTTCGGTAATTCGAAGTAAATACTCGGTCCCTTGAAAATCACGCGGTAATTCGAACAAAAACAATGCATTACAGTACCTACACTCGGTAATTCGGAATTAAATTTTGGGAAAACTGGCCACTAACACTTGACAATTCGAAATATCATTCGTTCAACGCTCAGAAATTCGAAGTGTATTCCCCTAATGTATTTTATCTGTATTCTCATGATCTTTTTGTTAATAATTTACTCTGAAATCGTGTAGAATTATTTAGCTTATTATTTTCGACAACTATAGAATATTATCGTAAGAACCTGATGGTTTTATTTCTTAATCGTCTCCAATCGTGATTTAACTTGAGTCGTCGATAGCCGTCAGCCGAATGTAACTTTATTTAGATCTTACTCTCTATAATTCGATTTTTAGATTCTGAGTGAAGCAAAGGATCTTATGGTTTTACAATGATGTTTATTTTTTAGATTCTGAGTGAAGCGAAGGCTCTTATGGTTTTACAATGATGTTTATTTTATTTTTTTTTTTTATTTTTTACTTTTTGTTTTTTCTGTAAACACTTTTTCGTATAGAAATCGTTGTCCAAAAGTTTCGTCCAGCAACTTTTTAGATTCGAAATTGAACTGAGATGGTACTTTAGAGAGGTCATTTTTCCAAAATCTCCATAGTTTTTCCAGTAATCAAGAATAACTATCGAAAAACTGAGTAAAAACGGTAAAATCGGTAAAAATCCGCCGTAAACGAGATTTTCACTGTTCAGATTTTAGGTATTTAGTCATAAATCGAAAAGTATTGAAGCTAGAAACTTGAAAATTTTATCCAATATCAAATACATACTTTTTTATATTGGAAAATATTTTCAGAACAATTATAGCACTTTTGACTTAAATATAGAACTTATAATTTACCAAATTGTTTGAAAGTTTTTATGTAATATAATTTTAAATATTTGACAAAAAGTTCTGAAAATTTAATATGACCTTACTCACATACCTACCTAATTATCCTAACAAAAGTTCAAAAATCGTTAGTCAGGATTTTTTTTTATACACACTTTAATAAATTATTATACGATTTTTTTCGATATTGTCTGATTTCTTTTAAGTTTATTTCTAATGAGTTATAATTGTTATAACAATTGAAGTTTAAATGAGTTATATCTAATTGAATATTTTATGAGGGTTTAATTACAAAATAACTCACCAAAAATTATACAAATAACCGTAAAATACGTAAACAGTATTTAAATAATAATATATTATATTACACTGAAGCTTTGCTCAGAATCGTTTTATACTAAAGAAATGAGTCATCATTTCTTTAAAACTTAATACATTCATCACCAATATCTTGTCCGAGGACCGAAGGGACGATGGACGAACTTGTACCACCATCATCTCACTTACCAGCTTTTTTTTTTTTGTTCTCGTCATTTCGGTCCCGTCAACTTAGAATTATCGAGAGTCGACTGTAACGTCATTACGTCGTCGTCTTCCATAAACACTGACTGCTTGTTTTTATTCCGACGATTACAAAAATACACATCACAGCGCCGCGGCATTGTACACGGCCCGCGTACACCGACAATTTTTACACGGGCGGCAAACGTCGTAACACGCCGCGGTTCTGAGTCGGTGTTATTTTCCAATCGAGACGTTGTTTTATTCCGTCCGGCCAATAATTATTATTATCAACGTTGTTTGTATATTTATTCGCTCTCTAATAGAGAATTACATATTTATTAATTACCGTTGCACAAGTTTTGCTGAAATGACTAATGGTAATTTCAAAACGTGCTAATGTATGATATCGTAATCACAACAAATGATTCCACCGCGTATAATTACACAGAAATTAAGCGTTCGAATATTATAATGGTCGTGATTTTTTTTTCCACGATCTATCGGTGGATGTGATAAACATACGGGCATTTCGTAGCTACTGAACCGACAGCCTACGTTATTATAGCGACCGCCGCTGGCCCGCGGCCGTTCAACACTGTGTGATGTTTGTTTAAATAATTCGTGTCGACGTTTTTCCACCGGAAAGTTTTGAAAATAATTCCATTGTTTGGAACGTATGATAGTCCCCGTGCTTATCATAGTATTCACTTTTTGTTCGATTATCGAGAGGCAGATTATAAAATTAAATATTAGATTAAAAACAAAAAAACAAAAACAAAAAGAGAAAAAATCGAACTCAAAAGTACCAGTATCAGTATATAGGTATTCTGTAGACGATTTATTCACATGCATATTTCGTTCAATATTTAATATTGAGAGTTTTATTTACTTTGCACAAACAAGCAATTATATTAAATAAACGTCGACTCGGAATTAAAAAAAAAAAAAAAAAACGGATCAACGGTTGGAATATAAACGACAAAACGAATACAATTTTAAATTGTCGACACACACACACACACACACACACACACACACACACACACACACACACACACACACACACACACACACAATGATTGATATCCAGATACAGTGTGCAAATCTACGTAATCCAAGGTTGTGTATAAAATGCATGATTCTAAAATATAACGTCAGAATAATTCCGATTCGACCGACTCAATTAAATAGAGGTACGTAATTCAATATTATAATGATGATGATGATGATATAGAAATAAATATTAATCAAACTGAGAGATTTGAATGTAATTGATAGTTTGTTTTACGGAGAAACAACATCTGAAATCGTTTAAATACAACATTTTTGGCCTCGGTACTTAAATGTCTTGAAAAAATCGAATAAATTATGCATTCTCAAATTAACTTCAACCTATCTACGGCATTAGCGTAATGCGTGCTTGCAAATTGAATGTGTCGTGTCATTGAGCTAAAAAAATATTTTCGAGTTCACATTGAATACATTACGTAGATATAAACGCATTATATACCTACAGTGTATCGGATGGGTTTTCAAGCGCACAAAGTGCTCTTATCGTTTTCAACCCTAAACAATTAACTAATAAAACTTATTTTACGTACGAATCGAAACGCTAATAAAATGACATTTTTGTGATAAAAATAATTTTTATCTGAGAAATAGTTAAGTATTTTGATTTCCTGAAATGATAACTTCTGCTTATAATCATTATATTTTAAAAGAAAATACGTTTTCACTACGAGCATTCGGATATTTCAATTTTTTTTTATTATTGAACATAATATATTTTAAGTCATGTACTTACACGTTTAAAATCCTAGGGTAGCTGAGTAGAGGATGTTCGTCATGTCGGCTCCAGCACACTATGTTAAGACTCAAGAAATGTTTATCACTTGACTAGCAAGTTGTTGGTTAGATAAAAAGAATTTTCAAAAATTAAAATTCTTTTTCGTAATATTTATTTTAAAATAGTGCACGCTTTCATTTCAGAATTCTAAAAAAACTCGAAAAATCTCGTAAATCAAAAAAAAAAAAAAAAAACGTCAAATACGGACGTGTCTGAAAAATCACCGTGTCATATAATCTGGGTTGATAGATCGTACAATATATACGATACAGCATCGACGTAGCACGAATTTACATTAAACGTTATGCTATCATTCGTCCGATCTGCCAAATCATTATATGAAATAATCACGTTATTACCGTCATTGATCTCTATTTATTTTACTAAGTAAACACAAATGAACCGCAAATACCAATACGTACATTGTTTATGGTTTACATTTCGTGATCATGATATTATTATTATTATTTCACGTGAAGTTACGAAAGTATTTTGGCCAGCGTTCAAGTGTGCAGCATGCCGTCACAGAAAAAAGTCGAGTTATCCGTGTAAAAAAATAAATAAATAAATAAATAATATTAATAAAACATTTCGTTGTTGAGGAAATAATAAATATTACATATACATGCATAATATATATATATATATACGTATTATTCATCGGCTGAATACATTTTTTTCTCATTTAAATTTAGATGAATCGTTGTTTTTACAATCGCCCGAGTTGTATTTACATTACAGCTTCATTTCAAGGTTGAACGAATGAAAGGCTACCGCGTTGTCGTAGTTTGTATTTCTTCATTTGCACCGTAGTCAATATTACTATAAAAAAATTTCATTATTTTTAATTTTTTTTTTTTATTTCGATAATTAACATAAAAAAAAAAAACAGAAAAATCGCATTTATTATAGTAATGATAAAAGTTAAAAACGTACCGGTAATTTTTTTTCCCTCGAGTTTGTTTTAATCTCTACGACCGACGAACGCCATACGATATAATTTCGTATTATTATTATTATTATTACTATATTGTTGAATACAAAATAACGTTTATTAGAAACGTCGTCGTGAAAACGCATCCAAACGAAATTAATACCTCGTGTTTACGTATCGAACAAATTTGGCACGAAACGTTCTCGATTTACTGTTATGAAAAATCTTCTTTCTCGCACAACACACACACACACACACACACAAACACATAAATGCACACGCACATACACGTGTGCGTGCGCGAAGAGAAAAGAAAATATTTTCATGCGTACGCTCGCTGTTTATGATTACGATATGATAATAATATTATACGCTCGTATTACAACGGCAGACACCATAATATTACGAGAGTACGGGCTCGGCGATAACACGTGCACCGCCAACGCGCGCGATTGCAGGATTAAATGGCACGTCATTATCGAAATTATTTGCCGTGGAAGTGCCAGCGTCGTCGGTTAGCCGGTGTTGAGTGTGTTATAGATTTATGAATAATAATAAATACAATTATTATTTTCATACTTAGACACGGGGTGATTTTTCAAACACGCTCACCTCGTTTTCATCCTTTTGTATTTCGTACGTTTGAATTTTTTTTCGCGTAAAATATAAAAAGCAAAACTACGTTTTTATAATGAAAAAAAAAAGGTTTATGTTACTGTATTTCTATTTACGTGAATTTTCGTAATTTTTAGTTTTCTCAAATAGAAACCTGCAGTACAACATAATACTACGAGAGAAAATAGACGATTATAATATCTCTTAAACGTTTGGTCTAATAATAAAAAATGTGTAAACATAAAATTGTCGAAAAAAAAAATCGGTCTCTATCGTGATGATACTCAATGAATAGCGGTTATCATTTGAGAAAACTAATAAGTGAAAATAATCTCGTAGATAAAAAATAGTGGAGACAATTCCACACAAAAATGTAGTCCTGAAAGTGATTTGAATTTTACACGCGAAAACGTACTCAAATTCTTACGTTATACTGAGTTAAGAATTGGGCCAGCATGCTTTAAAAAATTATAACCCTGTGCATAAATATGAATACCTAAGATACGGCGTACTGTCGATAACGGGTTGCTCACACTAAATCGCCATAGTCTCTGCGGTTTGTTTTGTTATTTTTTTCGAAACGATTACACAACGTCCAGGAGTGTACGGACATCGTACAGTGAAACTTCAACTCACGGTATACCACGCTAAGCCTTGCAATAGCACAGTCACTCCGTTTATCCGCCAGACACGGGACGACTTACAGCGCCAGATCTAAGGGGGGGGGGACCGGTGCACTTGCCCCGGGCGGCAGTTTCATAGGGGCGCTAAATCATTGAGACGAGAATTCGAAATATCGAACAAATGAAGCCTCTTTTCCTACAATCTCATAGGTTTTTATCAAGTAATCGAATCTTAATATAATATGTTTGAAAAACAAACTTTTCTATTTCCATACGCCCAGTTAGTTTTTGAACACATAATAAGTGATTTATAAACGCCTCTTAACAGATCAAGTAAATTTTTGAACGCGTGCGTAGTGTCCGTGATCTTTCTGCCAAGGGGAATCCCCGTCACATATCTATACGAGCCGAGCCGAACAAATTCAAACAGTTGAACGTCAAGTGACAACACTGTTTGTTTATGTGGTTGATTGCGTTTGCGAGTAATCGGCGTTAATAAAATAAGTAATTTATTAGTGAAATCATATATTATCATAGCGGAAACCAAAAATTTGCAAGAATTACAGGTAAGAAATAATTATATATTAGAGGTATATTTTTTATGAGTGCTTTTTTATTAGTTCCGACCTCTGAACATAACACTATTACATTGAAATTTGTAATTCAATAAATTATACGTTTTTTATGTAAGTTTTATGACTATAGATTATAGAAACCAGTTAGTGAGATATGTTAATTTACTGGGTTTTTTAGTTTTGTAGTTATAAGTAAACTCTACAATACAGTAAAATAAAATCTTCAGGAAGAGGTAACGAGAAGTACCTATAGTTACTAAACATTGTAATCAGGCCCACGTTTCAGTGAGCTTGTAATTCAGCTTTCGTCAAACTATAGATACATATTTATTTATATTTTTAGGTTGGAAAAACTAAGCGATGAGCGCACCAAGAAAAAACGCTACTCATTGGCAGTATCAATAGTTTTTCTCAAACAGTGAAGGGAGTGGGTGCGGTGGTTAGGTTATCAAGGTTTTGCCCCGGTTCGAAAAAATCGTAGATCCGGGGCTGACGACTTCTATCGGTTCGTACATCGGATTGCCTATGCAAATAATAAACACAATTCGGAGTATTAATTGAAAATAACAACTGATTTGAAATCGGTCAATATAATTCGCAAAGTAAAAGAAGCGTAACACGCATATAAATATCGTTTTGTTTGATTATTTATGAACTACTTGCTTTAATTTTTTTTTTTTTTTTATCGATCGTGACAACCTAGAAAATCTCAAAGTCGACCACGTCAAGTCGATGGAAGTTCGCCGCCCCTACTATACGATATAATGTACTCGTACGTGGAGATTTCGATTCACGCAAAGCCGTCGTCAAAGTCTGTGCACTTTGGATTTGAATTTTTCCGAAACGAATGATAACCCGTGAGTTCACGTATGAACGCCCTGCGGTGTGAGTTTGAAACATACATTTACACCGTGCGCTGCGTAAATCCCGACAACGTCCGTCCGTACGTATAGTCACGAACATTTTAGTTCATACGGCCAAGAGCCGAAGACGCGCTATATCGAACTACGGCTACTATCATTACGCCCGTTGGACGCGACGCTGCAGATTCAATCTGATTCGGATTTCTAATTTCTCTACTAGACCGTGTGCAGTGTAGATCGATCATTCGCCGTAAATCGAATCGGTGTGACGGCCCAAACGGACGTCGTACAAAACGTGAAAACGCGTCTACCGCGTAAACTCTGACTATAAGATCGGACGCCAGTCATTCACGGCCGCTGAGTAATAAAGGCGCGCGGTATATCATCAGTATATTTATAAATTATTTGTTGAAACATTTAAATTAGTATGAATTATCCGTGGGTAGTCCTTAGCCATATGCATGGCCGGATTAAGGGGTGGGTCTAGCAGGGGCGGCAGCCCCGGGGCCACTCTACAGTACTAAAATAATAGGGCCCCATAACATTTCGAGCTGACACTAAAAATTGTGTGATTATATAACAATTTCGTTAGAATACATGAGGCTATGTCAACCTTATTTTGATTCAAATAACGTACTTAAATCATTTGATTTTTTTTTTTTTGGAAATCAGTCGCTAGTGGAAGTATTCCCTTGTATATTTACATCTTTGAAAATATATTTGACGATTCCGGTTGCTAATTGTTCGGCTGAGAGAGCCTTCTCGAAATTGACTAGAGTAATAAACAAATGTAGGACTACTCAAACACAAGAAAACTTTATCCAAATGGTCCTTCATTCTGAAAATGATCTATTAAAATCACTAGATTTAAATCAAAATCTAACAGAGTTAGCTTCTGATAAAGCAAGAAAAAAAAGATTGTTTGAAAACATATTTATTGTTTTATGTTATTTGTTTATAGTTTATAATTTTATTAATTATTAAAAATTGTATTTTAAATAATGTAAATTAAACACTGTTTGTTACTATTCACTTTTATGTTTTACTCAAGTCATGAATGGTATTTTCCTACAATTAGTAGTTTTGTAGATTTTATGTAGAAAAAATACTGTAAAACTTCATTTATTCAATTAATTTAAAATAAAATGTATAAAATAGTTAGAAAATACATTTTGTGTCACGAGCGGCTTAGTAAAGTGTCTTAATACGTTTAAATACATTTTAAATAAATTGTTAAAAGGGACCACATGAAACTACAGCCCTGGAGCCCAATAAGTTCTTAATCCGGCCTTGGCCATATGAGTCATCAAAAAACAACAGAATTCGATTATCTTCAGTACCTCGGATATGTCACAATGGTTAAATCTGCTTGAGAAACCCAGTACCAATATGAACTGCGTATTATGGTATTTTAACTACCGATTCGTCACCAAGTATCCTTTTTTATATCTTTATTTTTGGACTATGAATCGGTGAAATAACATACCAATACTAAGATCAGAAATTACGATCGTGTCAATTCAGTTTTTTTCAATTTTTTTTATTATAATTTTAAATCAGTTTATTTATTTACAATCTGCATAATGGACACAATAAGTAAATTTGGTAGAAAAACAAGGAATTTAGAACATGAATGGCGCGAGGAGGAAGTTGTCCATTGGCCGCACTTCTTTATTCAATTTTAAAGAAAGTATTTTTTTTTTTTTTTTATTAGAAATTATGTTTTTTCGTGTTTTTAGATTGGTATTTTATGTTATATAATTACATACATCACATATAAGGCCATTCTTTCGACGTGAATCCGTCAAAGACTCCGCGTTTGGTTTTGGTTTTCAACAAAATATGTTCGGAACGATTCACACGCGCCTATTTACACGGGTAACAACGTGCGTAAAATTTCGCGGCGTATAACGTCTGGTCCTCCGACTTACACTGATCGTCGTCGTCTCCGCGTGCGACTTGGGACGTCTTTCAAATCGACCCGGCTATTCGCCCTAGTAACTTAACGTCATAGATTTTCATTTTTCGATCAGCGCGATCGCCCCGTCGTCGGGATCGTGGCCGTAAACCGATCGTCGCGCGTCGTCGTCACTGATTACAGCCATACAATAGTAGCACGTCGTGCGCGTCCGCATCGACAAAACGCACGACGATCGCGGACTCGCCGCCGTCGATCGATCAAAAACGTAATCGCGGACGAGCGAGAAGAGGGTGGGGCGGGGAGGCAAGGAAAATCAAAACCGAACGTCCGTGCGTGCGAGCCTGCGATTTCCCGACGGTCTCGCGCGTGTCGCACTCCCCGCGCTAACCGTTCTCGCCGCCGCCGCCGCCGCCGTCTCTGCCACGGAAACTTTGTACACCGTAGTGATAAAGTAAGGTAAGGTAAATTGCCGGTTGATTTTACCAATTGTTTTTTTACTAGTAAATATTTTTTTACCGAAAAGAGTATCATGTTAAATTAAACGTCTTAACGAGTTGAATATTCATAACATATCAGAATAATGGAATAGTTGAAAACGTCAAACGTTCTATTCATAACTAGAGAAAAAGACAAATAAAGCTAAAAAACTAGAATTTTTTTTTTTTTAGATTCTGAGTGAAGCGAAGGATCTTATGGTTTTACAATGATGTTTAATGTTTTTTTTTTTTTTTTTTTTTTTTTTTTATTTTTATTTTTTTTTTTCTGTAAACACATTTTCGTATAGAAATCCTTGTCCAAAAGTTTCGTCCAGCAACTTTTTAGATTCGAAATTGAACTGATATGGTACTTTAGAGAGGTCATTTTTCCAAAATCTCCATAGTTTTTCCAGTAATCAAAAATAACGATTGAAAAACTGAGTAAAAACGGTAAAATCGGTAAAAATCCGCCGTAAACGAGATTTTCACTGTTCAGATTTTAGGTATTTAGTCATAAATCGAAAAATATTGAAGCTAGAAACTTGAAAACTTTATCCAATATCAAATACATAATTTTTTATATTGGACAACATTTTCAGAATAATTATAGCACTTTTGACTTAAATATAGAACTTTTAATTTACCAAATTGTTTGAAAGTTTTTATGTAATATAATTTTAAATATTTGACAAAAAGTTCTGAAAATTTAATATGACCTTACTCATATACCTACCTAATTATCCTAACAAAAATTCAAAAATCGTTAGTCAGGATTTTTTTTTATACACACTTTAATAAATTATTATAACTCACCAAAAATTATGCAAATAACCGTAAAATACGTAAACAGTATTTAAATAATAATATATTGTATTACACTGAAGCTTTGCTCAGAATCGTTTTATACTAAAGAAATGAGTCATCATTTCTTTAAAACTTAATACATTCATCACCAATATCTTGTCCGAGGATCGAAGGGACGAAGGACGAACTTGTACAGCCATCATCTCACTTACCAGATTTTTTTTTTTTTTTTTTGTTGACGTTATGTCAAGGTACCTAATGAATCTGATTTGATTTATTTACAATTTATTTTATAGGTACATTTTAGATTCTGAGTGAAGTGAAGGATCTTATGGTTTTACAATGATGTTTATTATTTTTTTTTTTCTGTAAACACTTTTTCGTAGAAAATCCTTGTCCAAAAGTTTCGTCCAGCAACTTTTTAGATTTGAAATTGAACTGAGATGGTACTTTAAAGAGGTCATTTTTCCAAAATCTTTATAGTTTTTCCAGTAATCAAGAATAACGATCGAAAAACTGAGTAAAAACGGCAAAATCGGTAAAAATCCGCCGTAAACGAGATTTTCACTGTTCAGATTTTGGGTATTTAGTCATAAATCGAAAAATATTGAAGCTAGAAACTTGAAAACTTTATCCAATATCAAATACATACTTTTTTATATTGGACAACATTTTCAGAATAATTATAGCACTTTTGACTTAAATTTAGAACTTTTAATTCACCAAATTGTTTGAAAGTTTTTAAGTAATATAATTTTAAATACTTGACAAAAAGTTCTGAAAATTTAATATGACCTTACTCATATACCTACCTAATTATCCTAACAAAAATTCAAAAATCGTTAGTTAGGATTTTTTTTTATACACACTTTAATAAATTATTATACGATTTTTTACGATATTGTCTGATTTCTTTTAAGTTTATTTCTAATGAAATATTGAGTATTTGTTAGAAAGTTCTGAAATTTTAATACAAGTTTACTCTTATACTAAACTATCAATTCCGAAAAAATATCAATAATCGTGACTCAAGATTCTTTTTCCAAGCATTTAAAAAATTCTACAAATAACCGTAAAATACGTAAACAGTATTTAAATAATAATATATTATATTACACTGAAGCTTTGCTTAGAATCGTTTTATACTAAAGAAATGAGTCATCATTTCTTTAAAACTTAATTCATTCATCACCAATATCTTGTCCGAGGACCGAAGGGACGAAGGACGAACTTGCACCACCATCATCTCACTTACCAGCTTTTTAAAATTTATATTCATATAAAATAATTTAAAATACAAACGAAAGTCAATCATTATATAGTACACTGCAAGGTACTTATACAAAGTCATTATGTTAAATTTATAACACCATTAACTGCACCCTGCTATCCGTGAATGATAACAATAAGCGTCACAATAATTACAAGTTCATGGAAAAGAGGAAGCGTGGAGTTCCTTGTGGTGTCCTTAATGTGACATACAAACATTATCAAAACTTACCAAATTTACAGAATTTGCGGTAAATTTACGTAGATTTTACATCTCTAGTACACCGTACCGCCGGGGCTGCGGGGTTCGCTCCCCGCGCGCGGTTTTCCGGGCCCGGTCCCGGGGCCGTACGCTTCCGCTCGTCCTTTCCGCGGTCCCGTTGCGACGACGGCGACGACGACGCGCGCGATACGTACACACGATATTGATCGATTTATTATTATTTTCCACGAGTTATCCCCCGGAAAGCACGCGCGGCCACGTCGTCGCAGGCTGCACGTGTATATACAGCGGCGTATTTACGGGGGGAGGGGGGTCTCGGGTCTCGACTACCCCCCAGAAGTAAAAAAAAAAAATTCAATTTACGTCTGAATTGAAATTTATCATATCGTAATATATATAAAAAAAAAAATTATTTACAAGATTCCAGACTCGGATACAAAATATATTATAAATGTGCATTTAAAAAAGTCGCAAATGACTTAATTCGTATAAGAATAGAGGAAGAGAATATTTATTTACCACCTATATTATTCTGAATTTATATTTTATTATGTTATCGCTTGTAACTCAGTGATAACGGTAAAGAGGGTCACTCAGAATCTAAAAAGTATTTGTTGGACCCCCTCCCCCCCAGAAAAGATTTGATAATTCGCCACTACGTATATGTTATATAAATATATATGTTATACCAGCAGGGCCAGGAGCGCGTGTACCGTCGTCGTCGGCGTCGTCATTAATGCGGAAGTATCAGATTGTGTACACCGGACAAAAAATAAAATATTAACAATATTCCTATCGCAATCGTGGAAACGACCCGGTGTTCCGACGGGGTGAGGGATGGCCGGTTATTATTATAGGAGACGACGAAGTGTGATATGGTGGAAACCATAGTGAGTCTAGCCGGAACCGCCCCAAGCGTGGTATCGCTGGTATACAGGGAGTACAGGATACAGTGGATTCAGTGGCGGATCCAGGGGAGGAGGCAAAGGGGTCATTTACCCCCCAGCTTCTCATAGTAACACACTAACATCCAAAATACCTAATTTTATTAATAGAATATTAAAAAATAGTGTCACTCATCGTACTATATTGTTGGAGCGTGGTCTTTATTCATATCATTGGTGCTCATAGCTTTCTCTCTCACGTACATACATTCAGTCAAATTATGACATACTTTCGATTTTGCCCCCCATCCCAAAATTAATTTCTGAATCCACCACTGACTCGCTGCAAGCTACGTTGAACTGAGAAATAAGGCCCTGACAACAATCACGGACACCGTCCAATGTCCAGCCGGCCCGCCTATACGTAGATAAAACGTAGTGTTGGAGACAGCGGAAAAACTCTCGAAAAATCCTGTTCTGCCCAATCCATGGATACGGGATTGAAAAAACTCGACACGAATCACGGTACCCGTTTTGAAAAATATTGGTGTCTATGAAGGCATCGAGACTTGTTCCGTGTCCGGTAAGACGCGTGGCAAAACGAATGGGAAAATAACCTCCCGGGAAAATGGGCGTCTAGTGAGGGATGTGCATATCTGGGTCAGAACTCCCGCGAAGACTATCGAATACGAACCGATCGTGGCCGCCGTAACTCCCTAAAGGATTACCTGGACAAGTGGTGACTAAGAGGCGGCCCGGAGTGTGACTGCGGAGCCGAGCTACAAACGACGAATCGCATTGTCGGCGAACGCGATAAGAGAAAATTCAGTGTCACTCTTCTTTAAGAGGTACACGCAGCATCAGGCGAAGCTATCTTATGGCTGAACAACCTTGACATCGGCGTATGACGACTGAGGCAAATAACTACCACAGCGTTACCGATTTCATTTCAATTTCATTTACATAGATAGTTACATCATATTGTATTTAAATTTTATTGTAAGTTCATACGAGAATATATACATACAGTATATATATACAGTAGAAGCCGCTTATTAGAAACACGGATAATTGATACATATTAGAAAATAAATCGGATTATTGAAACATCACATCGGTTATTTGAAACAAATTTAGCCACATTTTAGAAGCTTTTAGGCAATTGTAGAAGCTCTAAAATGTCCTCAAAAGTGTCGTCCAGTGTCGTACGGATGAAATAGGTTTTGAACAGCATTACTCGTATGAAAATATGGTCATGGAGTTACTCGACGCAAAAAAAACAAACTAAGATAGATAAATATTTATAATAATATAGAAAAACATATACGTTTAAACATACTTTTTTAAATATACAATATACATACATAGTTAAATATACATAAATACATATATTTTTCGTGTATTTTTCATTTTTTTTTTCATAGTACAAATCAAACCAATCGCTTATTAGAAACAATCGGATAATTGACACATTTCACCTTAGTCCCAAAGTGTTTCTAATAAGCGGCTTCCACTGTATATATTTATTTTTTATTTTTTTGTGTTTTTATCATAACATAATGATTACTAGGTCTCACTGATGAGTGGGTACTCGTGGAGTATAGTAGGAGTTGTATTGTTTACAAATGTTTAATTTATTAGATACAATTAGAAATCTTAATAACTATTATTTGAACAAGAGAAATTATAGTAAAAATAAAATAATATTTCTAAAAATGGTGTATAAATAATTTAGATAATATGTAAATTGAAGCTTTCTATATTTTGTTTTGGCTTACATCGTATTCATATAGAAGCCAATGAGTAATATATTTTTTGAATATTTGTTAAGTCATATTTGAAATATTATTGGGCATTAAGTTATGTATTTGGGTTCCAGCAATATTGATAGTGATCGATTTAATATTATTTTCAATGAGTTGTCCCCGGAAAAGCGCGTCTATATAATATTATATAGAAGTAGGGCGAGGCGCGCGTGTACCGGCGTCGTCGTCGTCGCCATAGTGCGGAAATATCACGACCGATGTGTACCGAAAAAAAATAGCGTAATAATATTCCTGCCGCACTCGCGGAAACACGACATCGTGTCCGGGCGAGAGATAGCTGTTATTACAGGACACGCCGTGAGGGACGACGACGAGGCGTGATCCCTGCCGCAGCTTTCGGCGTCCCCACGAAACGCCATCGGATATTCGTAAATAACATATTTTGTATTTATTATTATTATTTTATTTATTTATTTTTTTTTTTTTACGTGTATACAATACTTACGATTGACTTTCCCGATTTTTTTTTCTTATTATTATTCGGCCTTCGTGCCGAAATAATATAAATTAAAATAAAAAATCAGACTGTGAAAAATAAACAAAAATAAAGTTATGGATTTCTAGAGTAAAAGAATCGTTTAAAAGTGGAAAAGTCAGCAGATGGTAAATTCAACTCTGTTTTCAGAATTTTTATCGCATCGAAAGATTGACTGGTACGTGGCAGGAAATGAGATTTTATGTCATCCCTAACCTAACCTTTCGAATGGTAGCTGTATGGGTGTCATGTGGCAGTATTCGTGCGAGTATTCGGAAAATTCGAACTTAAAGAAATACAAAAACTTCTACACACACACACACACACACACACACACACACACACACACACACACACACACACACACACACACACCCACACACACACACAAACACACACACACACACGCACACGCACGTACGCTCACACTTGCAAGCACGCTCACACGCACGTACGTACGCACACTGCGTAACGCATATAAATCATGATATTTTCTAAATAATAATCCTTGATAATTAGTCAATTCCAATTCCCTTAATTGCTAATGATTTTGAAAAATTGATCCCGTCAAAACATTGTAATATCCAACCACCGCCACCCGGGAAAAACTTTTTTAACCACGTACCACCTGGAGCAGAAGTTACAGCATACGGTACGGTAATTTATCTTCTATAAACAAATATGGCGTTTTCCGGCAGCCAGTAATCTAATTCTCATCCGACGGACATAAACGTAAATTATCCGACGTAAATTTGATACGAAAGTTCGTCTAGATCTCATGCTCCGTTCTACGATCGATTGAAGATCGGATAACCATAAGTCGAGAAGTGACTAATTTTCGTGATCGAATAAGAACGGTAACCGCTTCTTTCGTTTAAAGATCTGAAATTATATCAGTCTTACACATTTTATCGATCCAAAAGTGATTTCGCGTGATACGGATCGAAACAATAGAGGTTAGTTTCGATGAAATGTATTGATGAAAATAACTGTTTTTTTTAAATTTTTTTTTCTTTTAATGATGACGACATACATGACGTTTGACGACGCGCAACGACGTGATATTTTCTAAAATAAAACGTAGAATTAAAATACCTATGTGAAACGCGAAAATCGTTGTAATGATTTATGAATAATGAAATGAAAATTAAATTAAGTTTTACAGCGAGTGAATGGAAACCGGCAGAAAATACGCGCATACGTATAGTTGCGAAATTTGAAAAGCGTTCGTTTCGAAAACGATAAGACCGCGTCGTCGGGCGCATTCAAGGGCAGGATTAGGAAGTTATACGACATCGTGCTTTAGTAATTAATACGCCTGCACTGCGGGCCGAACGGGGGCCGCTCGCGCGCGTTTTGAGGTTTCGCACCGACCGGCCCGCTGACAATGTATAATGACAATACGCGTGCCCGGCGACAATGTAGTGGCGTAGGCGGGTGTACACACCTATGTATTCGATTTTGCGGAAATCACACCGCAGCTCGGATTCCGCGGCTTGCCGGACCGTCGTCGCATAATAATAATAATAATAATAATAATAATAATGAAAATAAAAATAAATTATAGTGGTAACATTAACGTTAATTTTAATTTTAATTTCGATACATCGCTGCACGTCGAATAAAATTGTGAGACAAAAACCTCGTGTTTTCGACATGATATCGTACGTTTACGGTCTCTGTATGCGTATCGAAAGCGCAAATCGTAATATTATACAATATAATATTACGCTCGCGCACGCCCGTTTTCGTACGATTTACGACACTCGCACATGACGTGTACGCGTCCTAAGGGGTCGGTCGTGGAGTAATTTTGTTTTTTTTTTCATCTAGTACATCTCACCGGTAATAATAATAATAATAATATAATGTGTTTACGGGCCGGCGGCGCTCAAACACGACCGCGCGCCGTAGTGGTTGTGACACATAAAGAAATAAAGTTTACGACGCGTCCCCGACGACCTCTGCAGAATCCCAAGTCCTGGTTCCAGTGGTGACCTGAGCACACACATTTCTTGGTCGGTCGGATAAAAAAGGGCCCTTCCATTTACGATTAGAAAACATAAGGCCTTGAACGTGATTTTAGATTCTGAGTGAAGCGAAGGATCTTATGGTTTTACAATGATGTTTATTTATTTATTTTTTTTTCTTTTTTTTTTTTTCTGTAAACACTTTTTCGTATAGAAATCTTTGTCCAAAAGTTTCGTCCAGCAACTTTTTAGATTTGAAATTGAACTGAGATGGTACTTTAAAGAGGTCATTTTTCCAAAATCTCCATAGTTTTTCCAGTAATCAAGAATAACGATCGAAAAACTGAGTAAAAACGGTAAAATCGGTAAAAATCCGCCGTAAACGAGATTTTCACTGTTCAGATTTTAGGTATTTAGTCATAAATCGAAAAGTATTGAAGCTAGAAACTTGAAAATTTTATCCAATATCAAATACATACTTTTTTATATTGGACAACATTTTCAGAACAATTATAGCACTTTTGACTTAAATATAGAACTTTTAATTTACCAAATTGTTTGAAAGTTTTTATGTAATATAATTTTAAATATTTGACAAAAAGTTCTGAAAATTTAATATGATCTTACTCATATACCTACCTAATTATCCTAACAAAAGTTCAAAAATCGTTAGTCAGGATTTTTTTTTTATACACACTTTAATAAATTATTATACGATTTTTTTCGATATTGTCTGATTTCTTTTAAGTTTATTTCTAATGAGTTATGATTGTTATAACAATTGAAGTTTAAATGAGTTATATCTAATTGAATATTTTATGAGGGTTTAATTACAAAAAAACTCACCAAAAATTATACAAATAACCGTAAAATACGTAAACAGTATTTAAATAATAATATATTATGTTACACTGAAACTTTGCTCAGAATCGTTTTATACTAAAGAAATGAGTCATCATTTCTTTAAAACTTAATACATTCATCACCAATATCTTGTCCGAGGACCGAAGGGACGAAGGACGAACTTGTACCACCATCATCTCACTTACCATCTTTTTTTTTCTGTAAACACTTTTTCGTATAGAAATCGTTGTCCAAAAATTTTTTCAATACGTGTCTTATAAATTATTATAAAGACCACTTTCTGGTTAGAAACAGATTTTAAATAATCAAAACAAGTCTGTGAAATTCAAACGCGAAAATAAATTTAACGATACAAAAAAAAAAAAAATAAGAAATATTAGTAATTAATTATAAAAGCAATTTTTTTTTTCAATTCTGCAGTTGACGAACGTGCATGACAACTTGTTATTTCTTCTGAATTAGGGATTTTGTCACTTTCAATGGTAATTATTGAAGTTATAAAGGTTCCAATAGTTCGTGATTCATTGATGATCTTAATCTTGTTTTTGTTATTTTTAGTTTAGAGAACGATCTTTCAAAATGTACTTGTGCGCACGAAAGAGTCAATATCCATTTATATGCTTAGTACAGATTAGCGAACGCAGCTGTACCAAAGTTATACTTGTACGACAATTTCATGGTACACGGTAGTGCTCTGCACGGTCTGGTCTATACCGGTCCAGACCGGACCGGACCGTACGACGGGCCAGTCTTTCCGGTCTTTGTGTACTATTATCTAAAACGGTCTTCAACTTCAGTTCTACACGAGTTTCAATGACAGAATCGCGGTCTAGTCTGGTTCATTTTAACACGTAATACGTATAATATATGTGGAATTATATAATTAACACGTTCGATTGGTCTATAAATGTAACTTTTCCCGGAACGCAGTTATGTTAGGTGGTGCGGAAGAGACGGGTATTCTAAATGTATTTGTATAGCGAAGAAGACATTTAATTATTTTAACCGAATATTTAAAATCATTTTTTACAATCTGTCGAGCTCGGTCTTGTTATTTTCTTTTTTTTCTTCTTTTAATCGGTACAGTCTTGGTCTTTTCTAGTGCGATAAAACGAAACGGTCCAGTCTGGCTTGATTTTTTTTTTATCGGTCCGGTCCAATTCTATAATAGGTTAAAATTTATCAGTCCGGTCTGGTCTGAAATAACGGACCGTTCTGAGCACCGACACATGGCGTACATTTACTACAAGTCTGTGTGTTCATTTAGTCAGTAATATTAGACGAAAAAAAAATCACGGTTTCAAGGGGCCTTGTCTCAGTAGGAGGTCCGATGGCTGTCTCGCTAGGCCGTCACCGACTGGCTTTGCGACGCGCACGTCATGACACATCACGACGCTGCCGGACGGCGATGTGTCGCGGCGTGCAACTATATCGACGTCGTCGTCGTCGTCGTCGTCGTCGTCACGCGGTCACACGACGTTTCCGGATTGCACGCGCGAAAATCAATATCAACTCTCAGCTGATCGCCGAGCAGGTGTCGAACGTCGCGCACGCCGATCCCTGCGACAACGAGCAGAACGCGTATAATATCATTATCGTGTATAGGTATTACGATAGAACGGCCCGGTTTGGACATTTTTTTTTTTTTTTTTTTTTTAATAAAAGAGCCCTCGGCAACATAGGCCATTGGGTTTACATATGTTTTAAATACATGTTAGATGTTGAATAAGCAGTTATACTATAAGAGAGCTTAAATTTAAATTTTTGATTGAAGGTTTACTGCTGTGATGAATTGCATGATGTCGGCTATGGCTTTGGGATGATTGTGGAGTATATCGGCGAGTGATTCGGGCAGGTTGAGGTTTGATCGGATGTTAAAATACGTGCGGCATTCAGTGAGAATGTGTTTGATCGTAATATGGACGGTTTGGAAATTATCAACCCGAAGACGTGGGAAACGTCGAATGATATTTTTTCGCTAGTGTCCGTGTTTTGTTTTTTTGTTTTTGTTTTTTTTTTTTATCAGCCTTATTCCATATATTTTTTTTTCTAATAAACCGTGTACCTAATTTTTGTACAAGTGTAAAGCGGTTCGGGATTAAAGAAAATCATTCATACTTTATTTACGATCTGAGCTTAGTCGACCCGACAGTGTGCTGTAAGCCGTTGAGGTTCATTTTGAAATCTAATTTGGAAAACCTAGAAATAAAATCCGTATGACAGTCCGACGATAAATCAAAAAAGCAATAATCACTGTAAACATTTTTTTTTTTTATTCTTATTCAACAATAATTTAAACAACATTGAATAATTTGGAAATATGCTCACCTAGTCGAAAATCCGTGTTTGACGTATTACGATTTTCAATCCGATACGTTTCTAGGCCTCTAGACGCTTTCGAATGTTACCGAGAGATGTCCCGGTGAATCCGTAACTGTATTTATAATATACTTTTATCACAATGTTTCACGTAGGTTAGAGTCACGTGTCCAAGAGCAAACGTCGAGTTCTGTCCCACAGGGAGGTCGGAGAGCCATAATTTACATAACATCATTTATAATCATAATTAGGGCTGAGGACTTCTAGTTTTTTCATATTTTTTTAGACAAATCGTAGAGTCGAGTTAGTGATCAACAAATATGTTTCATTATACCAGGAAGTCATATTATTTAAAATTTTAATTTGCCTATTTTCGCATATTTTGTCATTATTGCACATAAATGCATATTTGAGTATATTTGAAACATCAAGATCATATTTGGTAATTTTCGATATGATTTCTTAAACATTAGTTTAGACAAAAAAGAAGTAATTGGTAAATTGTCTGTTTAAAAATAATATTTGTATTATCGTTTAAATAATTTACTATCTATCTGATAAAATCAAAACATATATAGGAAGTGAACTTCAGTTGCCCGTCATTTTTCAAGAATTTATTAAAATCAACTTATCGAAATAATACTTATAACATTTTTTTTTTTTCATATAAATATTCTAATTAGATGAATTAATAAAATAAAATACATTTTTAGAGCATATTTTAAGTGCATACTTTTTGTTTTTTTAGTGCATAAGTGCATGCATATTTTTAGATTTTTAAGGGCTATAAGTCCTCAACCCTAATAATACACAATATAAAACCATGAGACAAAGGGTACCTATGCGTATACATATACGTTCCACCCTGCGAAAACATCTTTTGCCACCGTTTTGTACACGTACGACACGGTGTAGCGTTAGTAACGCAGTGTACGGTACCAACATTTTTTTTTACATTCCATTAATGTTATTGATATAAACTTAAAGTCAAATGTTGATTTTAAGTCATTAGTCATTGAAGCGTAACGTGTAAAATAATATTTGTATTCCATATATTATATACTAGTGAATAACTGTGGTGACCGTTGGATTTTATAACCTTTCCTTTGGCTCATCACTTGGTTTATGCTATCCAAACAAGATGGATGATTGAAAATTCTTTTTCGGTTTTTAAAAATTTTTGTTTATCTCTAAACTTTTAGATTCTGAGTGAAACGGAAAATCGATATGTTTTACATTTATGTTAATTTTTTTTCTGTAGACCCTTTTTAGATTACCAAACTTTATCCAAAAGTTAGGTTTAGCTACTCTATAAATCAGAAATTGAATGCATACGATACATCGAAGGGTCATTTATCTCTATTTTCTAAAGTTTTTCCAACTACAAGGAAATTGCATCGAAAAGTTGAAGAAAGGCGGAAAATTCAATATTTGGAAAAAACTGTCGTTAGGTAAATAAAAGAATAGTTCAAATGCACCGAAATAAAATGACATTTCGATCAAAACGATTTAAGTCATTGAATATGACTCAAAAGTTAATTTTTCTAGAAACTTGAAATTTTCACTACATCATATTAAACATAGACTTGTGTGAGTTTGATGAAATTTTCAAAAAAAAATCGATCACTTTTAGTCACTGCAATATTGAAATTTGAAAATTTGTTTAGACTATTCTATGAGCCGAGGGAGGAGGGTTTTAACCTGATAACTCCCCCAGAACTATTATCCAATATTAAACAATTTGTGATATGTAAATACATATTCATACTAGGTACCCGGTGATCTGTAGATCGTTGTCTGTATTGAGTACTGACTATTGTGCCGGCAGAATTGAAAGCTAGTATATTGAAAAAGGGATGGTAGTGGTTGACCGATGGCGTTGATAATGGTAATCACAGTAATACGGTTTGCTTCAAAGTTCGCGTTGCCTGCCACTGATTCTCGGCGTGTACGCGAGAAAAATCCCTGATATTTCTCCCGAAAGGACCCCGTTCAAAACGCTGATAAAATATATGCGACGAGAAAGTCTAATATTCAATCCGACGTGTGATATATGTGTTACGCTCGCATTGATACTCTCTGCACGCACGCGAACCTAGGTATATTGTCATATGATATAACGTATTATGTGCGTGTGTATGTGTGTGTGTGTGTGTGTGTGTGTGTGTGTGTGTGTGTGTGTGTGTGTGTGTGTGTGTGTGTGTGTGTGTGTGTGTGTGTGTGTGTGAATATTATTTTTTTCGGGGGCGATTCGGATGTAAAACCATATCGGTTATTACGACGTAATCGCATTGTCGTAACGACTGTATAATATAAACCACACGTATACGCGGGCATTGTACATTATATCGACGACGTGTATTAATAGCTACGATGTTTCGGATCTGTTTGAAAGTTGTAATAACTCATGCTTGTTTACTTAATATTAGGGCTGAGGACTTCTAGTTTTTTCATATTTTTTTAGAAAGATGGTGGAATCATGTTAGTGATCAACAAATATGTTTCATAATACCAGGGAGTCATATCATATAAAATTTTAATTTGTATATTTTTGCATATTTTGTCATTATTGCATATACTCGTAAATGCATATTTGAGTATATTAGAAAAATCGAGATCATATTTGATAATGTTCGATATAATTTCTTACATTAGCTTAAATAAAAAAGAACTAATTGGTAAATTTTCTGTTTAAAAATTATAATTAGATGAATTTAAAAAAAATAAAATACATTTTCAGAGCACATTATAAGTGCATATTTTTTGTTTTTTTAGTGCATAAGTGCATGCATATTTTGAGATTTTTAAGTACTAGAAGTCCTCAGCCCTACTTATTATTATTATTAATACTATAATAACACTTCGTTACATTTTAAAGAAAAAAAAAATTTTCCTACTGCTTTTATCTACTTGATTTTTTAAGATAATTTTTCTTTTTTCAATTATTACCTATGTACACTAATAATAATTTGCTATTTCACTATAATAGTATATATTTTATACGTATTACTAATATATGAAAGAGAAAATGTTTTTTATGGAAATTTTAATATTTATAATTCTATTATCGGACCAATAGTTAAGAATATGTTTAATTAACATTTAGAGCAGCCAAGTACTTCGGACTTTTCTTCTCTGCTACGCTCAACGCTTTAAATTTAAATTGTCATACCTATCTCTTAAATAATTGATATAATAATACAAATTAAAATACTGAAATTTCAAAAAAGAATAAATGATTCTTTTTCATAATATTATATTGGAAATAGTAGTGACGATTCAAGAAAACTAAAAACCACGTAAATAAAAATAATGTTCAAATATTATTTTTAGAAGATTGCAGTATTACGGTATTTGTGAGGAAAATAATAGTTAAAAAAAAAAAAAGTATTCAAATAATAAATGCCTGAGTATAACAGAAAATGAATAACATAATTATAAAAAGTCCAATGCTATTTTCAGACCGCTCCTTTGTTTTTCCGCAGAATCCAATGTCATTGTTAACTGATTTCAACTCTCCGAAATCGCCAATTCTTTCGAAAGCATTTTTGAGACGTACACAAGTTCTTTTCCGGACTTTTCATTGCTTTTGAGAAACGAATCTTTCCTTCTCTTGAAAGGGCAGCTCACTCGAACGCCAGACCATTTCCTCTTCCATAGTATTTAAAGCCATTTCTGAGTAGGTTCATTATTTTCCTGTACTTACCAACGCTTTATCCAGCCGATTCTCGGTTCCTTCTCGGAAACGGGCGGCTAGTCTGACTGCACCAGTCAGTTTTTTCTTCTCTACTGTCCAACGCCACTGTAAATCACTACTACTTTCACGATCCGTATACACTCCAATTCCTTTTGCTGCCGACTTATTTTCATTTTTTTTTTTTTTTTTTAACGGCAAATGCATTCGGCTGATTGCTCAATTTCATTCTCACGTTGTTCAACATCTCTTCCAGAAATCTTTTTACGACTGTCGGCCTGACTGTTGCAGTGTTTAATACGATTTTCCTGCTTATCGTTGTGAATTGTGATGCTGAGATATTTATTGCCGCGGTACGTCTGGAACCTGAAAAATGTCATTATATTTACAAGTATTTTCGTAATTTACATTTCAACAAAGTTTTTGAATCACAATGGATAATGAACAAAAATGTCATTCGAAATAAGTTATTTACGCTTCTAAGATTCCGTGTACGTTCTTATTTTATGTTTATCTCGGCGCAGCATGAGTATTCACTGTAGCAGTGCTTTTCAATCTTTTCAGCGTCACGGCTCAAATTTTCCCCTGAAAATTCATCGTCACTCATACAGTCTTACATGACAATAATATAGTTCTAAAAGTATAAAATACTTTAACGAATTTATTTGCGTACATAATGAATATGATTTTATTTATATTGTAAACCGTCGAAAAAACCTAAAATTTCCGCAAAAGTTAATTATAATATGGAATATAAAAAAATTACAAAACATTACTGAAAAAAGCATTAAAAATTACATATGTATGATAAATAGCATTATTATCTAATTTACTTATTTTACTTCGACATCATTCATCTCGATCTTGAAAGCAATGAGATACCATATATATGCTCAAATGTTCAAAGTTGAATGATTTAACCACGGTTTGGTCGCAACACAGATTTGTATCGATTAAAAAGGAGTGCTCGACTTCCACCGAGGTAATAAGTGCCAATGTCATATTATTTGCAATGTCCAAAGGAGTGTGTTCAGATGGCGATATTACCCCGTTCATTTCGCAATGTTTATCTCTAATTAATTTTAGGCAGCCTAAACTAGGATTTTTGTTTGATACACTGTGAATTTTTTCTTTTACCTCAACTCCCAAGAGTCCTTGTACTTATTCCATGCATTTTTCAGCTTCTTCTATATTTCTTAAACTTTGAATTTAAGTCATTTAACTTGTTTCTAATTATTAATTAATTATTTATTCTCTGAAAATTCAAAATAAACAGATATATAAATTAAATTATTTTCAGTATCATCTTTATTTATCGAACATAATATAATATCGACCGTAGCTTACGGTTTATTATTTTGTTTACGTACTTTTGGAAACATGGGAAATTATCTGTATTAAAAAATACAATTGTATATAATTATTAATAAACAGTAAATGAACAAATCGTCGAAATATGTACGGAAAAATGGAATTATTGAGAAATATGTAAAAAATATGTACTTATGGCAAAATATGTAAAAATACGTAAAATAAAATATAGTTCATTACATCGGGAATCGCTTGAAACGAATTTATCACTAACCCAAATTAATTTATCAAGTCACAGTAAAAATATGTATTTACATATAAATCCGAGCCCTAAGTAAAACTAATTATTGTGGCCAATTTATGATTTTTTCCTTAATAGTTTTGCTATTTTTAACAATTCGGGTGAGTGAAAAACAAAGTTTAATGGTACTTATTTGACTTCATGGCACGAAACACGGACACAGGAAGATACACTTAGGAAAAACCTAGTGATTGAATGCCTTTTTATGTGCGGTTCAACGGTTTAATTACTTTAAACGGATTGGTTGTAGAAGTAAAAAAAAATCCAGTAAGATAACGGTGGGCGATGGTGAAAGTTTGTTGTTTCACTTTTTGGACAAAATAATGGTTTTTAAAGCACCTTACATATTGCAATTGTATTAAATAAAAACTTTCAGAAAACGCGTCGTTCCCAATACTTTTAAAGTTCTATTTTCAGTCTAAGAAAGATAAATATTTTTTGCGTCATTACTTCTAGAGTTACGATGGAATAGCTCAAAATCGGTATCACGAAAATCTAGTTTGTCGGTTTCACACAATTTGTCGGTAGATTTCCTTCACATATGGAAAAGCTGTTGGGAATTTCGAAAAATTACTTTTTACAGTACGGAATAGATGCGTTATTTCTGATCAATAAAAAGACTGAACGAATTTTTCCGACCACCATTTATACTCGAAAATGTGGTGGCACATACATAAAAAAAAAGTGCATAGCTGTAAAAATAGTACTGACATGGAAAATAATAATAGTAGGAAGGAAATATTTTTTTTTATTAAAAGAGCATTTCAAAAAAAAAAAAAAAAACGATGAAAAAACGCGCATTATCTTACTGGTATGTGTATTTAATAAACTTAAATAAAAAACAAAACGATAAACAATTTATCTAGTCAAACGAGCAATAATAAAATGCAATGTAATGTATTTCATAAATATGTTATTAGCATTTTCAGTTAACTTGCCGGTAGATATTTTCAATTAAAACCTTATAAAACGTTAAATCCTAAATCCGGTAGAAATTTTCTTTTACCAAAAGATCTGAAACATACTTTTCCATACGTACCCGGAATTTCACAAAGACCGGATTCGTCGATTATTCTTCGAACACGCTTAAGTGTAGTTTGTCTACACTAGGAAGAAGCCGACGACGGGAGGATTCGTCCCCGGAACACGCGCCGGAAAATACGCGCCGCCGCGTCGGAGCACACGAGCCGCAAGCCGCCGCCGGCGCACAACGCTCGTTTTATGGTTAAGCCGCAAACGAGCGACTTTTTGTCGCGCAACTATTTTGTTTTTGTCGCCGTCTAGTTGCCTCGGTTATTGAGAGTGCGCACACGACAATCAACTACTATATTTTCCTGTAAACAAATTCATTTACACGTGTTGTATTGTGCATTCGATAAATACGCGTGCACATCGTTTGTTCGCATACATCTCAATGGTTCATTTTCAATCGGTCATCATTAATGACTAGAGTTAGGATGTTGATGACTTTGCATTTTTTTTTCCTTTGATTCTATACAATGCTATTCTAGCTCAAAATTTGATTCATGCTTTCTTGATGCAGAATATTCTAATTTTATTTTGCATTTTTTTGCATTTTTAGCTATAAATGCATTTTTTTTTTGTGTTTTTAACGTCATTTTGAAACATTTTTAAGTCATTTTTTCATTTTTTAGGTAATTTTTTTTAGTTTTTGTACAATGTGGGGCAATTTAAGGTTTTAGAGCAAGTGTTAAACCAAAGTTTGGAAACAAATTTAATTTATTTAAAATCGAACTTTGGATTTGGACAAGTAGTTAAAAACCATTTTAATATTATGATTGTTGGGTTTTTGTTGCGATTGAATTTATCGCGTTCCGATAAGATTTACTGTTTGAGTGTTATATATTTATAAAACAAGTGATGAAACAAATTATTATTTATAAATAAATTTTTTTTCACTTACTTGATTAGTTTTTTTAGATAATTTTTAAGGTAATTTTTGAAGTTTTTAGAGCATTTTCGCACTTTTATTAGGGCATTTTGTTTTTTAGGGCGTTTTTGTGTGTTTTTTAGGTCATCAACATTCTAACTCCATTAATTACGTACACCTAACCTATTGTGGATTTTATGGAGACAGCAGTAGTTTGTACTCGTATCATTCGACACAGGAAAAATCAACGGAAAAGGAAATATTGGGTTCACCCGCTGATATCTGAAAAAATGAATAAAGGGAAATTTACTTTGATGTTCAAAGAGTTAAGAAGTTACTTCGAGAAATTCTTCGGTTATTTGACGAGCTAAATACATTTCTGGAACCTGTCATCACCTACCGAAATACGAACATGCGACTGGCATGATAACGATGCGACTTGCTAGGACGTCACTGAAAAAATGAAACGGCAACTAAATTGTCGCCCGTGTGCGTACGCAGATACCAAACTATAGACGAGGAAACTCCACGGAGACAGTTTCGTTGCCCTTCTGTCGGCGGGTCGAGCAATTTAAAAAGTTGCGACGCTCCGTGTGAGGGACTACATTTGACTTAGTGGAATTTGTGAAAATGACAAAACAGTTGCACGACAAAAGTCGCTCGTGTTCTTGGCCGACGACTCGGACGCGACGAGAGAGTATACGGTTTTGGAAACGGCCACTTTCTCGCGATCGCCCGGGTCGGCGAATGCCCGGCCGGATTCTTTTCGCGCCCCATCGCGTGCGATACGATACGCGCGGCGGGCGTGCTGAATAATAAATAGCACGTCCGAAATGTATAATGTACGTACGATATTATACTACGCTCTTTTACGGAAAAATTCTCTATTATATCGGATTAAAATTTAACACAGAGTCATTTGAAAACAGAATTCCGTTACGTTGCACGCTCGTGATATACGAGAGAACGTGCGCGATATACCCGGGTACGGCCGTTAAATATTTTATGCGCAAAGTCCCGAATTTTAAATCGTTAAAAACCGGAGTCGAACAATAATTATTACCGTATCTATCCGTACGCGTGTGCACTGTGCACACACACCTCGGCGAGGCGATACGTGTGTACCTCTCGGGAGGGTAAACGAGCGAACGATAAAAGTATCGTCGCTGTGCGTTTATTTATTTTATTTATTTATTTATTATTATTATTATTATTATTTTTTTTTTTTGATAAAAGTCTGGTAATGCTCACGGTGAAATTTATCGAAATTTCCCAGTCACGAATGACGCCACGTGCGTCGAACACCGCCGCCGGTGTGTATTCCAGTGGCGGTTATAAGGGGGGGGAGGGCGATAGGTGGGTCACCTCTCCCCTTGGGCCGTTTTTTGTAAATTTATTTATTTAGGACCTATAAATCATGATACAATCTTACAAAAAAAGGAAAAAACATGTACCTATTTTTAATTTTTATCGTACTGCAATTTGTTAAGATGTCAGTGCGCTTAGTTTATTTTTGTTCTTATAGGTACCGTAGGTACCTACGCGTATTATCAGCTTTTTTGCTTAGATTAAAGGTATTTACTTATTTCTATCTAACTGTTAGGCTATTCTTTAACTAACTTGTATTTCTATGGATTTTACATTATAATATGCATCTGTGGTGTGCTTTTTTTATTTACGTAGATTGAAAACATGGTTAAGGTCAACAATTGTTGAAGAAAGGTTGAATGGGCTAGCATTACTCCACATTCATAAAGATATTTTCCATAGATATAGAAAATATTATAACACGCTTTGCCAAACAAAAGAATAGGCACATGCTTTTACCGTAGTTTTTTTTATGGATATTTGATGTTATATGATTAATAAAATAATGTTTATGCTATATGAAGTGTTTATTTTTTTCAAAATATTGAGGAAAGGTCTATCCAACATTATTGACCCTACGCATTTTTTTTGTTATTTTCGCCCCCCCCCCTTAAAAGTCAAATATAACCGCCACTGGTGTATTCGGATCTGTACGACAATTTTCCCGTTTTTCGTGACGTAAAGTTCGTAATGCGTACGCGACGAGAAAGACGACAATCATACGTGCAAATAATAAGACGACGCTGGAAAATAAAATATACTAAACGTACACGTGTACGACGGTGGCGTGTCGGTATAGAAACACGTCGTAAGGCCGGCCTAATACACGATGCGTCTTGCCTGCAGAGGTAAACTGTGCAGTTAAAAAGTACAGATTTACCTGTGTTCGGGCAATGCGCACACTCACGCCGGGGATGAATTATCATGTTTAAAACTTTGAACCGTCATTAATGAACGGAGAGTATTTCAAAACTGAACTGTCAAAACTAAACTGAAACGTCTGAAACCTGTACAGTCGTCTGGTAAACCACGCACACACGTTCCGGCATGCAAAACTGTACAGGTAGAAAATATAAATTTTCAGTTCTTTTTTGAAAACCGAACAGTTTTCAAAACCTGTACACAAAAATAAGCTCGTATACACGCTCCGGTTTGCCTGCACAGGTAAACCTCTCCGGTGAACCGCGTCGTGTATGGCCGAATGAACGTAGAGTCTGTTCTGTTTATAAAAAACTCACCAATAGACCATCTCGTCGTGAAAACTTCATTTTCAACTTTCCTAATTCCACCTTGAATTCCAATACTGTTAAACCATCATATGCCCAAGCTACTTCCTCCAACCATAAACATTCCCACTTATCTCCTAGTATAGAAACTTTATTTACTTCTTTCATTACCGAATTCACTGCGATCATAAAACCCCTCCTGTCTCTCCTAACGTCATTATCAAATAAAGGTCAATTGTAATTCCATATATCGCTGTACGTACACCTTATTTTGTACCGTTCATTTCATATTCTTATCTAATTACCTAATTGTCCATTTTATGCTACAATATAATTAATAGCTATAATTGTATTTTATGTTTACCTGTTAACTGATAATAGCTAACAACTACATTTCAAAAGTTAAAATAAGACACTCTCTGTTGTAAATCTTATCTATATCATATATTGTAATTGTCGAACTGTAATGGTTTTAAGCTGAAAGTTCTAAAATAAAAAATAAAAAAAATAAAAAAACGTAGAGTCGCTATTATAGTGTACGTATTATTATAATAGCGCTATATGTACGGACTGCGTTTGATTTTGATTTACGTTTAAAACGACTGTCGAAAAAAAATAATCAAAGATTCCGATGTCGTTAAAAACGATTAGGAATATTTTTATGGGATTTTCAATGTAACGGCGATTATAAAACTCGAGTGTGGAGTCGATTATCTCTGGATTTTGAGGTCGTGACGCCAGTATTTATCGTTTACACGCCAAGGATGAATTGTGACGAAACTAAGATTTATCGATCGAAAGGATTAGAATGTGATAATGTCTGAACGCGTCAAGTTGAAGCGCACGAGTCGTCTGTCGCATTACGGCGATTACGGGACGAATTAAATATTGTTCGAGTTATATTATTTTTCAGCTATCGATTTGGACGGGAAAAATAATTATTTTTGGAGATTTTTATTGACTACGATTAAATGTTGCTTTTCTAATTTGTTTTGATGTGTATCAATGTACACGCGCCTCGGTCGAATCACTTGCCGGACTCACCAGTGTAGATAGTTGAACATTTTTAAGCAGTATCTTTTCGTTATAGAAAAACTAAAATTTGTTAATCGTCAAAGAAAACATGATACGATATTATTCAATCATAGTGGATCGATTAAAAGAAATCGAAAAGTGTGGTAGGCAACAGTTATGGTTCAGAATCACATAAATCACATAATTGTCCATATCATGTAAAAGTGTATAAGATTGAATAATGTTTTATAATTTCAATAATACAAAATATGTTATTATTTATGCTTGTACTCTTACATTTACTTCAGGAAAAGTCCGACTTTACGAAGTGTAATGGAACAATGACAAATACAATGGGAACTTAAATCGAGGCATAGTGTGGGTGCGGGGGTAAAAACCGATTTAAGATAAAATAATGCCTTTTTTATAACATAATTTTTGGTCACACTTATGAATATAATTTAAAGAATACGATCGTGCATTAGTACACGTTTTTTGATGAATCTAGAAATGTTTTTAATACCTACTGCTGTAAGCAGTGTGATAAGTATTTCTTGTAGCTCTCATCTTAAAACAAAAGTACATATTAGCATAAATGTATCAGGTATCAGTTGAGTGATGCCAGTGGCGGATTCAGAAATAACTTTTTTTTTGGGGGGGGGACCAAAAGTACGATATAATTTGACAGAATGTATATATGTGAGAAAAAGCTCCGAGTGCCAATGCTACGAATAACGACCACGCTCCAACAATATAGTATGATAAGTGAAAATATTTTTCAATATTCTATTGATAAAATCAGGTATTTTGGGTGTTAGTGTATGACTATGGGTAGCTTGTAGGGGGGCAAATGCTCCTTTGCCCTCCCTCTGGATCCGTCACTGAGTGATGCCAGCAATTTCAATAACGATAATAACTGAAAATAAGTCAATAACCGGTACATTTTTGAAATGTTTACTTATTAACTCTGTAGTCTATACGTTATTTATGAACATTTTCATTTTCGTATATCGATTTGAATGGACATCAGGTAATAAAATATGCATTTTTTTTCGTCTATGGTATTTTAACACTACTTATTTGTTTTAACAAGCGCAATTCCAGCAGTAATTAACATGTATGCATATAATTAATATACAGTAAGCAATTTATTTATATTATAATATAATGCACATTTATATTGCACAATTTATTAGTTGAATTTTCTGAAAAATAAATTAACCAGTGTTCACGCATAAATTATACACCTAAGATTGATTTATCAATATTGAAATCCATGTTAAACAAGTATAATTTTCGATACTTGATACTTGTTTTCAGTAGATACCAAGGGTATAGAAAAGGTATTAAATTAGACATCGCACACCTATAGAATTAAGTTTTTTTTTACAAAAAATTAAGTAGATTGTACATTCATCATAGTGTTATGGAATATTTTTCAAAAGTTGATCGTGAGGCAAATAACTTGTCAGTTTGAAAGTTTAAATAATATGCTCAAACTAAAAAATAGCTTGAAAACAAAAGCTATGATATCGTTTCTATATATCTGAATATTATTAGTATGGACATAACTATTATTATATTCTCATGTGCAAATACTACTCATAAATAATACAAAATCATATAAAAAATGTTTGACTCTATAAGAATTTTACTGAAATAAATAAATAAGCCAGATTTAAAATCTACAGCGTTATAATCTTTTGAGTCGGAATAAAATATACTAAATATGATTTCTTAAGAAATTGATAAACCGTACATTTTTGTATTACCGTTATTTTCTAAAAGAAATTCAAAAAACGATTTTCTCTGTGGCTTGATTTTCAATCTATAAACAAGAGTCTTTCGTTTCATTAGAAAACAGACAAACATGAAACGCAACAGCGTAAAATTAATTTAGCCTTTACATTTAGTCCCAAATACAAAACTATTCGTTGAAATAATATCAAACAATGATATAATGTAAATTCCAAACAAAGTACATATTAACACTTGGCAAATATTAAGTGGGTAAGGAAAAGTCCATTATATCGACACGTTATATTTCTAGTTTCTAAACGTTATTCGTTGGCCTTAATAAAACAAAAATGTAATAATAATTAATATTATGTCAAACCAAATTCAATCAAGGACGTGCTCAAGTGTTTAAATCATCCTTGCCCTCTCCACCAATGACGCAACATAATATGTATAACGTGAAGGTGGGTGGCAGTTTTTTTCGACGAAAGACTAAACCTCTCAATTTTATTTTTACAGCAAAATTAAGATAAATCAATGATTATTTTTGCTCTTTACTATCTCTAACAATATTTAAACAATAAATGGAATGGAAATGTTAACTGATTGTCAAAAGGTTTCAAGCAAAAAGTCTTCAACGAGAACGTGTCGACAAAATCAAAACAATTCTACTTTGTTTTTCAAATGTATAAATCATATAAATCAACACACAACAAACATGTTATGGCAATTTTTCGTATAGTTTTTATTTTCAGACGAGAGAGAGAGAGAGAGAGGGGTCGTGTAAAGCGTGAGGACTCCGATTTTATATTCATCTAAATCAGTAGCATGAAAAATTATGGTCCTCCTACAGTCGGAAAATATTCGAGCACACTTCTGAACTTATCGAATCGACACCTCGACATCAAGCCCGTAGCCAGAACGATACGATACAAACACGAATGAATATAACACGTGACTATATCAATAACTAAAAGTTCGACGCTAAAAAATATGTGTTGCCTATTCGCAGTGCGTCTAGATGATTTTGATGAGAAAAAAAACCACGCTGCGTATAAAACGATTCTCTCGTGACAGAAACGCGTCAAAATGATTTTGTGAGTGGTGTAAAACGGCGTTTGCGAATCGCAGGTAACCGCCCGTGGTATTGAGCGTGTGGTTCGCGACGGATGAGCTTGGTACGATTAGGACGACGTGGCGTCCACAGAGGGTAGTGCTCTGCAACTATAGATTTGCAATGTGTCTATTAATTTCCGTATTGAACGATTCGAATAGTCAAAGTGTATCATATTTTAGACGTCTATTTAAAAAACTAAATGATTTCATATAAAATTGTACGTAAAAATTATTCGATTTCTCATCGATTTTTGAAAACTAAATACTACACATGCAATAAATTCAAATCACATTAAATAATAAACATATATAACTATTGATAAAACTGACGTGCGAAACACGCTTGATTTTTCCCTATGTAAACTGGATCCACTCTAAATAACGGACAAAATTTCATTGACGGAGAGTGTTCGATTTATTTAGAGTTTCAGAGCAGATAATATGTGTTTATAGTTATTCATCGTTGTGTACCGACTGATAATTGCATGGGTTTAAATTATTTACTGTTTTAATTTTAAAAACGGCCGCTGGAAAATGTGTAACGTCGAGTAATAACATATGACTAAGGTCGAGATAGGAAAAGTCCATATCGGTGCCGGGGGAGGTACAGTAAGAAAATGCAGACCCGATACATTATTCGATTTACGTAACAGATATTTCAACAGTGAAACATTTATTTCAGATTTTTTTCGTTTTTGAGAAATTTTGATAATTTTTAATGCGTTTCGATACATTTTCTCAGTGGACACTTTAGTGCAGCGGTTCCCAACCTTTTTAGCCGGCGGTGCCCTTTTGTTTGTGAAAATTTTGTTAGGTGCCCTTCTGTGAATATCCCGAGAAACACTATTTTTCATTCATAACTGATATAAATAATTTATTGAACATATCATTAACAATTTATAATTTTACAGCTACAATTAAGAAGAAAAAGTACTACTTTAAAAGTAAAAAAAAAAAAATGTAAAAAACGAATAACTAATGAGGTGTTTGAGGCTGCTTATTTTTGGAAACTTTGGCAACATTTGGTTCAATTTGAGACAACTGGATACGGAGGTCAGGTTCTACATTAATGCGGTTGCGGTATTTGGTTTTAGTAGCCGTGTAATTTATGCGGCGAGTGTCATTTTTAACTATTATTGAATTATTTGATACAAATTAGAAACACTATATAGTATATTTCATATTAGATATACAGAGTGTGCTAAGTAATTTTGTATGTAAAACAATTGTTTGTCATTTTATCTACAATACATTTTGAATTTTCAATATATGATTTAATAATTCTTTTTATTCTTGGATGAGCCGTGGTACCCCTTAAATGAACTCGTGGTGCCCTAAGGGCATTGCGGTGCACAGGTTGGGAACCGCTGCTTTAGTGTAATATTAAACAATGTAATATGATCGTCCAATGCAACTCGTACACCGTAACGAGTCAAATAGCTGAACGCAAAAATTAAAATAATCTTAGTTTTATCTTTTGAAAAATGTAGGCCCACAGACCAAATAATTCTAACAAAATGAGGCGACGAGATGTCATAAGAGTTGTTCTATTCATAACGTCTATTTAATGCCATCATAGTATTATTTACTATTTTCGAGTTATTAAATAATACACTAGAATGTGTATCACATCGATTTTTTTTTGTGTTTAGTTTTTAGGTCATTATTAAAGCCGGCCCGTAGTATTACGTATCTGCACACATCGTTCGTTTATACGAACGAACAATAATTATTATTGCAGGCACAAACCGACGACAACCCAAACCGCAGACTCGATTCAATCGTCACAATATAATATATACGTATTTATTTATTTATTGTAATTATTTTCTTTCTGGACCATTGCGATGGCAGCGGTTTACATTAGAAGGTGCAAATAAATCTCGCCGAGCACGTGTTGCGGTACAACAGCTGTGGAATAATGCGTAAGGCGTTCAAGGGAGATACTCGTACCTACCACGTAACACAAATACCACACGACTGCGCGTCATTAAAGCCAATACAATATGAATTATACACGACAACGAATGATTTCAGAACATTTGTATTGTACGCAGTTTCGTCTTTACCCTATGGGCACGTGGGGCACGTGCCCAGGGCCCCCAGTCAAATGGGGGCCTCGAATAATCAAAATTACAATTTTAAATTGTAAGCCGTAACGTATTAATATTTAATACGACCATTAATAAAAAAATAATTCTAAATTTTAGACAAAAAAAAACTTAGGTAAATGGCAATGTTTAAATATTAAATAAATAATCCTTAATAATTGTGTGCAATTAGGTGCATTTGATATTATCTTTTATTTCTTATCCCATTACCAGTGTTCCACCTGGCCGTATTGTGTGCTGGATTATTTATCATTATACGTTTCATTGTTGAAAGTTAGAACATTAAAATACCATATTTTACAATTCTGTAAAATATACATAGTTTTTAATTAATAAAGTAATCACATTAAATAAACTTTTGAAGTTTTTATTTAACTTATGTAGGCCTACTAAAAGGGCCCCTTAATCTCCGGGTGCCCATGGGCCCCTGCAAAGCTTAAGACGGCTCTGATTGTACTACGGATATCGTTAAGCAACCGTATCACCGGACGACTGGATCGAGTTTAGATTTAAATAATTCATACTCGTTTAATTACGTGCGCGCGACGACGACGGCCATTTTTCGTACGTTATTACGCCGAGACGCGTATAATAATAATTCGTCCGGTCCAAACGGAACATGAATTTTGACTCGGGGCTTACGGAAAAATTACATCTCGACGGCGGCGGCGCTGAACCTTTCCCGGCCTAGGCCAATCTCGAAGCGTTTAATTCGCGCAAAGCTTAATTTATTCGCCTCTGCAGGGACACGTTTCGATTCAGTCTGTAATTGATGTTGTAGCCGGCAAATCCTCTCGATGTTAACAATTCTCATGCACAAACTCGGAATATAATAATATTTTATGTTTTAATTAGGTAGGTGATTGCCATTTTTTTCCCTGTAAATATACAAGTATAAAAGTTTTAAATGTATGCGATGGTAAAAAGGAAATAAACAAAGCTCATTAATAATTGTTGCTCATAAATAATTCAAGTCGTCCATTAAGTTTAAAAAAAAAATAATAATAATATTCCTAAAAGCTATGCGAAATATTCTTATATGCGTGTATTCCACAGTTAACTAATAAGTTAATATATTACGATTAGGTGAACAATTGTTATTAAATTGTTCATATAAAAATATATATACAGCATGAGTCAGGTCTATTTGATAAATGCAGTACATTTTTTTTCTATTTCATTATATTTAACTTTTTTCATAAATATATATTAACTATAATAATACTGCGCTACTACAAAATCGTATATATATATTTATTTTTTTTTGAATTTTTCAAATCAAAATTTTCATTTTGTAAACCGAATTATTAAAAAATTATTGTATTAAAATCTTTTTAATAATAATTCATTTTTCATTTTAATTTTTTAAACTTTTTGACCATGTGAATTTAATAATTAAATTTATTTTTCGTTCTATCAAGATTAACTCAGTGATTTCGATTGATCTTTCCATGATTGTAAAGATGAATATCAATTTTAATTAATTATAATACTATGTAATAGAATAATAATAAAAAAATATACTATAATACAATTAATCATGAAATAAATTAAATTTTTATCAGCTGTTTGACTAATTATGGTATACAATAATATATGATAAAGGTATGTGAAACACAATATTATTAACTTTTTAACAAGCTTAAAAAATCGTAAAAAATGAACGGGTTGACCTTTATTAGAGATTTAAGCAAAGACATGTTTTTAAAAATCTGTTTTACGAAGTAGCTAAGTTAAATTTCTCACCAAACGGTGCAATAAAATTAATAATTTTTAAATTTGAGTTTTAAAAACGAAATAAAAACATTAAATGGTATTTCGTTAAAGCGCATGTAACCCAAGTATTTATATTAAATAAACAAGTTAAAAATAACGAGTGGAAAAAGTAATTGCGTTTGTCAAATAGGACTCACCCTGTATGTACATTATATACCAGCACAATTGTTATTTTTGCTTTGCTTATTGTTAACACGAATTTCATGAAAAACAAAAAAATTGAAAGTCATCTCAAAACACTCATTAAAATTGTTTATTTTATACACTATTTCAGGCGATAAAAATTATTTAAAGTATAATGTAATTAAAAAAAAGAACTAACTTTAATGGTGAATTACGCTTCCGGTCAAGTTTGACATTGCACGTTACTCAACCTATATATAATATTGCATCAATTGTGTAATGTACTCTCGTAGTTGGTGATTTGATATCCACTCGAAATCGATGAAAAAAAACTCAAAGTGTAAATTTCATAGAGCCCCCAGCGTATTGTTCGAGTACACCAGTTATAAATATATATATAAATTCTATAGGAGAGGAAAGCAGACATGTCCCAAAATTTAAATAACTACTCATTCATTTTTTTTTTTTTTTTTTTTTTTTAATTTCATAAAAGTGCTTGAATAATATAATTTAATGCATATTATTATTATACTGAATTAGCATGAGTGAGTGTATTAATAGTGATAGAAATCTATAACAAGAGGTGTGTAAAAGCAGCAATATGCACAAAGGATAAATGGGTGTTTTTTTTTTCTAAAAAACCTATAGGCACAGTAGAACCTCGATTATCCGAACCTTCGTTATACGAACCCTCTATTATACGAACCACAATATTGGAGTATCCGAACGTTCCGTTATCCGAACGTTAAAACTCGTATCCACGGCCGGTTAATCGAATATATCATAACTTTTGCTTTTGGTTTATTAGTAGTACATACGTACTTAAAATTTTCGTATATACGAATGTACGTGTGTAAATCGTGCGTAGATAATCGAAACCTAACGGGCTTATCAATTGATTTGTCTTAGACATTTGCGAGACTTGGCTGCAAAAACAGCGCGTTGCAGCTCGTCGTCAAATGAAAATCGATAATTTTTTCAAAAATTATAATAAACATAATATGTCCCTACTCCCTATGCGTGTAACGTATTTCTAATATTGTAATGTATGTAGTTCTGATAAAATATTATTAATAATCATAATAATACTAATAATAAATATATAATATAAATTATTTAACTGTTTTAAAAAAAAATTTTGTTTTTTTTTTTACTTCCAACATCCGAAATTTCGCGTATCCGAACTAGGTGCCTAGGTGCGGTCCCAATTAGTTCGGATAATCGAGGTTCTACCGTACTATTATTTTCATTATGAAAACGGATTTGTCATGTACTATACCGTTGCAGGCGATGGTGGCGGCATAAATACGTATTACCTGTTGGACCAGCACGTGAAGTGTGTGTGTGTGTGTGTGTGTGTGTGTGTGTGTGTGTGTGTGTGTGTGTGTGTGTTGTGTGTGTGTGTACATTTTGAGTGCCACTGCGTGTATATTATGTAGTACGAGGGGGCGCTTGAAAGTGTATGATAATAATACATCTGTATTATATATATGTAGGTACGTCCATACACACACACACACACACACACACACACAAATATATATATAAATGTGGGTGTATGTATTTCAATATAACACAAATATAATGTATACCTATTATATAGTCTTTTACGTAATAATAAAAGGGTTCCTAAAGTGGATGAGTGGATGCGCGATAAAACGAGAAAAATAACATTGAAATTATTACTGCACACTGCACACGATGACGACAAGGACAACGGTGACGAGGTATCATATAATTACCGCAGTTGTTATACGCATTTTAATATAAATTTTTTCCGTATATAAAATATATGTATTTATAATGAAAAAAAAAGCTGAAAAGTGCATAAACGAGAACGTGGCATTTTTCGTTTTACACAACAGGCTAAATAAATTCCATTATAGAATTTAAGGTTTTTAGACCATTCGTATGGAGAACGATAATTTTTTTTTTTCCGAAAAATGCTTTTCGGTGGACGGCAAAACCTTCAGGACGTCCATTAGACTTTGAGCATCGATCGGATTGTTTACTGTGGGCTGTAAGACTTAACAAAAAATTCTAAAAAGTTCTAGGGAAATTTATTTCCAAGTATGAGTAGGAAATGACGGCGAAGAATCAATGTGCAGTTGGCGAGAGTATTTTATTACTTTATTTATTTTTTTTAACAAATATATAAATGGATTTATGAACCAAGTGTTATAATAGTGGTACATTATTACGATTGGCGATATTCCTACACTGCTATCGTAAAACGGTGGTTTTGCGTGAATCTGGATTTACTGTCGTACACAGAAGGGTTGTAAGAGACATTTTTACAATATAAAGTAGAGGATACTCGTGAAAATAATGTGTATATATACGAGTAGATTGTATACACTATTTTGAAAGAAAAATATATATAATATACAAGTCACATCAGATTTAAACTTCATATTTGAAACTTTTCAAAATTATAAGTTGTTTTAGTAAATATGAAAAGTGACATAAGTAAATAAAATTTGAAAAAACGTATATTCAATATTCACAAAACGAAAATATTAAACATCTTAACAGGAAATAACAAATTTCATTTTTTTATTAAATTAAAAATTATTTTCGATGCAAAACACTGTTGCGTGATAGTGGCTAATAATTTTGATCAATACACGGCCATAAAAATGCCGCCGTCTATACATTTTTAAACATACGACTATAATAATTTATATGTAGGTACTTATTACTCAAATACATATTGCATACATTTAGCTTGAAGACAAAGTACTAAAGTAGGTACTCGACATCTTAGTCTTAGAAATATGTTGCACATTATAAACAAATTGATAATTTAAACTCGATACGCTTAAAAGTTAAATTCACATAACCATATTTTATGAAGTTAAAAACGTATGCAGAAAAACATATTATGGCAAATCCAAAAATTAATATTACTAGACGTAACCTTTTGATATTAACTCCAAAGCAATCAACACACACTATTTTTGATACTATATCTACATTTCTGACGGAAATAAAAATCTTATTAAACCCTCAAATTTCCCTTCTCACCGTCCTAATAAACAAACTCACAGCGCATTTCCCATAAGTTATCACAACCAATTACCAACAATTGCATTCAACATATTATTTACGTAATCTATACGTCCTTATCGTTATATTAATCTTATTACTATTATTATATTTTTGTTTCTTTTTCTTATATTTTATATATACGCAATATTATGATATAATATTTTATTGTTATTTTAACTGTGTGATATATAATATAATTGTTGAGCTGTAATAGTTGATACTAAAAGCAAAATAAAATTAAAAAAAAAAAAAGTTTTGATATACAGAAAATCATCATTAAGGTTATTGTTAATTTCAAAAATAGTAAATTCTGTTTAAATTCAAACTTTGAACTTCAAAGTGTGAACGAAAACGTCAATTGTAACGATAATTGTATGCAAGCTCAATTCATTTCGTTCCACGTATAAATGAGTTGGTATAATATAAAATTAACACACAGATTTCCCTTTTTTATATATATTAAACTAGACTTAATCAAAAAATGATCGGAAAGTCAACATCTTAAATCGATCAGCCTAAATTCGTTCATCCTATACACCGACAATACCTTTTGATCTTCTGTACACAAATCATTCCTGAATATCTTTATAAGACGTAGCACAAGAACGGAGACCCTTCACACAGATACGCCCTTTTTTCCAGTGGTCGTATTAGGTTTGCTGTTTTGGCGCGTCGAGAGCGTCACGGAAGGGTTCACTGCGCACATAACGATAGACCGGAAGTCGCCGAAAATAAACTATCGACACTTATAATATCGTCCCGTTCTGGAGAGTTAACACGCGGTCGTCTACGCCTACACAGGGTGCAGTCGTGATGTGCGTGCGTATATAATATAAGGTTTGTTCCAACACGGAATTTGGGATTAGTTACCGACTGATCCGTGATTGATTTACTGCGCATGCGTTCATATGGATTGATCACGGACTCTGAGCTCTGTTGGAATGCTTTTCGGATTTTCAATGATAATAAGATATGAAATGTTTTTTTTTTTTTAATTTTTTTTTTTTATATTTCTGTGGTGTGTTGTTGTTATTGCTGTTAATAAAAACACAATGAGCGATATAGATGATTCGGATGACTGTCTTGAATCTAGTTGTTCATCTGACGACGGATTGAAATTAATTACTGTCCCTCAAATAAGGAACAAACATATTACTATGTACATTGTACATATCTTTCATTTTAAATGTTTTACATTTATAATTATAATATATTTTTTTTATAAAATAAATTAATATTTATTTTACCAAACATAAAATAGTTTATACGTCGTGAAAAAAAAATAGGTAGTTGATAGATGTTACAATCGTTACATGAAAATTCAAACGCGAATAATTGATAACACGAATGATAAATATATTAATAGTTTCTCTGACTATTAGTCCCCGTCGGAATCAGCGGACTGTTTTGCCTGTCCACAACCATTCCTAAAACTGGTCTAATGAAGTGTTGGAACAACCGTCTGATAGTTTGAGTTTGCCTTTAGGGTGTGTTGGAACGCAAAAATTATACTGCGCATGCTCCCACCAATTCTATGATAGTTTGACCACTTGTTGGAACAAACCTATATTTTGCCGGAATCGCGTGTATCTCCAACAGTTACGCAAAGTAGTGATGTCAAAAATCCGGATTTTTGGATATCCGGATTATCCGGATATCCGAATCCAAAATTTAATAACCGAATAATCCGAATAATTTAAATGTTCATATATCTAATCTAATCATTATAAAGGACGGTTTTAAAAATATGTTGACGGTTGATGCAGTTGGTAGTATTTATAATAATGTTTTATTTCATATTATAGAATATAGATCATGTCTTAGCAAATATTAAATATTTAAATAATAACAATAATTTTAACATTTATAATAAATAATAATCATAGCAAAATCAACTATAAAAATAATTAATACGTAATAAATACATAATAAATAAGTAATACAATATCCACAATAAGATAAAACTAACATTGCAAAAACGTATTAAAGCCTAATATGTTTGAGAAAATTTAATACTCTCAACGATAAATAATTACATAACATATTATGATAAAATGATATAACTTTACTAACATTTTTGAGTCAATGAGTCAAACTACTATTTTTTAATTTTAAGTTTTGCCGTCTTAAATGAAACAGTCTAATACCTATAAATTAAATAACATATAATTAATCAAAAAGTTTAAAATATCCGGATTATTCGGATAATTCGGATTTTATCCGTTTATTATTTGGATTCGAATATCCGGATTATCCAAATAGTATTGGAATCCGGATATTAGTGACACCACTAACGCAAAGGACGGATCGACCGGCGGAGAACGGACTGATGCTCTATCGCGAGCCTCCGTGAACCCGACGCGAAACCGCGAGGTGCCGGAGGACGCGGTGACGTAGGAAGTAGTCAAATTCAGGCGGTAGCAGATTCCGAGTCAGCGATGTGAACATCACACGGACAGAAACTCTGCCACACACGTTCGAGGTGCCCGTACGAAACGTGGCTTTTTCGTGATGCAGCGTCCCACCGCGTCGAGTGTCTTGAACTATTTTTTTCTCGAAAATCGTCCGGCAAACACGGGTTTTTGTATACTGTCAACGATTCGTCTCGAAGACGGCGTTCGCTATAATATCATAAACTGTACTTGTATATTATAATATACGATTATATACTCGTAAAAAGCATACATTGTACTACAAGAACACAATATCTAAATGAACTTTTGTAGACATGCCGATTGATGTATAATTTATATCCGTAGTTTGTTTTCTCAAATAAAACATAACGATATTGCGCGCACGCCGATTATTTTCCATTCAATTGAATTTCGTGGCAATATATAATATTATCAAGACGAATTTTCCAGTTTATCGAGCGTTCTCTTTTTGATCTTGTAAATCGCAATAAAAAATCATTATAAAATCGCTTTGATTTTTTTTTTTTTTTTTTTTTATTGTTATGTGTGTGTCTGTAATTTTTTAAATTATTATTAATTTATTTCATTTCAAACCGCTACGTTTAATACAGTTAGTAATAATATAAACCACGTGCTCTATTTACGAGTATCTATATTATCATACTAATTTCGGTAAAACTTCACGGTTCATTGGTTGAACGCGGATCGGGAGACAATACGCTTTTATGTTGTGGTTATTAAGTCAATATAGTAAGCACTGTCGATTTTCCAACAAAAAAATATATCGAATATAACCGTTTTACAGTTTAGACGAATAATTTTTCAGCGGTAACTTCACAACAAACGAATCGACAATGTATTTTATACTTAAAACTATACTATTATTATGTCTATCATATGCTCACTCTAAACTTTTAAAATACGAAAAACCAAAACGATTCAATCTGTTGAATTTTTCGTTTTGTACTAATATATATATTATGCAAAATTCCATGTTGTTTCTTCTCTTTACACACTCGCATACACACACACACTCGCATACACACACGCTCACACACACGCTCACACACACACACACACACACACACACACACACACACACACACACACACACACACTATGGTTGCTATCTTACACTCGAGGTGTATCCATCGATACGCCTTAAAAATAAGAGGGGAAATTCGTAGAAGCGTGTATCACCAATACAATGAGAAATATCAATTTGATGTACAGTAAATGAATGCATCATTGAACCACCTTAATAGTATTATATTATTATAGTGAAGTGATAATAATAATTTTCTGTTAGCATAAAAGTTAAAACTTAATGACAGGGTGGGTGGTTTTTACGAGTAAATTAAAAATTGATATACCATTATTTCGTACGATGGCCGCCACTGTACACACACGCACACACACACACACAAATGTTCGCTGTAAAATACCATATAATATACATATATTGAGTATTATACTATGCGTTGGCGGCGACACCAACGGTTATGGATCGTTTTTATTATTATTATTATTATTATTACTATTATTTTTCATTATGTTCATCGACCTTGAAACCTATTCGCATGAGCTCACACTTTCACAAAACGCTTTTTTTTTCCACCGACACACGAGCACAACCGTTCGAGTTCGCTCACTCTCGCCGCCCGCTCGCGCGTACAGCCGTGGTGTACAGGTAGAGGTGTACCTGCACGTAGCCGCCGCTCCGGCCGATGCGTCGCGTCGCCGTCAATTATTATTCGCCACCGACTCACCTTGTACGGGACGACGGACGAACGGACAGCAGACGGGCGGCGGCGGCGACGGGGCAGCAGACACTCTAGCGCGCTCCGTAATTATTACTATCCGTGCGCGTTCGCATAATATTACACGCGACGCGGGTTAGCCGAAACGAATGACGAGAGACGGGCATGGCGAGATAGAGAAAGAAATAGAAAGAGAGAGAGAGAGAACGAGAGAGAGAGAACGACCGCCAAACTGGTCCGAGGACGACGTCGAAAACTCTTATTTAATTTTTATTTTTATTCCCCTCCCCCCCACTCTCGGCACACGCACACACACACACACACACACACACAAACTATTATATTATGCAGCCTTCACATGTACGAAATTCGTGATTGGGTCTGTGAGTGGTTTATTTTTTCTTTATAACATAATGTAGAATATAATATTGTACATTATTATCGTCCTCCGCTTCTTCTCCGTTTCGAACCAAAAGGCTTTCTCTCATTCGCACAAGGCGCGTTCATGCGTTATATTTTTTATACGTGATATCTATTATTATTATTATTATTATGTCACGTATCGTACGGCCGTACCGCGATACCGCACGACGTGTTATTGCGTTTATGAACGGTAAACGCTCGTGATCGTACGTATTTCGCACGTGGTCGTACGGCCAAACTCCGTTCGTACGAGCAGCGGGTCAGGGCCTCGAATATTTTAACGATTAAGCCAGTTTGTTTCGTTAAAACCGGGAAACGCGGTAAAAAAAAAGACCGTAAAAACGGACGGAATAAAAAACGGGCGAAATTTCCAAAATAATTAAATTTAAAAAAAACTACCGCGTCACTGCGCACGAAAAATACGTACGGACACGTTTCCGTCGCGTGGATATACGAAACGGAATATCAGTACACGTTGTTTTTGAATTCGCGACGAAAAAAATCGTGTTGTCCTTCTGTGTGCCTTCGGCTGCCCCGGGGTACTGCTGCAGTCACACGTTAAGTCATACGTTAAGTTTTCTCACGTTTTCAACACCTCTGAGCTTCTGAGCCACGGCCTACGCGTGCGTTCGAACGGGGCCGTGCGTTGGAAATCGCCTCGTGGACCGGACGACTGCACGTCCGCGTGTTCACGAATGATAATAGTACCACGCGAGAACGGTCTCTCAGCAGGCATGTGCGTATTGCACGGCCGGCCTGGTCCTCGTCGTTATAGGGTACAAGCAAGCCGTACGTTACTTCAGGGCGGCAAAACGTTTTGAGGAAAACGTGGTGGCAAAATCAAATTATTAAGTCTTCGAAAAATACACAAATAACATTACCGATTTGCGTCTTCATTGTTATCGTTTAAGTTTTACTATCTCGTTTGACTGCAAACACATAGGTATGACTATTATACCGATGTACGCACATCAAACACTATAACGTGTACGGTGTAGTGTATTATATAGCTGCGTTCAGTGGCGCCGATCTTTATGTCTAGGTATCGCAGTTGCAATACCTGTTAAGGGTGGGCGGGTGGGTGTGGTAAGGCTGCGAAAAACACTAGGTAAGATCCACTCGATGGGAGGAAAACAATTAATGAGAGGCAGTTGCTCGACCTATTGCGGTTAGGTGGATGGGTACTTGCTTTGAAGGTGTACTGCTTCGCATGATGCCTTGCAATACCTCTAAAAACCGACTTCGGCGCCTCCGGCTATATTACACAATATGCAGTCGGTTGTAGCAAGTATGACCACCACATTGACTCTCTGCTCTTTTTGACGTCAATACGCATTTGTTGATTTCGATATTATTCGCGCGCCTATTTAATTTAGTGTTTAAGAGCAGCGGTAAAATGTTCGGTTCAAGGCGGAAAACATCTTACGACGAGCCTGTGTGCGACGCCGTTCGCCGAGCGTTCGCGGGTCTGCGGTCGGTCCGATAAAACCGAACACGTTACGTCCCTGGCCCCGGTCGTTGTCGTGCTCTTTAAAATATTGTCGTATTGTACACTTTGGCCGTGCCGGTCGGTCGAAATGCGACATAGCTCAAATCGCTCGCCCTTATATAGGCTCCGGGGAGGGATGTGATCGCGTCGAGTGCACGCTATAAGATAAAAACAAGCTCAGTTTTAAGACGGAAGTAGACCGTTACGTGCGCATATTGTTCGGCCGACACCGACTATGTAATAACATAAAACTATTACCTCTCGTGAATTATAACAAAAAAATAAAAAATTACGCCGGGCGGGTTTCACACGAAAAGATTCTTTACGGCCGGATACGACAATAATAAATTTCTCTTTTGGACAATTTTTTTTTTTTTTTAAATAAATATACGAACCATATGTTATTTGAAATGAAACACTGTGTAGCGTACGCTTGGAATACACTGCATATAGTAGCGAGATTTACCGTATTTAGTTGGATTTTTTACACGCTTGTCAACACGTTTCGCGTGTAATCGAAATTTCAGTCGTATACAATGAGTATTAATTTTAAACACGGCTTTTCTGATAATTTTCGTAACAACAATAAAGTTGCTAAGTTGCAGTAACACGAGAATGGTTATCTAACGATGATGATGATTAATTTTGGACACACGTGTACAATGCTTTTTCTTTTCTTGGTCTGCTGTTGCATCACTTTCGGTTTCCGTTGTTTGAAGGTTAGAAATGTGTCTCCGGGCAGCCTTGGTTCGAGTCTCCCATTTTTTTTTTTTTTTTTCGGTACGCAGCCTACGCCTCTTCAGAAACGTGCGAGTTTCAGAGGACGTTTTTCAACCGTTCCTCGATCTCAAGTCAGACATTTGCCATATACTGCGCGTATCACCGTGGAACTGTTTGTTTCTCGGTTTCTCATGATCCACGGTGCTTTTACACAAATCTCGAGGAAGTTATTCCGGACGGATTTGTGGTTGTTTATTTTCGCCGAGGAGGCGGCCGCCCAAACGAAACGCGCGTAAGAGATAAAGTGGGCGTGTGATTGTATAACGTAGTGTAACAGTAAAGATGGATCAATTTGTTATGAGGATTTGTAATTGTTACTAAATCGAGAAAACGTAGCATTCTCATTCTGACATATTATCTTTACGATGATATCGTGTTCATTATGTGGATTATCCCATGACAATGTCTCGTCAAGAAATACGCACGGATAATTAACTGGTTTATTTTCACCGTCCCGTACTATTGTGTTTCATTGCCAATGTGAATACGGTTAGAGGTTTCATCATATCATCTTTTTAACACAAATAATACGTTTGTTTCGTTTTCGCGCAGGATTTTATATCGAGTTTCTATTTAAGTGGACCACGTTATGATTTCGTCAATCGACAAATGATGAAGCTTACGGATCGCCTCGCCCAAGGATACGTGTGTTGCGTAATTATAAAGCTGTGTCGTCAATTGCTATTTTCGAGTGAGGTGGTCGAAGGATTAATTAGCCGTTAATTAACAGCCACGATATTATAGTCGAACTAAATTACAGACAGCTCGAACCCCGCGTAAATAATATTATAATGTGTTCGTTAAAACTATCGAATAAACGAACGACCGCGTTAATTATACGACACTAACAAAAATAACAGTATAACGTATTATATCTATAGACATGTAGTCATTATAGTTGATATTGCAAAATCGTGTCGCTACCGCCGTTGTTCAAATCATACTATCGTGAAAAAACACTGAATTCCTGCGTTCGGATGTTCAACAGCAACACCAAAAAAAAAAAACAAAAAAAAAACAAACAAAAAACTACTCCCGTATCTGCCATGACCCAAACACCGTGTAGGTAATATGAAAACTATTTACATCTGAGCTATTTAATTTCCTGTTGACGTTTGCTCCAATTATAAAATATAAGTTCAGGACATAAGTGTATTACTAACACAGCTTATACTCCAATTATTGTGGTCGAAGAGTATTTTTTCTTTCGAGTGCCTACATACGTTTATAAAAATTATTTTGAACCACTGGAGATTAAAATCGTGATTTTGCTTAATATTTGATTGTCACAATATATAGGAGTTTAATACGACCCGACACAACCCCTAATACATGTTACAGTCGAAACTTAGAGTATTCGACGTAAAATAAAGCAATTGATCTTCTACAACACTCCCACCGCGTCAAAACCCTGTTTAGTGCTTACACTAACATTCCTCAACAGCTCGCCAACTTTTACAACCACCGGTTTTCATTATCATACACCTGCGGGAATTTATTGTGTCATTATAACAATTAGAGGTAGATAAACGAGCCTAATGGTCTACTCCTTCTCATTAATCTAGCGCCCGCTGGGAACGATAAACCAAATCAAGTTTCATATTATTTTATAATAATATACCTATTTACATAATATGATACTTATATTGATCAATAATAACAAAAAGTTTGTATATTTTTTAAATATATTTGAATTCATTATAATTAATGATTAATAAGAAACATTGATTTTCTATGGAGTAATTTAAAGTTAATGTTATTTTGAAAAACTTTCTTGCCCCCGAAAAAAAAAGGTAAAACAAAATTCTACATCTACCACTGGTATTATTACACTATTATTCAACTGGAGCGCTTACTGAGAATTTATCTTATAGGGGGAGATTTCATTTTGAATGCTAATGAATTTCGTGAAGGATTTTTTCTTCTTCCACCTCCTTGATTGTAGCGAAATTCAATTTCGGATGTAATAAAAGCTCATAACATTTCCCAAACGTCATTATATAACTTCACTGAGTCAAAGACGCCAACGTTTAATATTTATTTCATTAAGAGCTAAGAATGAAAATGTTTACATCTCACAACGCGTTTAAACAATTTATAACGTTCACTTAAAATTTTATTGGGTATTATAAAAACAATACAAATGAATACGAGTACAAGAAATATTATGATACAAATACGATGTATATAAAAAAAATATTTAAAATAGAGATACCATTATTATTCGCATTTTGCGAAACTTTTCAGGGTCTAGTGTTAACATTTTCCAAACGAGTTTTTCTAAAACTGTTAGTGTGCCCCTGTTCCTAACCCTCTTGCCCCACAAAAAAAGCTTAAGTCAATTTTCGTTTTTATTCTATAATTAATGTATAGTATAATACGTTTTTCAATATTTAATTATACCTATTACGAGTAAAAAAGAGTAAATAAATGTCAAAGTGTTAATTTTGTTGTTGTATTTTAGTGAATTTAAAATTTTAGTACTAGATCATCTAAATTTTCAATTTTAGTTAAACGTATAGTTTTATTAGTCAAATTATTTGATTACTTTGACTTGATCAAATTCAATATACCAAAATAAACTTTCAGGAAATGTCCAAAAACATTGAAAGTATATAACGAACCATTATTTTTAACGTATTATCTGGGTACAAATTATAATACGTTAAAAATGATACAATTTACAATACAATACATACAATTCTAGATTTCCAATATTTCGGTGTCTGCATCTCATTTCCTAACAGACGGTTTATTAATGTCTGTGACAAAAGATAAGCATAAGCATCTAAAATAATGTTATCATAATTAGAATGTAAAATTTTGTTTCGTCTATTTTATTTCAGCTACAATTTCATGTACCTATAATATACTTCAAATATTTATTTTCATTAGCATTTTGATATATTTAATTTTTGTCACGTACCAATGCGATTTAATCAACGTGCCACTTTTGGCTCACATGCCATAGGTTCGCCACCTCAGGCCTATAGGTATCTTACACTCACGAAGCAAAACAGTTTCAATGGGGTGTTCCAATGTCCAAAACGCGTCGCATTCGAAATTAATAATAACTTACCAGATTTCGGTCATTTTACAGAGTGATACCCATAGTATATTATGAAACACTACATAAATAAAACATCGCACGAATCTCATTTCGCCATAGTCTGTACAGCCGTGAGAGTGAAACAGAGCTTTGAGTATCTCGCCCACCCTCCACTCGGGCGGGATGCCGGGGAATAAGACACAGGAAACGTTTTATTTTAAGGCCCACGGGTCATTCACTGGACTGCACGATAGGGCCGAGAGTGTAAAGACTTCGAGTACGACTCTCTACCTCCGGGCGCACAGGATACAGTTTAAAGTATATAGAATAATAACGGAAAAGACAACACTGGAAAAAGGTTTCTTCTCTTTTTTTTTTTTTTTTTTTTTATCTATACGCCACTTATTATCTCCGCCCGCCGGACACAATTCGTACGTATAGACAAGGTTAGTATATATATATAGGACATCCAAGAGCGAACGACCGTTTTGAGTATTTTGTCCTCTGTCGTAACGGTCGGTATACGTACCGGAGACGAGGACGCCGGAAAAGTTTTATTCGGATTGCCAGAGGTCACTTACCTTTGTGCATGCAAACTGCAAGCTCCGGGTACGTGGAAAAACATCAACAGCAGCGGCTCGTGACAATAACGATCGGTTGTCGTGCTATATGGATGCGCGCGAACGATGCACACGTCTGTGTACGTCTGACAACTATTATAATACAACACGATTGGTATACGTTGTAATATTTATAACACACGACGCCGATAAACGTACGGAGCGCGATCATTTGCCACCGTTTTAACGAGAGTATGTTTTATGACAAATTATTAGGGTTGTAAAATTTCATTAAATTTATTTTCATTTCCATGAAAAATATTTTTTTTTTTTATTTCCAAGTGAACATTTTTAAAAGTTGGTTTATTGTATGAAATAAAGAAAATATGTAACATGGTTACATACTACATACATAATAATACACAAACATATACATATGAAAAACTAGATAACCGACTATAAGACAATATTGGAGTCAGCCATATGCCAACACGGAAAAATATAAATATATAATTATTAATTTATAATTTATAATCATTGACCATAAACAGTATTTAGGTAGGGTTTTCAGTTCGTTACCTCGGTTGATAAAAATGATACCTAACTGATAAGTTATTCATAATCAATGTTTTCTGTGTTTTATCAATATATTATTTCTAATCATCTATAAACACGTTTAAAAGAAAAAACAAATATTTTTCATAATTTCATTGAAATATTTCAAGAAGAGTGAAATATTTCAAATTTACAACCCTACAAATTATTACAATACACAGTAGGTGTATACGTTCTACTTGTGCGCATGCATGCAGTATAAAGTATACGCGGAACCGTCGATGACGATGATATTTTAGACGATGGTAACGGTCGTGACTAACAGTTGTTAAAATAAAGACAACTCGACGCATTTCGAGTGTTCGACGGAGTCGAAATAGTTTTTAATTAATATAGACATTGACTTCGGGTTTTAGACGATATTACAGTTTTTAATAATAAGTCATTTTTGTTATGACTGCCTGCAATACTTTTTCAAGTCGATGACAATCGGTGGAAAAATATAAGCTAATTGAACCATTAGTAAATCGTACGGTTAGTTTCTTATGAAGACCAAGGATAACACGAATAAAACTTCATTCCTACATGGATATTGTAGAAGATCGTGTGCATTTTAATTAACACCATTACTCAACATTAACAATGAAATCGAAAATAATATGCGAAAAAATTATTTTTTTGAATCAGCCAAAAACGTTATATTCTTAAAAAAAAATGTATTTCGATTAAATCAAAACGGATTAATAGAATGGAACAAATAAAATATACGCTCGTAATTTTATATTGAATGTTAAAATATTACAAACAAAGAGTTGTATTACTAACACGGTATGTTCCACAGACCACTTCGAAAAAGTAAAATGAAATTATTCTTGCATATGACCTCGATTTTAAATCAAGGTTTTAGTAAATTACGAAAGTTATAATTTTAGGCAATGTCAAGTTGCTCCCCCTTTTTGTACACGAATTGTTCCTGTGTGGGAACACCTGTTTTTGACATAAGTTTTAGTTGAACCATTTTTCTAAAAAATGCTAACCATCCAGTTATTGACAAATACAAAATTCACGGAATTTAAACTCGTGGAACCGACTAATTTGATTGAACTTATCACTGAAGTATAAAAAAAATAATAATCGTTTTTGGTAAAATCTTTGCGATTAATAGTATAACGAAAAACGTTCATTAACATTTTGCTTTCGTACTTTCAAATACAGACGCACAATTATCCACAAGAAACAAGTGGTTTTTTTTTTTTTTTATCCTGCGTCTAAGATTTAAAAAGACATCGTAGGACGTTTTGCATTTTAAAACAATTAAGAACAAAAAGAGAGTTGAATTAGTTTCTGACGAGACACTAGTATAATGTTCAGTTTTTCATTCATCGGATATTTATGGGTTGGTGTTGATGAGTTGCGGCCCAAACCCTAAATAACGTACGAGTTGCGGCCCGGGTTTATGAGAGGTACGTACGAGTTGCGGCCCGGGTTTTTGAGAGATACGTACGAGTTGTGGCCCGGGTTTTATAATACCGTATAGCTATTGTTTTGGTTAAAATACAATGTAATAAATATAATAATATTTTGCGTTTCTGGAATATAATATTTGATGATAATAATAAAAAAAAATTTTTTTTAAATATTCATAAATTTATGATACCGTATAGGTAGCTAGAATATAATTTATAATAATACAAATATTCTATTGTTTTGGCAAAAACTTAAAACTTACCGATTTAACTAATTCAAAATTGTCTATTTCTTTTAGCTCGAGTTTTGTCATCTGTTCTCTAATGAAAGCTTCTTTTTCACACATTTTCTCTGTTCCTACAATTTTACTTCTGAATTTTATGTATGTTTCAGATTGAATTTCTAGTAACACATCAACGAAGTTATAAATGTTAGGATGGCTAGTGTAGAACGACATATTTAGTTTTGACAGGTACATCGGGCCGCAACTCACCTATACCTGAAATATTGTCGGGCCGCAACTAACCTACGGCTAAAATAATATCGGGCCGGAATTCACCGGTCTCCAACACCGGAAACTACATGCCGGGCCGCAACTCACCCACAGCCTTATGGGTAGATGAACCTATCAGAATGTACTAGCGTAAAATTTTATCAGTATAAAAATAAATGTCTCGAGTTTCGAGAGGAACGGCACAAGTCTACCACAACCCCCGAAAATAAAGTATTGAGAAAATTTAATTGTAAAATTGAATCTGCTTTCAAAACGATTAGTTATAATGCTTACCTTTTAATACTTTGCAATTGTTTATGTTACCTGAAGCGCATTGTTTTAATTGTACGCTGCTATAAGTGTATAATATCAACCAGATTCCAAAAAATGGATTATGGAAACGTACCAATGGGTATTTAAAAAAATAAATATAGCCCCATTTTGGTTGTGTCAGTTTTCCATTTTATACTAAATGTTTAAAATGTCACGAAATGAAATATGGCAGTTTGGTACCATTATCACCAAACATAATCGTCGCATTGTAAATTGATTGTCGTGTGATTATAATCCATTCCGCCGATAAATCAAAGTGCTAACAATTCATTACTGCCACAAACCGAAATATGGCCCTTGATTGTTTTTTCACTGGTGTCACATGGTTTAAAATAGTCACGTTGAAACGGCTCAAATCAAATTCGGACAGTCTCGATCTCTAATACGATCGACTATGAAAAAATAAGCATACAACTTGACTGCACAACAAAATGAGGAATGGCGGTATTGTTTTTTCTTAAACGTAAAAACGAAAAAGATTCAATACCGTCTCAAAACGTTCTGCGAAGGCTGTGGTTTGACTACGACTTTTTGTGAAAAAACGTACGATCACCTGTGTCAGGAACACAAATCATCAAAACTTTGAGTTATGACTGTCTTACACCCAGGGCCCAAATTAAGGAAAATAAAACCACGGACGCTTGCACGCGCGTCCAGGGAATCATATCGCTCTCACACCTTACGCTTTGAATTATTCTCTTTACGTGCGCGCACGTGTGTGCGTCTGTGTGTATGTGTGTGTTTGTCTTTGTGCGTGTGTGACCACGTTGCTTCGCGCGTGCGACCGGATGAAATTCGCATTTTACTTTGCACGCACACGCGAGAGAAAAGCGACGAAATCGTTTTTCACTGTCAACGGTGTGCCACCGCGTAACGCGTGTTATGCGTACACGACGCGCGTATATATATATATATATTGTTTTTTTTTTTTTATTCGAGGGTCTTATATCATACACCTCGCCGAAACAAACGAAATAAAAACAATATAAATAATATACGAGACTACTCTGCGCCGTAGCCCCGCGACGACGGTGGCGGCAACCGTAAGTCCCCGTCGCCCCGGTCCCGGTCCCGTGTGCAGTGCGTGCAGTTTTTCCCCGACGAGCTCTCCGGGATCCCCGGGGGTCGGTGCACAGGTGAGGGTGGGAGCCCGGAGAGCTCATTTTAGCGACGTAAACGGGGATCGGATGCAGACACACGGTTAGAGAAAGAGATGGAGAGACGGAGAGAGAGAGAGAGAGAGATACAGAGAGGGTTAAAATTAAATTAAATATAACGAGCGCACCCTCCCCGTCTCACGCGCCAAAGCACGCGTACGTGTGGGGGTAAGGGAGAGGCTGATGGCGAATGATGGCGGCGGCGAAGGTGGCGGTGGCAGTTCGAAGAAACCACGTCGATAATATATATTTGTCTACCGCCGCCTCCGTCACGCCGTCGTCACTCGTTAAATCGTCGTCGTCACTGTTATTCTCTCGCTGAATTCGACCTTTTCCGTTTTCGTGGCCGTCCCACCCCTGCCGCGTCTTCCAGCCACGCGCTTTCTTGTCAGAAAATATTATTATTAATATTTTTATTATTACTATCATCAGGGCACGCCACCCCGTTTTTATAATCGCCCTTGACCGCGAGACGTGATCATAGGCGCACATTGAGTGTGAATTTAGGGGGGGCTAGAATAATTTATGGTATACAGACCCCTAAGCCCTAATACTATAATAAACTGCATAGCAATAATTGAAAATGTTTATAATTAATATTAAAAAATACAAATTCAAGTAGTTATAATATGAATCATAATACTATGTTATCACTAATTCATTTTACACAAGATTTAATTTTCTATTTGCTAACGCAAACTTTTTCAATATAATTTCCCTATCTATTTTTTTGGTAAGATCTCTCTCAATGCTAAGAGTACATAGTAAACCTTTCTTGACCCATTCTGGTGCGTAACCAGTTTTTCAATCTACGCATAGCTGAGAAGGAGCGTTTACACGTTGAAGAAGAAATTAGAATTGACATTTCCACTTTAACCAGTTTATAGACATTTGGAAACGAACTTTTAATTCATTGGTTTTTCAAGTCTTCAAATTCAAAGTTGGCTGGTAGACTATTTTTTAAGACTAGCATTTCTGCTGATAAACTACCTGTTGATATTTTCAAAATATCCTAATATATCAAACATTGAATAGAGTAATATGATAATATTTCAAAAGATATGGTCACGTAATAACTATTTTATTAAATAGTATACCTACCTTATACTCGTAAGTGTTTATAAAACAAAAACTATTATATTCATGAACTATTCGTGAACTCTGTAATGGAAAAAAAAATTCCAATCCAATAAACCACAATAATTAACAAACGATTGATGAAATACTGAAATAAATTTTACAGGAAACTGGGGGTGCTAAGCACCTCCAAGCACGCCTCTTATGTACGTGATCCGTCTGAAATCGGTCGCTCGAGGCGACGCCGCGCACACTCGTCCCCACACGCGTTCTGCAATCAAAATAACGATATTATTATAACAGCGCCGACGAAAACCCGTCCGGATCGCGTGTTCCTTTACGCGCGCAGCCGACAAACGACGACGACGACGTGTGCGTGTGTCACGTTCGATTTCTCGAACAATACGTTTTTCACAGGTTTCTCTCCTCCTCTTGCCGCCGTCGTTCCTCTCCTTTTTCTCCTTTCCTCCCGCCGCCAATCGCCGCGATCCAGGTGCGGATACAGTCGAGATACGACTGTCTGCAATAATAATAATAATAATAATAATAATAATAATAATAATAATAATAATAATGATACGCACGCACGAAAAATCAAGACGGGGCGCTGTATACACGTAATTATCACGCTTGTATAGGAAACGTCGACCACGTGACCTTCGAAGAGACTCCGAATACGTTATGCAACGTTATTACACCGGGACCCGGCTAAACCGACGATGCGTTTTCGAGTTTGATACTCGTCGGCGGGACACATGTTTTAATAATAATATGCCGAATGACATTAACGCCAGGTTTCGGGCCGGAAACAGACCGCACACGTGTACGACATTATATACATATTAATATATTATGCATTTATAGTATAACGAACGTCTTCGATACTCGCGCAATGTATATCGTTATAAAGTTATTTAGAAACATTCTGTTGGTTTTATTTTGTTTTTTTTTTTTTTTTAGAAAATATTATTTAATCAGACATCGCAGTTCGATGCCTTTCTAATAGTCTTTAAGTAGCACAGCTTTTACATAACGCGCGCTAGGTATTATAGGATATATGTGTTTTCGATATGAGAAAACATTCACTCTAAAAAAAAAATGTTCGTTTTCTCATCTTGTATATCGAACGTTACATGAGATGATTACTTTTTATAGTCAGTCAATTAAATGCCTTTACTAAAAATTATTAGAAAAAAAACGCGAGCTCAATTATATTATCATTAAGTACCTAATATTATTTAATAATCAGTATTCGGTTTAAAAAAATCCTAGTTGAGTTTTCGACTCATAATTACATCAAACAGTATGGACTCCTTAACAAATAAATAGATAAATAAATATATATATATATATATATATATATATATATATATATATATATATATATATATATATATATATATACATATGTATGAATGTATGTATTATTTTCGTTCTCATTTTATTCGTCACTTTTTTTATTTAAACTTATTTTTCTCACATTTATTTGAAATATTTACGTCTTCTGTAAAAATCGATATTGCTATTAGACTTTGATTTTCAAGTGATAATTTATGCTTTCGGTTTATTAATTATAACGGTATATTAACTTTAATAACGTTATGTTTTGATTGGTGAAATGAAGAGAGAGTGTAAGCTTTTATTTACTTTTAAATTACCATTTTATATTATGATTAATTATAATTCATAATAGTATGAAAAAAAAACTTTCTAGAAAACAAAAGTATAAGTAATGGTTTATATTTGATAATAAAAGATTAATATCGATTTTGCATAAAATCAAAAGAGGCCAACTCATTACAAATATTTAAAAAGAATTCTTAATTATTTTTACAATTTATACCTTAAAATAAAGCTTTACATTATAATCTGAAATAATTGCTATTTTGAAGTTACAATAATGAATACACTATGTTATATATATATATACTCTCGCGTCTTTTTAAACTAATTATTTTTCGTAGTCATAAAATATTAAAAAAAGATTACTTTTAAGTTGTTTCACGGGTTTTACCATAGTTAATATTATTTTAAGGAGACTTGAAAAAGTATCAAAACATTCAAAACCATTATTCAAATTAATCACGTAATGAGACAGGATCTGAAACAAAAACTGGCAATATAAATTATCAAAATCTCCAATAGGGGTTTTAAATAAGCCTTAAACAAAGAATATGTTTTATAGTTTTAATATTGTTATAATTATATATTGAAAATAAATGAAATAAAACAGCAGCATACGTTCAAGAATTATTTGAGGAGGAATCCGAAAATTTTCAAATTTTAAGATTAAAACTTGATATTAGTATGGAACAAATGGCAAGATGATACAGATAACAAAACTATGGTACTTATATTCAACATTTAACGTTTCTTGAACATGTGCACACTGATAATAATCATCAGACAAATTATTTGTCAGTTAAAGATTAAAATATAATTAAAAATTTAATTTACCTTTAAATCATTTAATCGAGACTGACACAAGTTTTCATACCCAACCGCCAAATTCTATTCGCTTTTTATGGGTTGTCAATTGTTATCTCCACCCAACTACACCACGTGAAGACTTATTCATTGTTGGCCTCTCAGACTTGGGACACCATATCCGTCGCATCAAACGATTTTCGTATAAAGAACCCTCGACACTCTTTTTCGAAGATATTGAATAAGCTACAAACAACTTGAAAAACTCGAATTTCTTCTGAGCACAAAAATAGTGAATCTGAAAAAACACACCTGTCCAAAAGCTCACCTCAGTGTCACACAATATGTCAGTTTACAGCCACACCCGGAAGCACTGTCACCACGATCTCAGTCAAATTATACCGTACTTTTGCTCCCCCCCCTCCAAATTAATTTCTGAATTTGCCACTGATCCAGATATGACTTTATGTGATGGAAGCTATCCAGCCAATTACAGAGCTGTCTAGAGTGTATAAAAAACTTAAATGTTAGAATCGTCGAGATCATTTTTTTACACCTACTCCTTCAACTCACAGTGATTTTTCTAAACCCATTTTTAATGCCATGTCCGCCGATTTATCCAATACTCGTGTTACTACCTCTTTCTAAAATCATACCCAATAGTCATCAAATGTTGAAACATTATTAACTTCTTACATTTCCGACTTTACAAACATCATAAAGCTCTCCTTTCCCTCCTTACTTCATTACTAAATAAAACCCAATTATAATTATCTCTATTCGCTATACTTAGGTCTATCCCACATTGTTAAATATTTTCTAATTGTATTGTCAAACTATTTGTAATCTTAGTTGTAATTTAACGTTTATATTATTGTTTTTGTACGACTAATAACTCAAATAATTGTCGAGACTGATAGAGTATACTAAAATGCAATATGAAAAAATAAACGACCAAAACAGGCAAGCAAAGCGATTCATTGTGAGTATTTGTAAAATGTGTTATTATAAATCTTTTGAGGTGACGTCTCCAAACTCCAACGTCCCTGGAAATGCGACGTTCTCATAACATTTGGTTCACAAGATGCTTTACTATAACAGGTCATATGGCCAGCGTACTAGTCTCGTATACGTTTGACGTGACTCATGAAATTGATATTCCTTCAAATAATATTAATCACAAATTCTTCGATTTTTTTTCCGGAGTAACGTAATAGGTAATAACAATCATTATTCGTATTATTTTTGTATTATTATTTAACGTGCACGCGCGTATATGCACTTCACCGGTGTGTTACGTGTGGGTAAACAAGTTTTAAATAGTTTACGTAGTTATACATACACACACACACACACACACACACACACACACACTGATGCTGATGCTGCTGCTGCTGCTGTTGCTGCAGTGTTCCTACTTAAATAATTATACGCTCTCGTAAACTATATTATGTTGTATTAGTTGTGTGTTTATTAATAATTAACGTGAGTCTCGCGAGGTTTAACAGTACATGGAACTTGTTACATTGCATTCGTACGAAACACGTATATTACTAGTATGTATAGGTAAGTAGTATGTATACTTTGTATAGGTACCTAGTCTCTCGATTATAGCATACTCTCTTGAATGTGTAAGTACCTACTATGTTCATACTATTATTATTATTATTATTTTTATTTTAAAAGTCTGATTTAAACAAACATTCGCTTTGTTTTTTCGTACAAACTGCAATTCAACATTCTACGCACCTAGACGACCGTCACGTTTGTATTTGAATATTACATATAATATATATAATATGTTTTTGAATATTATAATTCCATTCAATTTTTTCGTGTTGACTGTACGTTTTGTGTTTAAGCGTCTTGTTAAATGTCGGTACTTATTTGACGACATTAAAAAATAATGTTTCCTATGTTTAGATTGGTAGAATTGATTAAATTTAAACCGAAATGTGTTTTACCAAACGAGCTTTGTACATCATAATATATAAACCGAGTAACTAAGACGTTTAAGGTTCTAGATCAGAGGTTTCCAACCTATGGACCACGAACCACTGGTGGTCCGCGAGACATTGTGCAGTGGTCCGTGAGCTACACTTTCAGAATTTAAAAATATTTCATTTTTTTTTTTTTTTTTTTTTTTTTTTGTGGAGGTTGATAAATACTGATAAATGTATATAGAACTTAAAGCACATAATTTATTTATAGACTTATATTCGTAATCCTACTTATCTTATTATTTCAACCCATAATCTAATTTTGTTTGTACAGCAAGATTAGATTATCGGTAGAATACAAGACTGTCCCCACATTTTAATATTTATACGCTGACTTCACAGTTGAGGTCCAACACATCGTTTTACATCATTTGCAAAAGCTTAGTGATGAATTTAATCGGTATTCCCCAGAATATAATGGTTCCGAAGCGAAAAGTATCCGAAATATGATTCGAAACCCTTTTATTGTTAAAATCGATGAGGTACCTAATGATAACCAGGAAGATTTGATAGAATTGCAAAACGATCAAAACTGTAAGGATACATTTAAATTTTGCATGAATATCGAAAAGTTTTAGTGTAAAAAATGCGTTATATTATTATATTAAAAATCGATATACACTACTGCGTACCCTAAGCTTTAAGAAATCGCATTAAGTTATTTAGTTAGGTTAATTGTTAATTGTTTTCGACAACTTAGTTTACCTATAATAAATATTATAGGAGAGACGGAGTGGCCGAGTGGAACCAGGCATCACTGCTGACGCACACTGTCGCCGGTTCAAACCTCAGTCACGGGGCTCTCTCTCTCTCTCTCTCTGGGCAGGCGACTGTCTAGAGAGAGCGGCTGCCATCTCCCCTGTGCAGAAGGCAACGGGAAACCACTGCACAGTAAAAACCCTTCCCTAGAAACACCTTCTTCTAGGTGCAAACCAACCCTCGGGTTGATGACCCTAAGAAGAAGAAGAAGAATAAATATTATAATACAATGTACTGCTTTTTTATAATAGTAATTTACATTAAATGTTAATAATTTTAAACTTTTATTTAAAATTGATCAAGTTTAAACATTACTATAAGCCTGATATTAATGAATTTCATTGGTTTTAATTTACTCATGATCTAAATTCTAAAATATGTAAAACAAATTGATTCTTGTTTAAAAATAAAGACTAAAATTGAGATGGTCCGTGACATATTGAAAGTTCTCGAAGTGGTCTGCAGTGTCAAAAAGGTTGGGAACCACTGTTCTCGATTGAAATCACCCCTAGGAATTATACACTATAATATTTAACACGGGCATTCGACAACGTTTCACAATTATTTAAACTCCTTCGAATGTTATCAGCGCATTTTATGAACATTCAGTTTTTCTATTATGATATTATTTACGAAACGTTATTTCCCATTTTAATTTCAAATCCAAACACCAATAGTTTTCAATAACGTTCGTTTATTTTACTAATTCAATATAGATTTATGATTATTAAGCGTGGATAGCCTCGATAAGGTATTATATTTCGAATAAAAAAATATCGATTTAAGTATTATGCGAAAACTACTCGCGCGTTGGTGTACGCTATAATACATAATATAATATTCATCCCTTGCAGCGCTAGATGTATACACTGATAGGAAACACAAACATATCACTAGTCATAAACGTATTGACAACTGTTTATTCAGTTCCGGCCAATACTGAAATTAAATGGACTTAAAATTAAACCTATTATAAGGAGGTGGTAAAACGTGAGAATAGTTTTGTTTTTATTTCGGGTCAACATATTCATGATATAAAAATCAAATAATAGATTTCAATCGGAAAGCAAAACAGTTGAAACCCAAAAGAAACGATCGATTTTCGCCAAGTTTTAATCTAGTGATGATTCGAGGCAAAAATAAGGATGAAACAAGGAAAATTATTCTTTTCATTAGACGTATGAAAAAATGACCTTTTTGAAATCATGATATTTTTTTTTCATTAGTGATTAAATTAGATGATTACGTTACATACTATCGTTAAAACCAACATAACTAAATGGAAATATCTAGCTAAATGTATTTTTAACTGTCAAGCACGACATGATTTATGTTTATTTTATAAGCTTACTTAAATATTACACCACACTATTATTTTAATCACTGACAACAACCGTTCGTTCGTTACGAATAATTGTTTTCTGAAAATATAGCGTACCGTGTTCGGGTACCGAAAATATTAAACTATTACGGTATATCGGTATAATTACTACGATTTAAATATCAGTTTCAAGTATTTTGGAGTTTTCACGTAAAAAAAATACACTTCACATTTCAATCGTCTATCTTAAACACTCGGTCGTGTAAAGTTACGTATTCCAAAATGTATAGAATTGAATAACGCAACGCTTTTATTTTTAAAAAATATTTTTGAATGATGATCATTGACCAGGTACCCAGACATAATATTCTCATAATATAATATCAACGTTACCTTTTATTATTATTATTATTATTATTATTGTAAAAAAGCTTTCCTGTTTTATTTAATTTATATAATCTTTTTAATATGGGTATTATTTAGAAAACCAACGTCGAGAATCCTCGTAAGACGATGGGCCTGCTTTATTCGTCGAGAATCCAATAGAGATAACAAAATTGTCGAACGGACAAAATATCCCTTGGAAAATTCAATACGTCACAATAAGAGTAAGAAGATTTTCAGCGCACCGAAAAAATTCATGAGTAGGTATATAATTTTTTTTTTTTAAGTATGTACTATGTACTAAAAAAAAAAATGAGTTACGTAACCCTCGGATCACGGCGGAAACTAATATCAAAAATGATTAGATATTACTGACCACTCTGCAGACGGGGTTGAACGGCCTGATTCAAAGCTACGTTTTCGGTGCCTACGGATTTTATTTTTTTCTAAAAATTCAAATTTTACCAGCCTATCCCATATAGACAGCACGGACGGTCGTTGATTAGTTCGACATCATCGGCTGCATGCTGAGGCTCATTATGCATTATTACCGTGGTAGTGTTAGAAGATTTTTTAAGCATGTTCACTCAATTTTTAACTTTGTAATATACTCAAATTTGAGTACATTTTTATGCACGGTTTAAAAAAACCCATAGTGCTGCATTTTCTTAAAAAAAAAAAAATAATAATATTTTTAATTATTTTTCATTTCCGTGATTTTTAAATTTAATTAGTTTTCTTTATCATTAACTACACACATTTTTTTTTTCAAAAATTACTCGTGCGGTATATCTATTACAATGTAATTCACACAACAACAATGCAGTGGTTTCGAATACGATTAGTTTCCCTTATTAATTATTCACGTATAAAACAACTGCTTTTTTCATTTTCATCTATGACAATGTGTTTGATGAAAGAAAAAATGGAATTAAATAAAAGTTTGCTATTTCGCAAAATGCATCATCACGTGTATTTAAGGGTTATGTGGCAATCATAATTTATAAAATAACACTACGAAAGAGAATACTTTTTCGAGATAATTTGATGTTCACATTTTTAGTATTGGATCACCGGTTTAAAAGATATAAGCGTTTTAAGTTTAGAGAGTAGTGGTGAGGAGTAGTAGGATCCCCTCAAGAATTTTTTGCAACTACTCCACTGTTCTAAACTCATTACGATGTATGCTTATGTATTTCGCTTTAGCTATTGGTTAAATTATACAAATTTAAATAGCGACATTTCTAAAATAAATAAATAAATATATATTTTCTCTTCCAAATATTATGTAACAAATAGAGTGTCTAATTAAGAAAACTAAAAATCTAACGAAATCACATACGCAGGTGATAAATAGCGAATAAAAAATTGTTTTCTCCGTGTTAAAAATATAGGTCTTCTCCGGTTACAGTGGCGCATATTACATAAAAACAATTATTAAAATTTTACACGTCATATGGGAATACACACGAGGTGAACATGTGTAAAAAATAACCCTGTATAACACGCGTATTAAAGAGTTTCCGTTTAATTTTTGGATCCAGTTTCACACACGGCCAGAGCCCCGAGAATATTCGTAAACATTGTGTACGCGTACACATGCCTTATTCCCACTACGAATATTTTTACGTACCTATTTTATAAATTGTGGTCTACATACATATCGCACTTAAACCGTGTGTTTCGCATGAATATTTACGTGTATAAATAAAAATGTTGACTATGAAAAAAAAAAAAAAAAAAAGCCCGAGAAAATTATTTAGAGAGGCACTCTCGATTACCGTTTACCACCGTGTAGCGACCTTCGCACGAAATTCGTTTTTTTTTTCCAGTCGACTAGCCCTCGGGGAATTCTCTCGCATAGATAGTCTGCACACACACACACACACACACACACACACACACACACACACACACACACACACACACACACACACACACACACACACACACACACACACATACACCCAACAATGATAATCAAATATTAATTTAACGTTAAAATATAGTATTACACCCGTGCTCGCACGATTTACTTATTACAGCCGTCGCGCTATCGAACCCGGCGAAGGACCTAAAAGAAAGAACTTTCCCAGAACTTTAACGTGACGTGTGTCGCGGTCCTCTTAGCAGTGGCGTATTTAGGATTTTGCTACCCCGGGTACGTATTTTTTTATGCCATTCTCTTCTCACCGGTTTTCCATAGTAGCAATTTTTCTCACCCTTAAATACATGTGTACAGTACATGTGATATGGTTATAGCATCATGAAATATAAAAAGCTATCGTGTGCCCTAGAATGTTGTATGTCGTAGGTACTTTCAGTAGTACCCATGATAACAAAAAATCAAATCAAATCGTGAATTTTTTTTAATTCCTTTCCTTAACTGTTTACGAAATAGTGAGCAAAATGTCAATAAAGGAAAACAATTATTGAAAAAATTAATAGAACATAAATATTTATGAGAAGAAAAACGAACATCATTAAACTGATATTTTTCGTCGCGCTTTTGAGCTTGCAAAATCTTCAATTATTTTTTGACACCGATAATATTGTGACAATCGTATGATGAAAAAAAATATGCATGGTTTGATTGAGATACTTTGGTATCAAAAAACGAAAAAAACAAGAGTGGTAGTCCTGTGTTTTGTTTTTGAACAGTCGATGACAAGCAAATAACCAATAAACGCGCACTTATTATGAAATGTGGAGATTAATTTCACAAAATAGTTATGTTGTCGTGTTGATAACCACACGTTGTCGTGGGTTAATAGAATGCATTGTTGACATTATTTGCCTATAAAAAAAAATTAACTAACACTTTTAGTTTTTACTATATTTTACTATTTTTTTTTTTTTTTTTTTTTTTTTTTTTACAACTGATTAAATCATAATAAATCTGTTAAAAAAAGGAGCTCCCCTTTAAATTTGCTGCCCCCAAAAAAGTACTGCCCGGGGCCATTTCCCTCCTTGCTCCCTTCCCTAAATATGCCACTGCCCCTTGGTTTTTGCAGTAAACAATTCTTATTGTCCGGCAGCAGGTACGTATTCAGGAGGAGATCCAAGGGATCCAGACGCATCTTCTAAATTGTGTAACTCTGCAATTTTTTTATTCAATACTTATGTAGAACTTATAAATATATGTTTAAGATGTGTTGTGCATAAAGACAAAAACAACATCTCCTCGGTAAAATTTAATCATATATTATACCTAGATACAGTTTATTTTACTTATACCCACGATATTGATTTTTAACATAATACAATAATTATATCTTAAAACATTGAATAAAGAACTAAAATATTTATTTTTGTTTGTTTTATAAGCGTATTAAAAGACTAGTTAATTTATTAGTGATCACACGCTGGCGTATGTCGTTATGCGATAACGTGGAAGAATGATGATCAGGGATGAATCCAGAAATTGTTTTATTTATTTATTTATTTATTTTAAATATAAACGGACGTAAGTCCTTAACAAATATTTTGCGCGTATACACAGTAATAATGATACAACGGTGTCATAAGAATGACAAATTACAAACTGAGATACATTGTACATTTATAAGTTACAAATATAGACAAGAGAACGAAAAAGGTAAATAACAATAGAGAAAGATTTAAGACGGTAAGGGTTTATACGGTAAGGAGGCCGCAAGAATCGTATGTATGAATAGGCTGAGTAAGTTGTAGCTAATGAATTCGGCAAGGAGGGTAATTAAATCTATATTAAGTAAAAAAAAAAAAAAAACTATTATTCTGAATACTATGAATTGATATGAAAATTAAAACTTTATAAAATTAACACAGATAAAAATTTTAATGTCAAAAGGATATAACAATAAAGTACAAACTATAAAATATCAATAATTAAAAAATATTAAACGTATTAGTTTTAAACTATTAATTCAATTTTTCTTTATTTTCCCCGGGAAAATCTGTCGAGAGTATTTTTAATGTTGTTTTCACTACCAATATTTATGTTTTTGTGGATATACATCAAAGCTAACTCAGACAATCTTTTTTTTCCATTCTCGCCCTTAACCAAGTTTTAAGGAGTCGTAAAAAGGAAAAACTTCTTTCGGCCGTTGCGTCGTATACATCGGCTATTTTTATTTTAATTGATTAATACAAGACTCAGCCCGGCAACGGTTGGTTTGTGTACACAAAAAAACTCAGATCAATTTTTAAGTTAATATCCATTCAACTTGTTTATTAATTTTCTGTATAACCGATTGTAGACGGTGTACACATAAAATTGCATCATATTAAATAAAATGTCTTGCCAATTTATTTACAGTCGAAAAATTCATGACTCGAAAACCATCACGTACTTAATGACGAATGATTGAAAAGTAAATTGTTACTTTTTGAATACTAAAAAAACAGAAGCTTTTTCTCGGAATTCGGGGGCGCTCTTTTCATCCTCCTTGGATTCACACTCGGTGGTAGGTACTACGGTGCAGAACGAGAAGGATTCGGTTTTTGGTTTACCCTTTAAAAACATTACACATCGAACGTACGACGTCGGCGCGCTTTATTGCGCGTGAATATTATTTGGACTTCCTATTGTTCCACTTCTAAAATATTCTAAGCATACATTACGCTCCTTCCGCAGAAGGTTTTCAAAACCTAAACAATATTGCTTGCCCGTAGTTTCTAATGCACGATTCGCATGATGTTTAATGCATGATTCCGTTCTAATGACGATTCGGTGTTTTTGAAATATACACTTACGATTATCCTAACACATTGTGTTATTAAAAACTACTTATACTTGAAATAATAATAATAATAATAAAAAATACGTATGATCGTTTACAATAATGACCAAGTATAATAAATATGTTGCATAGACCATTGTATCATATTTTGTACCAACTGTTGGTTGCTTAATATTAAAAAAGACAAATTAAAGAAGAAAAATGAAATTCGTGTCCACACGAAATTTAAGATATTTTGTAAATTTTTCGTGGCAGCAACGGTTCGGAACGACGCGTAAAACGCAGTATAGGCAACCATTATATTTTTGCTGTACGTTCTGTATCAAATATCACAGGGGCAACTGATTGGTTTCACAAGTAATCAACTAAACGCTATTTATCATTGTTTAAAATAAAGACCAAAAACGATACGGTACTTAATTAGAACCACAGTTTACAGTACAGTAACAATCGTAAATTAACGTATCGACAAATGAGAGAAAATAATAATTAATCTTTTATTATTTTGATCACCATAGATCTAATGGAAATTCTGTTTAAAAAGCTGTAGTTATACCACATGATTTTTTTTCTCTCATTCCTAGAATTTTTCAACGCCAACCAGTGAAAAACTCATTAAAAATATACAGTCTGATCCGATTCACAGTAAATTTGTTCAGTAATTTTTTTATATATTAAAAAAAGCGTTGGCTCGTAAAAATAAAAGTGTTGTGTAATATACTCTATCGATTTAATTTGTTTAAAACACAGGTTCCAGCGTACAATTTGAATGGTTTGATACATTAAAAATGATTTAACAGCCCATTTGTATTACTGTGAGAAAACAATGTTACTGTATTGATTTTTCTAACAAAATGTAACGTTTTAGATTCAGAGTGAAACAAAGAATGTATTGGTTTTACAATGGTTTTTTTTTTTTTTTTATGTATGCAATCACTTTTTCTGGTAGTAATAATTTGATACAATTTGTAATTTTTAGTTCTAAGATCTGAAAACGTTCAACAAGCTTTTTCATAAGTGGCCTTACCTATATTTTTATTTTTATAGTAATCCGCAGCGTAATTTTTTTTCACATAAGTAAGTTAGGAATGTTGAAATATTGCAAAATAGAGCATTTTTAAGGATATTATTAAATCGAAAATAACTTTTCTTGTTAGTGTCCCAGTGATTTTTAACTTGAAACTTGAAAATTATGTCAATCGTTTATTATAAGAATTTCATTTTTTCAAAAACTTCTTGACACTAAATAATTTTTTCGATTTTCGCTCAGAATCGTTTTTCAAACCTATGATTTATCACTGACTCGAAATTTCAAATAACCTATGCCGATACTACCTACACATAACGCCAATCTTTAAAGTAGCTTAATAAATGTTCTCTACACCCAATACCATTATTTTGTCTGAATACCGAAAAATACCCATGGTCCGAAGTATATACGGCTTTTTATTTTTATGTCGTAAATAAATTTTTTTTATACAAATTATATTATGAATTGTACCATAATAATATTTATTACATACATATTTAGTTTGAAATTATTGAATGCTGATATTTATATGATAATTTTCAAAATAACTGGTGGTTTTGAAAGTTATTTCTCACTTTTTGATTGAGTTGAAAAATTACCCATATTATTTCTGTAATTTTTACTTTGTTTAATTTAACGCAATCTATTTAAATGCGCGATTCTGCATTAACTGTGAACTATTTTTTTCAATTACCTATACTCGTGTATCGGCGTGAATGAGAATATAATTTTTCCTAAATTGAAATTATTTCATCATAACAAAACAAGAACATTTGAATTTTTTTTCCTTTCATATTTTGTTGACAGTTTTTAGAATTATTCACGTAAGTCATAACTCACAAACTAAATACATTTAATTTTTGTGTGTATTGGAAGTGGCGAGTTTAATCTGAAATACAATTTGTCGGAGAGCGTCATTTTTCCTTAGATATGAATTCACCACCACAGTAAATGATCTTATAATTTATCGTGCCGTAGTACAACAACACTGAAATCCGCTTGTGTTAATATTATTTATCATAATGTAGCGAGTTGAAATGTTTTCTTCGTCGAAACGTTGAAAAATAAATTATATTTTTACTACATTTATTATACAGTTTGTATTCAACTGAGATAATTAGTAATCATTGTGCACTCGGTAATGATATTTATCATCATACATCTTGAGGAGCATAGGTGAAGAGTATTATCTATGTTCCTCAAACTCCGAATTTCAAAATTAAGTACAGAACGTTGTAGAAAATTAAAAACAAATTTTTGACAAAAATCTGATAGCTAATGACAAAACGGAAGGACCTGAAATATAATTGCATACATCCGACGGCTGTATACAATCAAATGTATGGATATGTTTTCGTTAAATCTTATTCTATATTTTAGTACTCATGTAAATAGTTGTAGTAGGTATCCATAATATCTACCTCATAAATATTATTTAATTTTTGTTGCTGAATACCTTGTATAAAAAATGTTTTTGTACTACCCTCTTTGATAGTTGTCAAAAACTCATTAAAATAAAAAAAAAATTTTAAATCATAAAATTAAGTTTAAAATAATCATAAAAAGTAAATAATACCAAATTTGAGTAAGTTGATTTTTGAAAATTGTAAAAGCATAATGGATACAATGGGTACCGTATCCGTAGAGGTCGGCAAAAAGGACGGTCGCCGGGGGCACTGCGAATTTGGGGTACAATGATGTTTATATAAAAATTACGATAAAAAAGTTTCCCGAAACCCCACAAAGGTCAAAATATCTTTTAACTGGAATCCTAAAAAAGTCATTTTGCTATATTTTCAATAGTTTTTTTTTTTTTTAAGGAAAAGGGAGACATTTTCCAAAATTATATTTGTATTAAATCGATTTTAGTTATTTAGTTTGTTGATGACTAAAACAATAGTACTGGAAATCTTCATTGATAATTTATGATGGTATGGAGATATGATAACATAATTTTAAAAAATATAGCTATTTTAAACTGAATATTCGAAAATATAACATTGAAAATATCTAACTTGCAGGAAGTTTTTTTCTCATACATTTTAAATTTGATACACACTCAGCACTTCTTACTTTAAAACATTCATCTGATTATTTTCTATGTACTTTTTAAAAATTTCATAAAATTCCACTTGATGAAAAATATTTTATAAGCTCTTCAAATGTGAATTACACCTTAATAATTGTAATTATTATTAAAAAAATACATTTATATTTATTAATATTCAATTAAATTGTTGATGATAGTAATTATAAAAACCTGTTAACTTGATGAAAACTTATATTCTATAAACGTTCACCTAAACCGTTAACCTAAATGATAAAATTGATTATTTTTAAGATAAAATATCTAATTCAAATCGACTATTTATTAATTATATTTTTAAACTGCTAAAAATCAGCGAATTTCTATTAAAATTTATTTTTCGGTTTTAGTGTCTCTAGAAAAAGACCAATTTTAAATAAAATGAGTAGGAATTAAATATATTTTTGTTTTTATTGCATAACATATTCATCAATACAGTCATTTTCCCTTCGAAATGTTATGTTAGCACACTCGTTTATACTTATTACTACTTGAACTAGCTATATTTTAAATTATTTATATATTTTTATCAGATGACCTCCAAAAAAGCCTTCTGGTGCAGAAAAATAATGCACTCAATGAAAACGGATGACCGTAAACTGTAAAAAGATAGGCATGGGCACATTATGTTGAATCTGCCAAGGGCACTGTCGAGGGTAGCTACGGAACTAATAATGACCGAATAAACGATTGTCTCGGTTCACACTTACCCTTGCGCAAAATAGAAGAACGTACGTTTGATGATAATTTATTATTTAAAATGTAAAACAATGAACACAAGAAATTTCACTCATATCAAATTCAATGTGAGGCTCAATTTCTTTGATAAGTGTTAAAAAAATTGTTAAAAAATTGAAGATCATATTAATGTTTACAAAGCACCTAAATATTTAAAAACTTTATTGAATTAATTAATGCGTTTCACGGGAGCATAATTATGTATTCAAATTTTAAGTTTAAAAACCTCGAGTCACATATTTACTACACTATTGTCATAACTATACACCTCAGGAATTGAAGTTAGAATTTTCGTTTAACTTTAAAACATATTTGAAAAATGTATCCACATTTAATTTGTTTGGCTATAAAGTTCCTAAAATTCTATTCAAATTTCTTAATTTAGATGAAAAAAAAAAATGTCAATATTTGTTAAAATTTACAAATGCGTTGATTTGTTCGTTTAACTTCAGGTATACTTATAAATCACTTAGACTTGATTATCATTAGCTTTACCTACAATTTTGTGCTCCTGGGGTATAAAAATTGAATTACTGTACACGCATAATAATTGAAATTGTTGTATCATACATTAATTTTAATTTAATTATAAACTCATAGCACGTGTGAATGTTACGATTACTGACAAAATACCCTTTATTTGTTTGCAATATTTATTTATTGTGGAATTCCTATAGTTATATTGACGTGGAATATTATTTAAAACAAATTTTTTTTTCCACAAATTATTTAGTGTAGTCAAACGGAAATTATAACTGCACGTTATAAAATTATGCTGCGCATGTAATAGCAGTAGTTAATTATTGTTTTCAACTTTTGAAACTTATTGCAATTTCAGTAAGTTAATTTTTACGTTTGTCTATACACCTAGTTATATAGTATAATCATACGCATAATTAGCATAATGTAAATTATACGTTTTAACTTCTGACAAATAAACTAGGTAGGTACTAGAAAATATTAATGGTAATAATTACCCGTACGACTAGATGTCGCCAAATAAATGTTTAAATGTACCAGTGACATATACTTTTGAATTATTCAATAATTCTGTACGTATCGTTGTTTTTAATACTATTAGCTACTCAAAATTGACTGTTAGTTTTAGTGCACATGGCGCGATTCAATTATATTTTGATAACGAAATTAATGCAAAATAAACGATACGAGCACGACGGATTATATAGTGAGGAAGAATTAAACAACATAAATAGCAGATGCTTTCAAAAGACAAAGTTCGGAATGACAATTAATTTGTAGACGGCGTAAGGACGGGATTAGAAAATAAATAACAGCGACTACTTTAAATCATTAAGAAAAGAGAAACGTGAACGAGAATTTAGACTTTTAATGACCAAATTCTTTAATAAACGTAAAAACTAAAAAGACGGTTTTATATAACTTTTCCACGATGTAAGACCGAGTCAACCACCCGCCACCACAGCTTGTGTACACCGTGTCATAGTTTGTGCGAAATGTTTGCAAGTATATAACATAGGACGTGTGATAAAATATTTCGAAAAACTTTGTAACGGAGTAAATTTTTCAAAACGGTATTACACCGTGAGCCATAACATTGATTAACACTAGCCAACTCCCGTCGTTTGTACGAGATCCAAATGTTTTTTAAATAAAATATGAATGTTAATTTTATTCGCAAAGATAAATCCGTAAAGAATAAAAACAACAACAAAAAAGTCGTAGATCGACGAAAATTTCAATTATCTTTGCTCGTTGTTTTTCAATTAATCGTCGTGGTATCACGACACCGTTTGACGCACGAGACTGTAGACTGTAAACGCTGTACACTGGATGTCGGGAGGTCCAAGACAAATGACGGACCGACGTCAAAGGTTACGAACCCACATTCATAATATACGTGTACAGTGTTATTATAAATTGGTATAAAGTTTTACGAGCTCCGTAGATAAATCGTGCGTCCCGGCTGTTTCTCTATTTTCGCAGACGATCTCAAAGCACCGAAACGGCTACGGTTTGTTCAATCGGACGACAATGAAATCGTGGAAAATCATAACGACGGTCGACGAATAATAATCAGCGACGACGCAGTTACCTTCACTGCGGAACCGCAGTGAAATCAATCTAATTTTTCCTCGTAATCTATTCAATACACGACGTACGTATAATAATTTTGACGCATTTTTGAACAAGTGTGTATTTTTTTTTTTTTATTTAACGTTTGATACGACATATTTTAAGCTACTAATGTGATACGAATACCATTCAATAATATTGAAATTTTTTCCGGGTGTTTTCTTTAATTTAAAATCGTTTTTTTACCTTTATCGAGAAAATATAAAAAAAAATTTAACAAAATCGAGTTATTTAAAAAATTGAAAACGAATAATTCTGTGTTTAATCAACGAGTGAAATTCGATTCTTCACTGACTAGTCGGACGTCTCGGATTTATCTGAATAACCGCCATTTTGATCATCGACTCAGTACCAATGTTTCAATACATAATAATGGTCGGAGCAATGATTGTTTTTATTTTTTTTTTTGTGATCTGCGTCGTAATATTATGGCGTTAATTGTGAAAATAGTGATTTTAAATGCATTACAATGTTATAAATGTGAAGCTTCTGAAAAAAAAAATCGCTATAATCGGCGCGTGACGTCGAAACCGTTCTGGTGTGACGGGCTGACAGACGTCTGCTCCGATAGCGACGTTTATTAAATTAGAATTATTAGATCATACGAGTACATGCATGTCCGTGCCATAACCACGTGAGTAGATCCGAAAGTCGATGTAAATCGATCAGTTGCCGCGAAAAACAACGTTCGATTCTTCGACGACCAATTATTGATAAAATCAAAAAAAAAAATCTCATGAATTAATTTCACTATTGACGTTTCTTCACGAAAAACTTTTTAGTCGGGAACGATGTGTGAACTCGGCCGATCGGAGTTAATCACCTATAAGTGTAAACTCCACCGGTCGTGGACAATTAGGGAAAAGGTAGTGTAAACTGCACCGGTCATAAACGATTAAGATAACACGTAGTATGTAAACTCCACCGATTAAATTTGTACCGCCATAAATTAGATTTTACGTAAAAATTACTGCACATTACTCAGAGGACACCACGTGGTGGTGATTCGTGGCGCGTGTTTATAAACGCGTTTATCATAATATGCTGACTATTAATTGTATCGACATTATACGGTACGTAATTTAATGATCACAACATAATCTCTATTTTGTTGTTGCCAACGTCTTTACGACAAAAATTCTAATTTTTTTTTTTTTTTAGAAGAAGTAGGATTTATATTGCCTTAAATGTATTTGATATTATACTAACATTTTTTTTAAATAACCGCGGAACGTTTTCTTAGTATCCTCCATTCTTCAATAACATTTTAGATTCTGAGTGAAGTGAAGGACCTATTGGCTCCACAATGATGTTTTATTGTTCTGGAGACACTTTTTGGAGCAGTGAACTATGTCTAAAAGTCTCGTCCGGTGATTCATAAATTGCATTAATATGGGACTTTGAGGGCACATTTTCTATTTTCTCAATGTTTTTCCAAACGTGAAGAAAAATTGCGAAAAATCTAGTGAAAACGGTCAAATTAGTCGTAAACAATACGTTCACTAAACCGATTGAAGTAATCATTTATTTATTACTTCAAAAGTAATATTGCTAGAAACTTGAGATGTTCATCATGTATCAATGACACATTTAACCACAATTGGCAAAAAAAATAAATGACGATTTTTAGGCTAAAATAAAACTTTGAATACACCTTAATTTTTAGAAAGTGTATTTTTAATGAAATGTTCAATACTTGATGAGAAGTTCTAATATTTGATTTTACATTACCTTTGAATTATCCTTATCGTAAATCAGAATTTTTTTATAAGCGTTTAACTAAATTCTTAAACGATTTTTACGGAAATGACTGTTTCTATACCATTTTTTGTCTTAAAATATATATATATAAAATAATTTGTCTAACTAATCATTATGAAATTTTGGGCACGGATAAAACAACATTTTTTAAACCTTTTGGTGAAAAACAATGTATTTCCTTTGTTAGGCAAAAAAACTTTTGAATGGTTTTGATAAAACAACGTACACACAATAAATATTATACATATTTTTTAGCAATTAATAAACCTAAAATGGTAAAATATATAAACGGTATATTTAACACTGAAAAATTGCCCAGAGTCGTTAAACTAAAGAAATGATTTATCATTTATTTTAAATTCAATATTTCCATCTCCATTATCTTGTTTGAGGGACAACTAATACCTATCGTGCGAAGAAGTTCCAGCTTTTTGCCTTATCACCTTAAAATAATACAATTTTCAACATATATATAATATATATATATACACCTATACATAAGTGAGCCTATACATACATGTTTACTAATTTGTAGTACTTATTTTTAATATAATACATTAATACTATTAATTTTAAATTAATTATAATTAGTGAACTGATATCAGTAAAACAATTAACTACCTATTATATATTTTTCCACGAAAAATAACTTAGGAATTATAACAAATATTTTATTTTATTTTTAATTTGTCGAAATAATCTCGTTTACGTTATAATATACTAAAATATTTACTCCACGCATAATTGCATTTACACGCCAAACAAAATGTGTACCTACATAAATTCAAAAGATAACATTTATCATCCCCATCGAATAGCCTACAATAAATTAATATAAAGTTACACCTTAAGATCCTACCTCTGCTTAATATAAGTAACGCATTTGAATTTGCTCTCATCCATAACTAACTCATATTTTTATCGTAATTTAAAACTGTCAACGATTAACAGAAGTTACTACTTGACAATTTACTATTTGATAAAGTTCTGTTAGCTTCTATGTATTGCAATTAACTGACTTTCACAGTACGTGACATCCGTGATTGAAGTTGCTATGTCAAAACCCAATTTTCTATTGTAAAAGACATACAATAGTGTAATTTATACATATAAAAATTAAAAACTGTTCTCTCTCGATCGCTTATGATCGTTGGAGTTTTTACAGTCGGCATGTCAATCCAATTGGAATACACGATTCGTAATAAAAATAATAATATACATCGGCAGACAGCAACGCCATAATAAACGTATCCGAAATCGTGTTTATCCACTCCGAAAAGGTTGGTAAAGTTCGTCACACGAATAAATGTATGAAAAAAAAATCTATCACTCCGTTATGACAATCAACTACTCGCTGTGGTTAATAATAATTATTGGTTTATGATGGCCTCGTAGTTTTGAGTGCAATAAGTGGTTATATTAACTCGTTAGTTTGGAAATAATCGAAACGTCAATGATAATGTTATGTATTTTATCAATGATCATTATTTGATTGTTTTAGTAGGTATAACAATGTATGTCAGTCAATACTCAGAAGATAGAAATTTAAATTGTAAGTTATGATCTCTTTTATTTTTTAACGACTATTAGTGTGTTGACATAAATACTTTGCGAGGTATTTTTAAATTTTTTTTTTTTACAACTTCTACGTAGGGATCAGTTAACGAGCTTCTTTTTTTTCTTTATCCGTATAACACGGAATGAAATAATGTTCTATTACAATCGCGTGTAACGTACCTTTATACGGTATATAATGTATATGTGCATATAGACAGATTCACGATTATAAAATATGATGTGTACAATACGCGCGGTAATGTCTGAACTCTTAGGCACAGAGTTAATCCCACGGTTTATTAATGTTTGGCCAATTAGTGGTTTAAAAACCCTCTGCACGCGCTCTGCCTTAACGGCAGCTTAAGAACTACATAATACGCTCGATCGAACAGCAACACCGCCCTGCACAGCGTTCAAAAGCGTCATAGACCCACTTGTTCTATACTTTCGAAATCGCTCTCTAGTACACTCATACATCCGTGCGCTCGGTGTGGTTTGTACACCATCCGTTATCAAATAAAACGAAACAATAAAAAAAAAAAATCAATTTCGATCCTTGAGTAAAGCGTTTTACGAGACCTGAAAACCGAATTCATTTTTAATATATTCAGCAGGTTACTTGGTTTTTTGAAGTTTTTATCATCAAGATTGAAAATAATAATAATAACAAATACAAATTCGTGATTTACTTGATAAAATGTTGGTTCGACCAAAAAATAAAGGTCGTTTGGCAACAAAAGATTCTATTACGATTTTTTTTTTCGTATCAAAAGGTTTTGTTAGAAAAATATCTTAGTTTTTGTGGCGAATTGTATTGTTTGCTTTCAATTTCGATGTTTCCATTGACATTAAACGGAAGTGCTTACAGAAATACGCGTAGTGAATCCAACCGAGTTGACTTTTGATTATTATTTCGTATAATAAATAATAATACATTATAATCTTGAAAACCATTATATAAGTATCGCGAAATTTTGTCCGCTTGTTATTTGCAATGTCTTAAGGTGCGGACTACACAGAACGATTGAAAAGCTATTTTTATGTGGTACAGACATTTGGCAAATATTTTGAATTACAAAAAAACGCTTAGAAGACATTTAAAACGTCATAAAACTTGAGTAAAATGTCTTATATTTTAACATTGGTAGAAAATTCAATCGTCTCAGGAATTTGTTTTGAATAAATATTTAAAAACTTTAAAACCATAGATGTATTTAATTTAATGTTTGACAAGAGTGAGTCTCTAAAGTATTCACTTATGATTTATAAACAAATATACCAATAAAGATTTGAAATTACCTTAAACAGAATAAGATAAACATTTTTATTGACTTTTCATTAGGTGTTTTGTCTCATCAACCCTATTAACCTTTTTGAATACAATACACCATAGGAAATAAAGATTGAAAAATCTATATATGTATATTATTGAATACCTTAATATAATTTTAATGGTTTTCACTTACTAGTAGTTATTGTCGTATTTATTCAAATGTAAAACAGTTTACAAATTATACTCATGACTTTGATAATATTCAAATTTCTGAGATTTTCAATGAAGTTTATGAATCTTGTATACTGCCAATACATTTTATAATATTTTTTAATCGTACTTGAATGGTAAAATTCAACGATTAATAGCTACAATATTTTGAATATTACACTAGATAATAAACGCATTGACTACTGAGAGTAGACGATTTCGATAGTTCAATGGTGAGAAAATAATGTGGTGAAACTTATTGAAACGATAAGACCAGATACGTTTGAAAATGATGTTTGTATATTGAATAAACGATAATGGTATTCGTGATAACAATAGCAACGAAAGTCTCCGTGCATATGACTAATAACGGATGGACGGACGGACAAAGCAGGCGTATACGTTTGCAAGTGTGTGTAATAATATGTGTACGTACAGCTAGTATAGTATAAAAACCCAAAACATGTTTGGTTTAAGAGAAAATGAACATTTACAATACAAAAGCATACACAAAAAAAGTCTGGGCACAAAAAAAAATGGTTTGAAAAAAGGTAGACACGGTTGAACAGTATTAGCGGATACAGTTTCAATTGATCACGGTAAAAAAAAAAATCTAATCTTTAACACATTTTTTTCTCCCAATGTATTTTCTTTATAACTACCAATTTTTTGTTGTTCTCACTACAACAGTTGTTCATATCTTCTCGCCACGATTAAAAAAAGTTAGGACGAAACGATTCGTAACAAGGTTTTTTTCTCTCAATTTACTGATTACAATTTCAAACTTCGAAGGTAAAAACAAATGCTTCGTGTCGTTGGAATAAGTAGTGTTCGCTCGTTCAAAAAATAATAATTCAAACTAATGTTTTAAATAAAATTTAGTAAAACATGTATCAAAATTCAATATGCATCACATTTAAATTGAAGTCATATTATTTATTGGAGACTCCTATTATCTCTACATGCATAATTTTATACACTCGAAATTTTGGTCGTTTAAATCCAAAATTAACACCGGTATTATAGTTCAATAAATGCATTGAAAATAATTTCGTAAAATTCGCAGTTTAGAAACTTTTGGTCCAATAGATTACTACCCTTTTCTGATTTTATGGCTATTTTGAATGACATTACATTACAGTAACGGGATTAAATACGGTTAAATAATAAACAAAAATCCATTATTGTTTTAAATTCAATAAGGAAGCAGGACAAAGTATTTTACAATCTTAGGTTACTGTGTATTAAATAAAAATAAAAATTGAATTACAGAGCAATTTCGTATAATATGGACAAAGGCTTTGTAGATATTAAAACAATAAGGGGTAAATATGACTGATATATTAAAGAGACTCTAATAAATTAAAACGTGTACTAAAAAAAAAAACAAATATTTTTGTTTTACAAATATTTAATAAAATATAGTTTTCTTGAATTTAATTAGTTCAACGTTAAAATGAGTTTTAAGTATACCAACATTCGTTCTTCTCAAATTTCGACCCAGATGTGATGAAATCGGATTATCAATATTATTGCTAAATTGTCACGCGTATTTGTCATTTACCTACCAATATTCATACAAAAAATTTCAAGATGTGAATACAATAGACAATAGTCTACTAACCTGACTACTAAGTAATTTTATATTTTTTCACAAAACGGTTGTTCTTGTATAAAATCGTAATATAATTTTTAGAGAAATATAATTCATCGAATGTGAGAATCATCAAATAAACACAGTAAACAAATGTAACTAATAAGCATTAATCAAAAATACATCGACGTACATAATATTATTAATATGATATACTAACAGAACATTTTGTGACAAATATTCGAGTCATTCATTTGTCATAAATCAATATATATATATATATATATACAGTGTGATCACGATAAGTGGAAACACTCATTAACTATGTGCAGGCTTTATATATTTCAATTCTGCTTTTTCGGCTAACTAATAAATAGGGCTCGGAAGTTGATGACCTTAAAAACAATAAAAAATGACCATAAAAATGGCAAAAAATGTCCTAAAAAAATGACCTTAAAAAAATTACAAATATTAGTTTATATTAATAAAAATACATTTTTTTTTTAATATTTTACTCTATTTTACTATAAAATTCAAAATATGACATAAAAATGGCAAAAAATGTCCTAAAAAAATGACCTAAAAAATTACAAATATTTTTTCTGAGGCCACCTTTACTTCACATACTTTACAATAAAGAACTGTGCCATCGGAAGAAAAAATATCGTCCCCGAATTCCGACACAAATGCACGCAGACGATCACTAACCGACGTTTTAATTTTCGGCATTTCGAAAATATTACGAAAAATAATAAAATGTAGGTATAATATTATTCACTACAATACGACAACGACAATAATGTAATCGTCGAGATAAAATTGGATAGGTACTAATCTTAGTCTGTGGTTTAAGTTATCGGCATAATGGTCGACAAGAAACGATAAGAAATGAACTAGTGTGAAATCAGTAAAAATAACAAAAAATGTTGGAAAATGACCTATAAATCTCAAAAAATGACTTAAAAAGTAATAAACACCAAAAAATGCAAAAAAATGCAAAATAAAAATTAGTTATTTAGATTCACATGCTTATGAAACAGATTTTTGGCCAGGAGAGCATCGTCTAAAAAGTTCCAAAAAAAAAATGCAAAATGCATCAACTTCCGAGCCCTGCTAATAAACATTATTATACACATTTTCAAATAATTAGACTATTTTTTTGACAGTTAACTTTGCGCATGCGCACAATAACTTTTTTTTTTTAAATGGCATGATCCATTTTTGACCACAAATTATTTTTTTTGGTATTTTTTAATAAATTTTAGTGGTTGAATTTCTTTTCTAAGTCAAAAAATGACCGAGTTATAGCAATTTGATTATTTGCACGGGTATAACAGATTATAAAATACGTAGTTGATAATAATAAATACGTGAATAATAAAAATAAAATTACAAATATTAATTTTTTTATTCATAAAAGTTTTATTTACCTAACAAATTGTTCAAACTTTTTATTATTATCAATTACGTATTTTATAATCTGTAATATCCGTGCAAATAACGTAAAATCAAATTGCTATAACTCGGTCATTTTTTGACTTAGAAAAGAAATTCAACCACTAAAATTCATTGAAAAATACAAAAAATAATAATTTTTGGTCAAAAATGGATCATGCCATTTAAAAAAAAAAAGTTATTGTGCACATGCGCAAAGTTAACTGTCAAAAAAATAGTCTAATTATTTGAAAATGTGTATAATAATGTTTATTAGTTAGCCGAAAAAGCAGAATTGAAATATATGAAGCCTGCACATAGTTATTGTGAGCGCGAATTGTTGGCTTATTGAGTGTTTCCACTTATCGTGATCACACTGTATATATAAATTTATATTAATTAATATATCGTGATAAAAACACAACAGTTAACCAAATAGAATTTATTAATTTCCGAAGAATGGTACAACATATTGCCGAGTGTATAAATGCAATGGTTAAGTTGTTTGAACTAAAACATTGTTCCCTACATTTATTTCGCGATGTTAAAATTGTGAGAATATAGATTTGGTTTTTTCATGAAACGCAGCAATAAGCAAAGAAAAAAAATGGTTATTGAATGTTTACATTTCATTTTTCTTTTAATAATACCGAGTAAAAATGGCCTTTACATGGGAGAAAAAAGCAGTCTTCCAACATTAATTTTTCATTTAAGAATTTAATGCACTTTTTATTAAAGAATCGAATACTCTATATAGCCAATGTTTAACCAGTGTTATACATGTTATTTATACATTTAAAAAAAAATAAATTAGCAATCCCCTTTACCAATAGAACTTCTTTAGCTCATTTTGACGCCGAATATGAGGATATTGTGTTATTTTATTTTGTATTTAATTGTAAACACAAAAAAATTTGAAGCACTTCGTGAAACTATAAACTATAATTCGTAATAGATTTCCAATCTATGGAAATACTGCGTACACTTTTCAGTGTTCCGTAAATAATATTTCCGAAAATAAAACACTCGTAATTTAAAAAACCCAGGGATAAGTCTCTCATCTCTATTCCAAACTTGGAATTTTTCTTTTCATGAACAGGGTTATTTTTTATCAAAATATACTGCACGTGTTAATATGTATTTATTGTGCACATTTCAACACGCTTTTCATTTTCTTATAACTATAAGTTACGCATATGTATACCTCAAAACCAACCATAGCACCGTGTGTTAAAGTATATGTGCATGTTGTTGAGAAATTTAACATAAAAGTAACATAATATTACTTAGAAAAATGACACGTATTTTGAAATAAACAAATTAAACCACCGTAATAGTAAAAACCCTTTACCTATAGCGAGTGTTTCATGAAATTTCAAATGAACTGTGTAAAAGTTAAGTAATGAAACTGTTTTTTATAATTTGAAAACTTTGATAGAAATAGTAATACTGTTTTTAGTAAAATTTGACTAACCGAACATTTAGTATCTCAGGTGTCTTCAACTTGAACACTACAAAAATAATTTCGTTACAAGCCAAAAAATCACCAAGACTTATGATTATTGACTACGCCTAACTTCCAAGAGATTAATCAAAATTGAACACAGTTAGTTTTGAATTAATTTAAATCAATGAAAACTTTCAGAAAATTATTATTCAATTATAGATAAAACATGATGCATTTATATATGCATATATTTATAAAAAAAAGAAATGAAACTCATTTTCGACGCATATTGGTACACGATTAAATGTATAGATTTTGAATTGTAGATGTTTCTTAAACTATATTTGAAAAAATAAAACTACGACGTTTATATTTGCCTCATGTTCACAATGCGGCCCCGGGTGTTTTAGAATAATGGGTTACGAGTAATCCATGGTGGTGTCGTCATACAGAGTATACTATCTATCCAATGGACGTTCGTTGACAACTGTTTTCCAAGAATTCATATTCAAATCGTAGCACTCCCGCAAGTACATTGTTTCTCGTACCGAAACGCATTTAAATACGTAGGATTTGAAACGACCGTGTGCGTGTTTAAGTCCTTGAAAATATTGTTCGGTGAAAATAATACAGCGATACCAAAAGTTATTTGATTTTCTTATTTCCCGCCGAGAGTCGACTTGCGAACGCATTACATTCGAAGTTGCGATCTCGTTTGTACGACTGTCCTTTATTCATTTTATTTTATACCAAAAACCGATTTATATAAAACATACACACACACACACACACACACACACACACACACACACACACACACACACACACACACACACCGCTGGCACACTACACCCTGGTCGGTCTTATTACATACAAAACTATGCGGTGGACGTACAAACAGTTATATAATATTGCAATAACATGGCTACCCCGACAAGAGATACTCGTGCACGAAGAATAGTATTATTATTTTCATAACATAGCGTTTGTATTTATCGTATACCGCGAGTGAACACGGGGACGGTGCGATTCGCCCGGAGTGATAGGCAATTACTTAAGCACTCGAGTACGTTCGTCAGCTCAGAATAAACAAAATTCGGCAAACACACTAAGACGACGTGTGTGCGTGTGTGTTGTGTACATGTATACAATTATCATTATTGCGCTTTGTCCTGTGTGCAAGTACGGGGTGCACGGAGGTCTAAGTATCTATATATATGTGTGTGTGTTTTGTGTATAGATGTGTGTTTGTGAATACTCTTGGATTGGGAAAAAATACATTTTGTTGCTTGTCAAACATTACGCGCCACAGACATATACACACACACACACACACACACACACACACACACACACACACACACACACACACACACACACACACACACACACACACACACAAACACAAACATAAGCACGTACGCACGCATGCACCACGATTTCCTCATATCCCATCGAGTATCGTTGCGCACACAAAGTTTTAATCCTCGGAAAACGCAGGCACGTTCACATATACGACAGCAAAATAAACGAAAAGTAATCGCCTGCCGCTGTCACCGTTTTCGCACCGAATACGGGTGAACGATAAGTACACGACAGACCGAGAAACGATTTCCCGATCGCCGACGACGACGCCGCCGGACGAGTTGACCTAAATTCGCGTTTCGTTCCCAAAATTACAGTTTACACGCGCACATCATCCATCTCCCGCAGCGACCGTGTTTATGCGAACTGATTATTATCGCCTATAGGTAACGGTGTATCGGCAGATTTCGCCTGTAAACACCGCACCGCACACTTAGGCAGGTACCTAGAGTAAACATTGCATGTTTGCAATAATAACAGCCGACCAAACGAGAGCGGTAAAGTGTATTCGTAATTAGTTTGTAAAATAATAATGATATTAGTGAAACGAAAACAAAGCCCGTTCGAGCGTTTACACGAACCGAGTGTCGTACACGTTCGCTAAATTTGAAATCCATTTCCGCCAATCCGTCCGTCGATCAGTCCGTTTTCTACTGTGTGCTTTATTTTTTTTCGGGCGGAAAAAAAATTACAAAAAGTATAATAGCCGTACGAGTAGCACTATTGTGTGAATAACGCATGCAGTCACGACCGCCTGCGTAACAGCGTGTGTAATGGTTGAAAATTAAATATTAAATTTTACTCGGCTCGGGTACGTTCAGGGAAACGATGCGTCAGAAAAGATTTCACGACGTTGAATTCATTGGGTTTTCGACAAATACGCACGAGTGTCTAAACTATATTGGCGCTAAAACGTCGAGTTTAAAATACTAATAACCACAAATCTTGTTAACGAACAATCACGTATTATTAAGTATATTATGATTACAACGTACTAAAACTGTGTGTTGAAATACGTACGAAGTCAGCGATCTTGAAATACTTTTCTCTCATCTGACCCTCTGATTGTGGTGAAGAAATATTGATTTTACGATGATAATTATTTTTTCTGGGACGTGATTACGTTATAAAGTGGCAAAAAATTATCCAAAAGTTTTGTTTTTTCTATGGATTGAAAATGTCAAATTCTTATATTCTTCGAAAATCTCAACAGTTTTTCATGACGTAGAAAATTTTGTAATCAGACCAATATTTTAAGGTTTATGACCGTCTAAAATCCAGAGTCACAATGAGGAGTAGCGGAAGTTCCCACGTAATATTGTTCTGTCACTATTCCAATGCTCTAAATATAATGTGCTAATATCTTTTAAACTATTGGTCCAATAATGCAAATTCAACAAACAAACAATACAATTTCTGGAAAAAAAACTCATTTCATTTTATAATATTAAGTCATCAATAGTGATTACTATATGAGAAAACTAAAAAACTTAAAATAAAGTGAAAAATGTATTTTTTTTTTTTTCGTAAATATTAAGTTTGTACTATTCTCGTGCATTTTACTATTGGAAAATTGTTAAATGCACGCGTCGCGTTCAAAAACGGAACGAGCGTGCTTAAATAATCACCCTGTATGCACAGATATAATAGCTCTGAACAGTTGCGTTTGAACATACGCCTGTCTCGCGGAATCTAAAAGTTTGTAATTTTATTTCGCGTTTAAAACCAATAATAATACGACACGCGAGTGCCGTTATGAATATATTAAAATATGCTACGTATTTTACGGCCGTGGATGCAAAACGATTGTTCGAGGTGTTTTGTGCAGCATTACCTACCAACGGCGGCGGCGGCGGCGGAGGGGCGTTCATTTCGTTTTCCGCGCCGAGCGCGATTATTTCGTTGAACACGGTGCGCGCATTGTGATCGTGTCGCACATGATAATATTATAATATAAAACCGCGTGTCGCACACACGCGTTCATTGTCGACTCGGTTAAGTACGTCGCTACGCCGTGTCGACTGCACGTATAAACCTACATGAACATATATAGATATAGGTGTATACACACATGCACTCGGCAAATTCAACAACGCGCATTTGTATACAGGGTGATTATTTAAGTGCACTCAGTTCGATTTTCCACCCCGCCACCTGTATGGCTAAATTGGATAAATTTAATGTGCGAATGGATTTGAGTTCTCTTTTCATTTTACTGCGAGACAAAATTTAATTTCGCGCTCACGTTTCTAATGTATCGAAGAAGAAAAAAACCGGGCAATTTGTGCTTTTGGCATTTGGACATCACGCACATACGTGAATGGATTGATTTACCGAGAAACCGGGATTTTCCCCTGGGGCCTCTGTCCATATTAATATGAATTTCGGGCAACAGAGCACTTTTTCGTCGTCAAATAAAATTTAATGTGAACAGCGGTCAGTGCAGCACGTCTACAAGCATGAATTGTTTATAATTTAAACGACTTTTGTACGTTTCAACATTTTTAAATGTCGATCGAGTCATACCGATTTGGTCTGACGTTTTCATTATTGATTTGTTGTTTGACGTCGACATTCGTATCACTTTAAAATACTCGCCACGTTCATATTATCCTCTCAAATTTAAAAAAGAAAGTGGCCTAACCCAAAAAGTAAAACTTTATGAAATACGTAAAATATTATATCTATTAAATAAACTAAACACCGTTCAATATTCGGTAATATTTAAAAACTTCGAATAATACTCGTTAATTCGTTAATTATCAATTCAATGAAGCTTGTTTTGTTATATATTATAATGACTGAATTATATACGTATATACCTATATGTATACTTACTTCCGTTTGTCGGTATATTTATTGAAATTCTACTCAGAAAAAAAAAACGTTTTCAGAACAAGCGCATCACTGGCACGTGGATTTTTTTCATAAAATTTAGATAAAAAAAAAATTTCGGCACGTGACCCGAAAAAGGTCCGCCACCCCTGCACGTATTATAACGATGACGGGGTTTTCGCAGCCGCGGTCCGTGCCCGATCGATAGCGTATATAACACACACACACACACACACCCACACACACCTATACGCGTGTGCACGTAGATATACGCGATTAATTCGTAATATTTTTCGGACACGCGTGCACACGGGAAAGGGGAGCGGAATCGTTCTGTAAAAAACCGGTCTACAGCCATAGGTAATGGAAATGAAAACATACAATATGATATTACGATGCACACAGTATACGCGTGTGTGTGTGTGTGTGTGTGTGTGTACACGGACAACGCCGTCAGCAACGATAGTTACACACACCCCTCTGATGTATATTATAAAAACGATGGCGACGTGTGCGTACGATATTAAACACTAGTGTATGCGTTATGGTATTATATTTGTATATATGCATGTACGTGCACCGCGCGTATCACGGCCGTGGGGTGGCGCAGGGGTAGTAGGGGTGACGGATAGCCGGTCTGACGCACAAAGGGAGCTTTGTCTTTCTCCCCAACGGATTTCACCACATGGGCGCCGCCGCCGCATATCCGCCCGCGTGTTGCGTAAAACGGAACCTCTGACCAGAGATAACGTGCGACCCGTACACCGTGTACGCCGTCGCTACAGCCGTCGCAGTTGTGCACGTGCCCACCCGCGCGTCGTTTCCAGTCTACGGGGTCTCGGCGAGCGCCCCCCCCCCCGGGCGCTTGATAACGGAAAACCCACCTATCCGTGTAAAATAATCCCGCGTCACGGACCAGGTACTATTATGCCTGCACGGCGTACGCCGCACGAGTATACGTAACGAAACCGATAACAATTATTACTATTATAGTATTCGAATATACATATCATGAAATCGAATACGTGCGCGTTTGTCGGGCGCGCGTCCGGAGTTTTATTCCGGGAATACAGGAGAGCTACGATCGGTGGTGGACGCGAAACGATCAGTTCGCCGCCCCGGTCCGGTCTCAAGACCTCCGTGATTCGAAAAAACAGAGTTTTGAAAAATCGCAATCTTACCTGCAGTGTACTCCTTGCAAACGGTTAGTCATCGTGACGCTTTGATTCCGACGATTCGCGATCGCCAGTGTTACCTGAAGACATTGGAGCTTATTACGTTTTTACGCCACACCGTTCAACTGAACTCCCGACCAGACTCCGAATAACGTGGTCGTGACGACATAACAGCGATAGGTGTTCAAAAAACATAAACGGCCGCATTTCGGTCCGCGCCCGTCATCTGTTTTATACCGAATATACCACACTACACCACATATTATTCTACATAATATCACACGGAGAAATGTGGCATTTTACAAGGTGGATATATATCCACCTTGGCATTTTAGTATCGTTATCACCGAACGTAATCGCCGCGTTATCAATTAATGGAGTTACGGGACTGCAACCGTTACCGCAATAATTACAAGATTATTCCAAAGAAAACAAAACACTATGCGGGTAATTCATTACCGCCGCTAACCTAGGGTTACCATATTTTATTTGGAGAAAACCGGGACAAACTTCTTTTCAGTTTTTTTTTTATTGATTTTCTGATTACACAATATAATTTTTAACACACATTATGTAGATAATGTGGAAATAAATATAGACTGTAATTATATCTAATTTATTCCGTGATTTTGTCCGTGTGCTATTTATTAATTAAAACACTCGTTCCACTGCTGCATTTGAGCCAGGTAATGAGAAAAAAAATTCAACAACTATTAATAGATTATATTATCTCGTATATTTGTTCATAATTATCTCAGATCTTACCCGTTAATTTTTTCCATCAAATGTCTAATAAAAGAAATACATAAATTATTAAAGTCTCATTCCGGGACAATACACTGTCCCGGAACACATTATCGAGACACCGAGATGCCATAATCAAAACCGGTACTGTCCCGGCCAAACCGGGATGAATGACAACCCTACGCTAACCGCAATGTGGCTGTTAATTATTTTTTTTCCAGTGCCATTCGATTTAAACATTTTACGGTAAAACACCTCAAATAAAATTAATGCGTTACATTTAACTATAAAAATAACAGACGACTACGCGATATCGTGACACGTGAAAATATAGTGGTATTATGTTCTTTTTTTTTTTTATCACCCAAATGAAACTACCTATTCAATACCTACACAAATATATATTAATATGGAGCTTTGGTCGGACTACGTCTTTTGGTGGTATTGTATGTTGTAAAAAAAAAACCATGACTATCTACCAGCACCCTTGATTAAAAAAATTAAAATTTTGAGTTATGACATTCTTGTACTATGGACACCAAATCTTCAGAGATTGGAGGCAATTATTTCGGAAATGGTCATTTTTTTTTTTTTTTTGTTATTTTAAATACCAAAAACTTTAAATCGAACTTGTCTTCGCCCGCAGTACAAGAGAGTTACTTTCAAAATTCACTTACAAGTCGAAAGTCCATTAAACCAAAACTACATATTATAATTAAGCTGTCAGCTAAATATAGATTTAATTCGTCGTATCTGTTGAGTTTTACTTTATGCACCAATTTAATTATTTCTATTAAAAAGCTATCAAGTCTCGGGAGAATTTTTTTTCGATTTTTTAGGTCGCATACGGTTGTAGGACCTTTAAAATTTATATTTTCAAATATCCCGGTAGAAGGAACTGCAGCCCTCTTAACCCTTTATAATTTACGCTTGACATAGTAATATATTATACACAAATAGTGTAGTTTAGTTAAATTTCAGCAGGTGTGAAACGGATAAGTATCGTTAATAATCCTATACATTTTAATGAAGCCACTCGCGATCTGCTTCCTGTCCTTTTGAGAAAATCGTTTAAAAATAGATAAAAATAGAAAAATTACTCAATAGACAAATAAGTAAATATATACAATATACATATACATAAAATATTTTTCGAGTTTTCTTCTTCTTTTTCTTCTTGACAGCTTAGCAAAGTCTCATCGTCACCACCACTAGTAGAATTTCTATTCAAATGGAATAACAAAAATATTAGATTCAAGACTTATGATAACCTATGATTTCTTAATTCTTTTAGTCATAATATACTTTTAAATGTTTCAAACAGTCAACAGATATTTGAGAAACATGTATTACTCTGGTTAAAAACCATATTTTTAATATGTATTTATATTTAATGAGGAAATAACTAAAAGTATAAAATATAAAAGACATAAAATTAAAGAAATTTCAAGAGACGCAAAATGCACAGCCCCGAGATTACGGTTAACGTGTACCATAGTCGGTGTTTCCGCGAGTCGACGTTTTATAGGATTTTACCGTTTTTGTTCCGGGACGCATAATAAAAACGGAATTTTATATATTATTAGGTATATTTTATTTAATAACACAACCGTTGTGGTTTTGAAAGCGACCACCGCCACTGCGGTGCGTCATAATAATTGTCGTTAATTTCAAAACCCATTTCCGACCGGATGATTTCGCGTACCCAGTTCTATACACATACAATATATAATATAATATATGCGAACCTGTGTGTGTGTGTAATTTGTACACGATGCACCTCTACCGGCAATGGTGCGCGGGCAACGTATACAGTTTTTGTTTTTTGTCACGTCCATTATTATGTGAATGTGCACAGGAAATTGTCAACACACACACACACACACACACACACACACACACACACACGTGTGTGTGTGTGTGTGTGTGTGTGTGTGTGTGTGTATGAGCGCGCGAGTACATCACATTACACCCTCAGTGCAGTATCGACGTCATCGTTGTTGTATTGTGCCCCCATCAGATATAGGGTATACGTCTACTGTTTTCATATACGCGCGCACACACACACACACACATACACACGCATCCTTTTTTTTGTCCTCAGCGTACAGATTTTACAAGTACATTGAAAAACTAAAATAAAAAATATAACAACCTTGGTATATATTATACGAGTGTATATAAATGTACGTAATTCATTCATGCGATGTTTCACTGATCGTATCGACGCCGGCGTCGGCGGATAGGTCGATCTGTACCACCAGATAATAATACTATAACCGCGTATAGGTCTATAATAATAATAATAACAATATAATATGGGACGTTAGGATGTTACGCGGTAGCGTTTACGAGCAGTCCAAATATTCATATTATACGCATTCTCTTATTTCCGATAATACTATACACAAACACACACACACACACACACACACACACACACACACACACACACACACACACACACACACACACACACAAAAGAGAAAACACCGCAGCACAATATGAGAAAATACAGTTTTCCTTTCAAAGACTACTATTCTCGTAGTATACAAGTACGTATTGTTTCATCGAAAAAGACGATGATATCATGGGGATCACCTGCAGCGTTTATTTTTCGTCGTATGCCGTTCAAACAAACTCAAAAGACACGTCAAACGAAAAATCTTCAGAAAATATCTTTGTTCGGAAATCTGGCTGCTGTTATAGTCACAGTATTAATTATTTCTTTTACTCGTATCAGCAAGTTATAGTACGAGTAATAACTAAATGCATTCTATTTTACTGTGACCTTACAACCCTTACGCCCATTGGTGTACATTTAACCATCAGTCAACTCTTATTTAAATCATATCAAATATTCAACATAATTAATCGCTTTACGTCCTGATATAAAACACGAATGCTTAATTTATTATCTAGTGTCATCCACTTATAAAGTCCACCGCACTTAAATGTAATTTGTGAACAAGTCGATTTAATATTCCATTTTATTTGAGGGTATAAGATTCAATCCGAATCAACTTCAATATTTCTCCGTTATTATTCTTTGTTTTCTCGCGATAAATGTTTTATTTTTATTAAGGTAAATCTTTTTAAATTGTTTTCGCCTAAACAATAAGGGTTTCTTTTTCTTTTCCACTAGTGTTTGTCTATTTTCCGTAAATCTAAACTACTTAAGAGTTTAAACCATTATTATTAGATTCGAAGAAAGAAACATTGTATCCACGACAACTCGAGAGTGTTGCTTTCCCCTGAAAATAAGTCAATATCATTTTATTTGAACTAAAATCCAAGAGTTTTCTGCCAGTGGAAAAACGTTATGAAAAAGGTATGTTATATTAAACCACGTTGGTGGTGTACTAAATAATTCATATTCCATTAAGGTCGTCTCGGCGATATTATGTAACACTGCGATTTGTTATACTTAATTTGAATTACTTTATTGTAACAATAGGTGCACCGTAGGTACTCGTATTATTTGTATTGTTTCCCACTAATTAATAATATTCGTTTATTGTATTTTAAACAAGGTGCGATTTAACTAAATTTCAACCGTGTCGCTTTATAACCGGGCGCACATTATCCAATAATTGAAATTTATATTTTAAATTAATTGAAACAATCGCACCTCGACTCCACTTTACCGTGTTCGCCACGTACACTACCGTTATCATAATGAATGCAAAAACAACTCGGCGTTCCAAAACTTAGTGACGGATCTCACGACTATCTCAAAACTTGGTAGGTACGTCCGGCTAATAATTAAACGTCAGGCGTTACGAAGATGTTGGAGTAAAAAGGCGCAGAACAATAAATCGTGTGTCGCGTTGCAAAATCATTTTAATAACTCGTCGGCCGGGAATAATACGAATTATACATCGAATTATTATCGTATAAACATTTAACCGATCAACGTCTTAACGAGTGTGTGATGATATTATATAGCTGTTTCTAATTGCGTTTCGTAATTTCACAAAATCGTATTTACGCCGGCGTCGATCGGACGAGCGTATGTGTACAGCACGTGTACGATGTGTACACGCCGTTATACATATACGTGCATTTTAATGAATTTAAACGCGGCGTTATAGGAGTACGCGCTATTAACACTATTATACTGCCGTCCGTACGTCATCGTAGAAAGTGTATAAAATACGAATTTACGTGCCGCCAACGCAATGGCTGTAATATAATATATTTATAACAACGTATCGTAGCTACATATACCTATGTAATTTATTTATACACATTGTGTGTGTGTGTGGACGGCGTGACTAGGACCGAATCGACGGGGTCGCGAAAAATGTTCAATTAAATCGATAAATTTTATCGACGGGGAAACTTTCGCTCTTCCCGTGTCGAACCAGATAGAATTTGCAGATGTACGTGGATGATATTACGAATTTGATTTAAATTTTATATTTTGCATCAGTGCACTGTTATGTTTACAGTGTTTACACAGTGTGAAAAAAATTAAGTAATTAAATACAAATATTATAATATACTCGTGTCGTTTTTTATGTATTCTGTCATTATCATACCGATAACGTGTACTTCAAAATCGGGATTTTTTTACCAACACGAACAGATCGCAATATCGTACACCTATTTCATATTTTTAGATTATGAGTGAAGCGAAGGAATCTATAGTTGTTTTACAACGATGTTTATTTAATTTTTTTCTGGAGGCGTTTTTTGGTGCAATAAACTTTGTCCAAAAGTTTCATCCAAATATTCAATAGATCAGAAATTGAATGTTAATGGTACTTTGAAGGTTCATTTTTCTCTCAATAATTTTTTCAAGCGTAAAAAAAAATTAGATAAAAACGATAAAACATGTCCTAAATGAGACTTTCACTTCATAGATTTTAGTTATTTAGTCATAACGCCAAAAGTTATGTTGCGGGAAACTTAAAATTTCCACCATATATATTAATTACATGCTTTTACACGCTCAACAAAAATAGTTAATTACTTTAGGGTTAGATATAAAACTTTGAAAATACATGGTTTTTTGAAAGTTTATTTCTATTAAAATTTGTATTTCATGATAAAAAATTCTTTTTTTTTAAAACATTAATTATTATTAAATACACGATCTGTAATTATAATTTTACAATAAGCGTATGTGATGGAGAAGACATGGAGGCACTTAAGGGTATAGAAAAAGTTCTAAAAACATAATATTGTCTTACATTTATACTTATATACCAAATACAACGATACTGAAATCATTTCAAAAATCGTGACTTGGGATTTTTTCGTAAGTATTTAAGTAAACTATTAAACGATTTTTACGGAATCGACTATTTTTACGTTAATTTTCAACTTTAAATGTGTAAAAATAATTGATTGATAAATCATCATAAAATTTAGATATATAGATATAGATAGAAAAAGTGTTTTGAATATTTTAGTAAAAAAAAAACCCCAACAAAAATGCACAAATATTTTTATCAATAAAAAAGTTGTTTGTCTGAAAATGGTAAAATGTGTAAACGGTATATATTACACTGAAGCTTCGCTTATAAAAATGATTTATCATTTATTTAAAAATTAAATACACGTGTCTCCATTATATTGTCGAGGACTAAAAGGACAAAGAATGAACTTTCACCACAATTAACTTATCGTTTTACAAATCGTTTTTCATAATTATTTATCGGGAGGATTGAAATATTTTTGAGACGTCACAAAATATACTTTGATGACAGTTTTATGTTTCCGCGAATGCAGTAGATATGAACAGTAATGATTCCGTAGTTGATCCATTCCGATTTCCGGCTGCGTCCGTCATATTATATGCACGTCATTATTGTTAATACTATAGTGAAAACTATGGAAAACCGCGAGCCGCAGAGGACGAAAATTCTTCCACTATCGAGAGATTACATCGCATAAGTGTTATCGCGTCGGTTCGTTTAAAAATGTTCGTTACTCAGAGGTGAGTCGAGAATGTCGATAAGTGTTCGCCAATAATATCGCATTATCATTTTTTTATTACGTACTGTCAACATTATATGTTAATATATCAACATTCTTGTATTTTGCTGCCAGGGTACTCCATATTACTCACCGACCACACGATTATGAGCCAGTATTAACTAAACTTGGGTTAGCAATACTTGCTGATAGGCGTATTTCTGCTAGTCAAGACTTTTTGAGAAAGCTTAACGATGGATCTATCGATTGTCGTGATTTATCGTATGAAATTAATTCGAAAGTCCCTAACTTCCATTCTCGATCACATTATCCTTTCTTCGTCCCTATCTGCACCGCTAATTATTCATATAACACACCTGTTTTGAAAATAATGCTCATTGCAAACGAGAGCATCCCCACCTTCACTTTTGTATAACTTGTTAAATCATATAATTAAACTTGTATGTTTGTGTCTACAATAATTGTACTTTGGGCCATGGCCTGTTTAGTAAAATAAAATAAAATAAAAATTATAACATCGTCGTCGTTGTCGTGATCACGACTGGTGTTCGGGAAAAACGGTCGCACAAAATCTGGCGACACCGCTGCTGCTGCGGCGGCACGACAAACCGTATACCGACGGTCGGCTGTAACGCCGCCGGAGCCGTTCCAGTACTGCAGCCACGCGCGCGCCGCCGTGTGCACGGGCAATATTTCGGATGAGAACCAATCCGTTATATTCATGTATATATTATATTGATTAGGAGGACCGCGAGGCTTGCTGCACGGTGCTCGACGGACGGGTGGGGGAAGCGGGTGAGAAGGGGGTGGCGGTGGCGTTTCCGCGGGGTTGTATAACGCGTGTGTGTGTGTGTGTGTGTGTGTGTGTGTGTGTGTGTGTGTGTGTGTATGCGCGCATCCCCGTGCAATAATAACCCGACCGAAGCGCATCCATCAACGGGATGGCGGCGGCGGCGGTGGCGACGGCTGGCGGACGTGTAGAACGCGTTTTTCCGCCGCGCAGATAGACGCGTCACGCGCGCATTTGACGTCGATTGATTGGTAAAAGTTTTCAGGTGTCACACCGCCGCGCCGCCGCCGATCTTGGTGCACGCGCGGCAAAACCGTCGTCGTCGTCGTCGTGGCGGCGGTCGGACGGACGGGTCTCTGGGCGCAGAACCACTGCACGCGGACCACGCGGCCCCGCGAAAAACGGACGATTGCTTCCCCCCCCTCCCAATCGCGCCCATCGTAGTCACACCCGGTGTACTTTTTTGATTACCGGTTGGACAGCGGCGCAGTGCCGAATTCAGTGGGGAGCAATGACCCTTTAATCATCCCCTACCCGTACGCGCATACACACACACACACACACGCGTGTAATGTACCGAAAATTATTATTTTGTAATCCGACGTCGGTTATTTGTTATTGTATTTGAAATGAAAAAATTTTTGTATTATCGTGGTGTCTACTAGTGTGAAAAAAGTTTCGCGAAACTTCATCTCTTATTTCATCGTCGATGACTTACCTATTACTACACCGAAAAACATTTTTTCTGTACACTGTGGACTACAAGGGCCCGCATTTGGCTATAGATTATATTGAAGCAAATTTTTTTATTACCAATATTATTTTATTATTATTATTATTATTACTTATATTTATTCTAAGAATTTTATCGAGTCGACGTCGAGTTTAGTTAAGTTTTTTCCATCGAGAAAATTCTGAAAAAAATCTTTTGAGATGGCCCTTTAAAATAAAAAAATTCCATTGGGACTTTAAATGCACAAAGAACTAGTCAAATTTTTGTCTAGTGGACATATATTGAACTAGGTATATAATATATACTATATAAATATATACGTGTGTACTGTGTATAGATTTAGTCATCGTCATTTCCTGAAATCGATCTTTTCTTTTGAAAATACTTCATGAAATTGACAACTTTTCATGAAAAGATTGATTTTGTGAATCGGCTATACGTATGTATTGAAACCATGAACAAAATTATTTCCAAAGTTATGGATAAAACGATAAAACGAATCAAACTGAAAATAAAATTGAACTCACAATGCATCACGTGATATCACTGACTATACATACATAGTAACAATGGAATATCGTGCATTGTGTTACAAAAAAATTCTAACAGCTTCGAGTCATCTCGTGAATGCAATACTATAATAGTATGATAGGTTAAAGGAGTTTTTCCTCCCTTGCCATGTCATTATGAAGGGCAAATTATTGTTTTGCCCCCCTCCTTAAAATGTCACTGACGAATTTATATCAAATAGCGTTAGAGGAAACAGAAAACTTCCATTAAAACATTAAACAAGCCCTTCTATTGTTTTTTTCTAAGCTTTCAGTAATTGTACGTTTATAAGTACATACATGTATATTATAACTTTTTAAGTATAAATTATATTTTTTCTCGGATTCAACATTTAAATGCTGAGTTTTCACAATTTTTATTTTTTGTTTCAAATCTGGTAATGTGGATATATTATAACTTGTGTGCTAAATAGTTAAGTAGAAAAATGTATCTATCATTTTAAAAGTATTGTTGTTGTTATTTATTATTTTTTTTTTTTTACTTATTGAAAAAATTAATTTTGTACGGTATTTGATGATGGCAAAATAATATAGGTAAGCTTTTTTACTGCCTAGTTTTTTCATAGCTATCGGCTAACAGGTTACGTCTGCACGTCTGCACGTGTGTGTGTGTGTATGTATGTATGTAATATGTATGCGTATGTTTCTTAAATAAAATATAAAATAAAGTGTTGCGACGATTGACTGAATAATCGGCAATAATATGCGATCCAATTCGAAGAAAACCTATGTAAATAAAAATATCTGCGACAAGAGTACAAGCAGTGGTGTTTCGGAGAGGCAGCCGAATTGGATTTCGCCGAGACACCATCCAGCACCGCTCTAGGCTCCGCACCGAATCACAAAACCGTGAATACGAAATATCTGCAATGAGCCTGTAGGTAAAGCCAGCCTATGATAAAAAATAGAGAGTGAATCCCAACACAAAGTGGGTAGTTCGAAAACGGAAGTGAGCTGTACGGGTTTTATAAGTGTGTACTGGTAAATAAGTATAAATGCACAAATGAAAAAGCAGTTGTTTTTTTATTACTTCAAAAAAGAATAAAATGTAAATTATATCATATTTTTTATTTTTGAATTTTCGTACAATAAAAATTAAACGAGGTGTTTTACCAGAAAAGATCAAAGACAACTTAGATGATCAAAATATCTTCTTTAATTACATACTTACACTGTATTTTGAAAACTAGTGGGACTGTGAAAGTCGTTGTTAATCATTAGCCCCCGAAACAATAAAAAATTCACTTTACTCGTAATAAACTATAAGTGCTCATTATATCTTTATTATTTTAACCCTGGACCAGTGATAAAACAACAGAATACCTATAGGTAGTAATTATTACCCATAAACTTTAAAGTGTATCTCCTTGTTTAGGCTTAAGCAACAAACGTGTTTCCTTCATAATAAATCCGAGCAAAAAAGATAATGAGGAAACAAGTCTTGGATAATTTGTATTTTTAAATTAAATATCCTACATCAATTAGTCAAGTAGTTTAATATCCCGCGATAATTTCTAAATTTTTAGAGTAATAGTAACTACCAAAGTTTGTTGATCGTATTAAACGTATTTTGTTGAATTCCACTAACGTATAAGATTCGAACTAAAGTACAGTGTTTTTTTTTTTATCCTTTTTGTAAAAACGAAACGGTTTATCACAGTAAAAACGTATGCACCTACCTATAGGCTATAGACGACGTTTTCCGCATCGCGATAGAAGCAGCCCAATGGGAAAGCAGTGTCAACTCGTATTCGGTCGTTTAGATAACGTCTGAGAACGAATTCGAAAAAAATAAATAAAATAATGACCGGGCCAAAACGACACGTGGATTTTATCGTCATACGGTCGGTTGTAGGCCGGGGCTAGGAGTGGCCGTAGAGATCCGTACGAACGTTTTCCTGTGTACACGAGCGCACACATCACAGTCGGTACGCGGGTATCACACCGCCGCCGTTAAAACGCATCTGTGTGCACAGAGGGCCGCCCGCACGCGGGTCAAAATTTATAGTTACCAGACGGACCTATTTCGGTGTTGCGCTCGCTCGGCATGGTGCTGATGTGTGGTGCCCACTGCGACGACGATTATTAATTTATCGAACGAGCGGCCACCGATGTATTACACAGTGTGTACATAACACACATATAACGTGTATTTGTGCGTGAGTGTGTGTGTGTTTGTGTGTGTGTGTGTGTGTGTGTGTGTGTGTGTGTGTGTGTGTGTGTGTGTGTGCGTGTGCGCGTGCGTTTCAAAACGTTATTCAAGTCTACGTACTAAATGTGTTTAGAATGGTTAATGCCCTTCTGAACGCATCTCGCGATAAATTCGAAATTTCCCTGATGGAAAAAGATGTCAATATTTTATCGCGCGCGCTTCGGGTCGTGCGTATAGTCGTTCACAGTGTTGTTCATTTGGCACGTGCATTATTTGTGCGGATACTATGACGCGCTTGGACCCGAATAGGATTGTACGCTATTTGAACTCTTCGAAATGAACTTTTTCGCGACTCGAGCCCTGATTCAGGGTGAAATTTTAATCGTCGGCAAACCAATGATCGTTTAGATCTCATAAGCATTTTGCTAAAAAATAATTTCGTCTGGTTTGAGTAGAAAAACGTTGACCGGCCCTTGGAGATTTCCTCGATTACTCGTCGAGTACCCGACCCGGCCGGTCTGAACGAGACTAAAAATGTACTTAATGCAGACATCACAGTCATCAATTATTTACGTGTCTCGTGACGTACAAAACATTAAAATAATATTTGTTCAATTAATTTTATGTGAAACGTGTATAATGAATTGTATAAACAACGCGTAGTTTAAATAATATTATTATTTAAAAAATAACCACTGTCGAGTGCTACATATAGTTGCAAAAAAAAAAACAGTCTTACTTAACTACTTATTACTGTGGAATATATTATGTCTCTTTTATAGAAATTATTTGAATACAGTTTTATAACATTTATAGGCGTTGCATTACGATGTACTGAAATGTATTTAGAACTAAATAAGACTTAATAAAATAATAATAATAATAATAATAATAACAATAATAAGCGTTTATTGAATACTGCTGCAGTAGACACCAGGTGTTGAACACTCGTCTCGCTTCAATCACCTAGGAACCAGCAAGTATATTGTTTTTATTTGCAAAAACCGATGAATTGCGTTTATAAAACGGTTTTGAGTAGGGTCCCATGTGGTGTTCATGGGACGTTTTTAAGCTGTTAAGTGTTCATTAAAACACGTTCGGTCAAAGATTGACAAAATTCGTTAATTCAAATAATAAATAATATAGTATACGCATGGCCTATTGTGAACAAACAATAGACGGCGCAAGCTGTGCTAAAATGTTAAGTTGAAGTTCGTTTTACATAACTGCTGATTTCCTATTGAGACTTCCGAAATCTACATTATCATAAATATAAACTTATCAAATTATTAAATCAAATCAAACAATGTTTAAAAGAAAAATGATTGATTTCATTGTAGTAAAGGTTTATTTTCCAGTCAATTTAAAGAAAATAAAAAAATACAGTGTATATCCTAAGACAAAAAACAACAACTACCAATTTAAAAATCAATTTGAATCTAAAAATAAAGTCAATTTCTTAAAAAAATATATTGTACTTGTATAAAATTCGATTATCAGGAAATGTGTCAAGAGATTGAATATAATTGAAACAAAATCGATTTTATTAAAAACTTCAGCAAATATATTATCAACTGGAAATTTTAACGATTTTGGCTGCTATTGGTGGTTTATCATCTATACCTAACCATCTCAATTAAATAATTACTTAGTACTATTTATGTACTCAATAATGAAAATAGAAAAAGTAGTTACACTCGACATTAAAAAATAAGTATCATATAATTTTTAGATTAATATAACATAATTCACTTATTAAGTCGAAAACTAAAAACTGAAAAATCGGTTTAGTATAAAACTTGAATTTGCTTGTGGCATTTTAGGTACTTATAATAAAACACTTAACACTGTATGTTAAAAAAAAAAATAATGAGAAAAAAAATGTAGCTCGTAAACTACTTGAAACCTTCACTTTTTGTATACCTTTTGACTTGAAAAAGGTTGCGGAAAATTTATCATATTTTTAAATCTAGAAAATAAAAAAAAAATTCACTTTTCAGTATCAACACAATTTGAACTATTTTCAACTATTGATTGAAATCATACTGCACACGAGCGTGCAGATCAATAATCGATTCAGTACGTAAAAAATCATAATTAAAAATTATGAAAAATTATGTTTAATATAAAAAATTAAATAGAAAAACAACAGTTGACATTAGTTATGACGATATTATTTTAAAAAATAACCATGAATTATAAAGTGTGATCATTTATTACTATTTACCTCTTTCTCGGTGTATTTTTTTCTTTCTTTTGTTGGCAAACAAAAGTTAATTTGTGTTTACTATCACGTTTTTATCATCGACGCTTTAAAACTACATTATAACTATACCGAAAATGTAACACACATGTTACAGTGACCTACTGGTGAAGAAATATATTAATGTTTTTTTTTTAAATATTAAACGTGATGTATATGCAGTGTAATAAATTGCATCCGAGGGAAAAATATAATCTAATGTTATGTATGTATCAAGTTTGGAGTAGAGATTGTTAAAACACGTAGTATAATATGAAAAATATATAAACTGGAAAAATGCCTTTTCAAAACACCACTGTTCATTTTAAATCCTAAAAGTATATTCAAAATGTTGTATCTCAAAATTTAACATAACATCGTATGAGTACCTGCATTATAACATCGTCGTATATTATTTAACATCATAAACTCATCGTCCTGTATTATAATTAACGTCGTGCACCGACCAATGGACTGTGTTATACATAAAACAAATAGCGAACTGTTTAGAAATGTATAAGAACGTATTGTTTTGTTTTTATTATTATTATTATTCATTAATTTATTTATAAGTTTTTTTCACATATTACGTATGATTTAGACGCGAAAAATAATTAGAAATGCAAATTTGCAAGGATATTATAAACAATAATAAATGACAAGGCATTACAAAGAATAAAATGCGTAATACGAAAAAATACAATGTATATTTCAAATTTCAATATTAAAATATTATAAGAGGACATCGATTGTTTAAAAACGTATGCATTAATAAACGTTGTTCGAATTTAAATAAACTTTACTGCTTGATTTATATCGACTCAAAACAATTCAATCTTAATCACGTTAAAACTACAATTATTGATGTTTTGGTATACAGAGAATTTCGTCATTTATACCATAGTATATAATTGTATTGCCCCATAGGCCATAACGTATATGACGAGATATTAATATAATCTTAATCCCCTTAAAATTACCATCAACCGACACAACAACCACAAAACTGGACCCGAATAATAGTAATTGTTCCAGTATACTAATGTATATCAGACTTTGCACTGTAACTATGTCAGTAAACTAGAATAGTAAAATACACATTTGGGTTCCGTGGTGTACGACCGAAAAGCCGAACAAATTCTGCGAGCGAAGAAAGCAACTATTCAATTGTGCTTTAAAACTTCTACGCATCCACGAATTTGTCGAGTTACAATAATTTATACATTAGGTAGCTAGTTAATTCAGTTTAAATGCTAAATATAGTGATACGATTTAAAAACATAAGTCTCGTGAATTAAATTGAATATCCATTTTTATCGATTCATAAATTTTAAACTTGATGCGATAAATATCACGCTCTAAGTTACTGTAAAATTTCCAATGAAAAATGTTAATACACTATTCACTAAAATTATACTAATGAACTTACTCGTATAATGCCCTCGAGGGTACTAGATATTCATTAACTAAAAAAAATATAATTTTCTGCAAACCACGCGTAATCTGATATTACGAATTATTTCAACTATAGGATAAAGTATTAAAGTCACTAATTTTATTATTCGGATGTTACAACACTGCCGCAGTTTTTTTTTTTTTTTGGACATTATCATAAAAACTATAATGGGATATGGAGTATTAATACAGCATAAAAAAAAAACAGAGTACCAAACCCGTTAGCTAAATAAGCCCATTGCTTCATATAACACTAATAAGCTGATTGCAGATAATAATTAATTGACCGTTGATCATGCAATATGTTTCTTTACGTAATGCAAAAATTATTTTTCTATAAATATTTTTGCTGGTACTACATTTAATACAAAAACTCAAGTTAATAATCTAATTTTTTATTACTTTTCAAAAAATTACGTACTTCGCACTATAGGGTATTCTCTAACCAGATAATGGGGATGAGTGTATTCAGTTTTAAATCAATGATAGATTACTTCTTTAGTTAATCGGTTCTGAACAAAACTTCAGAATAAAAATATGTATATATCGTTTATATATTCAACCGTATTTTAGTTTGATTGTCAGCATGTTTTTTTTATCAAATCTGTTTAAAGGTTTCTTGTTTGACTAGCGAGAAATTCTTTGTTATCAAACGACTCAAAACATATTGTTCTATGTGTATCGGAAGTTTCATTATGATTGAATGGACCAATGTTTTTTTCTTTTTAACATTTAAATTTAAAAACTGACATAAAAATAGTCAATTTCATAAAAATCACATAATAATAATTTACTTGAATGCTTATGAATAAAAATCCTGAGTCACCATTTTTTAAATTTGTTTAGTATCATTAGTTAAGTATATGAGTATTATCTTATTAAACCTTCAAAATTGTTTGTGAAATATTAAAAATCTTATTAGGTATGAACTTTTACAAAACAAGGTATTTTTTTAGTAGTATCTAAGTATCAATATGCCAATAATAATATATGGTGAAAATTTCAAGTTTCTAGCAACATTATGAGCTATGGCTGAATAACTAAAATCGATTTAATGAACTCGATTTTTCGATAATTTGTCCGCACTCTTAGAAAAACTATTGAAAGGAGAGAAAAATGATCTCTTCAAAGTATAATCTAAATATAATTTCCAATCTATAGAGTCGTTGCATAAAACTTTTGGTGTATTATTACCACCCGAAAAAGTGTATACAGAAAAAAATTAATATTATTGTAAAATCAAAAGAACCTTCGCTTCACTCAGAATGTAAAATAGCCATGATCTTAACATTATTTTAAGTGATTTCATATTGTAGTTAATTCACATTTATCGTTGTAAATTATTGTTACTAAATACTACCTATAGTAAAAAAGTATAAAAATTATTTTCAATTTAATATTATTCATGATCGACTGATTAATATGTTAATGATAGCTTGTTAATGTAGACACAGTGCAATTATAAACAGCTTGGAATAATAATACCTCAACTAAAACGCATGGCTTATGTTAACATTTCTCGTAACATAAAAATGAAAGCCCATTAACAACGTACCATTATAAATAAAAATTAAATTATATATTAAAAGTAAAAATAAAAATATGAATTCATAACAAAAAATTATGAAACAGGAATGTGCATAAATATGAAAAATACAAATTATTTAAAAAAATTTTTTATTAATAATAATGAACTGAATTTTTATGCGACATTTCGACATGATATTCTTAACATTGCGTATGAAAAAAATGCGTTTTCGTTTAAACCCACTATAACAGTCGTGGTAAATTAAATGGATCTGCTTAACTGTGACAGTACTAATGCTATAATATAATTGTAAAAATTAATAAATATGTGGTTTATCTACAGTGGTGTACAGAAGGTTTGTGGTGATAACCAAAGCGATCAACTGAACCACATATGTATTTTGCTGGAACCACACGTAACTCCCGCAAAATGCACGTGTTTAAAAACGAACACTTTTAAACTACCACCAACTAGGTTCTCGCGTGTAATGATTATAGCCAGTGAACAAAATATGCGAGAATTTTCATTAACAAAACAAAAAAAAAATATATTCAAAGTCACGTAAGACAAAAGAAACACTGTCTCGTTAAATATAACCTACAATGTTTTTGAATTCTAATTTATGTGGCTGTCGTACATTTGTTTTTGGCAGTGTGAATGGCGTGTTATTTTATTCTTCATAATTAAATTATTTTTACAAAATAAAAGCTACACAGACATACTTCAAATGCGTTTATTAAAAAAATAATAATTATAATAATAATAATATAAAATAAATAACAAAGTTTCTCTCGATGATTTAATCGAATTTTGTCTAGAAATTAAATTAATTTCGCTGGTTTCTTAAGTAAAATTAAATCCATTATTTCAGTGAGTAATAAAAATATCACATACATGACTACGCACTAGTTTGACTATACGTACATCAGCATTACTGTTTTAATCATTTTTCACCCACTGGCCATTCGGATAAACATATTTTGTTCGGTATGCTATTTCGGACACGATGAAATAGGAAACCAAAATAAGCACTGTCAAAGTTACACGTATTTGTATTTTATTCGAAATTTCATAGAAAATGAAATATTATGGAAGTCAAATAACGATAAGAGTAAAATATTATACATAATAATATATTAAAGACAAACAAATGACACTTGACATAAAAAAAAAAAATGATTTTTTTTTTTTGTTTTATTATTTATTAAAGAAAAAAAATGTAATCCAATAGGTGGAAATGGGTTTGAAATGAAAATTCATACGAGTAATATATCAATAATTAGACGTCTTCTTGTTATCCACACTACGCAGTGATAAAGTTAATCAACCGTTAGTCTTGAAAACGAATCGATAATCTTGTAACACCGTCGATGATCACATAAAATTTTGTAAAAAAACAAAGATTTCGTTTGAATATACATCTCGTGCGCTATAAATTACGACTACGTGTGATGAGCGATTGAAATGAAAAAGTCGAAACGCCATTAATTGTAGCCGTAAAATTCGTAAGTGATTTCCACACGGATTATCATTGACGAAAAGTGTCCGTGTTGGTGTTTTCCCGTTAATACGGAGACCTGTATGTGTAATTGAATTCGTCGCGCGCGGTATGCCTCGTGCCTGTTTAGCATGCACTGAACACACACAAGCTGATATCGTTGCCACGGATCGTTTTAATTATTAACTCGATTTAGTCAGCGTGTATATTGTTCAGCGCGCACATATTGTATTATTGTAATTAATACTGTACACCCGAAAGCGTTCGCCCAACAAAAGCGTTTGTGCAATATTCAGAGGGGGAGCGCTCGAGGGTGCTCGGCGTTTGCAATTTTTAAAATTGGCCCCCTCGAAAATTGTGCGGGTTTTAAAAATGCACTATTGATCAAAATTAGAGGTACCGAAAAACAAGGCGTGCATCAGTGAGTACGTTGCACGGCATAGTAAACGGTCGTATTACCCGTTTAGAGTAAGGTTAAAATATGAATTTTCGAGTGATTTAACATTCAGTTGGACACTGACGACGAAACGCTGTCGTAAAAACGCCGTGTTATGCGTGTGAATGGCCAAGCCATTACGGATCAAGAAAACAAGGGAAAACATTAACTTGACTTTTACCAACACGGATGAGGCAGTATAAATAGATTTTTTTTTTAAACAGACACCAAACAAAAACTAGATTGTAAAAACTTGGCAAAATTATAGCTTTAGAATATTTTTCCAGAATTTCATTAGTTACGAATTAAAGACTAATTTTATTTGAAAGAATATTTACGACCCATGTTGTGCTTAGATCATAATTAGAAAATTTGATATTTAAAAATAAAAAAAGGCGGTGATATAATGTTGGTGGTAAGAGTAAATTACCTTAAATAGATTATTTTAGATTCTAAGTAAAACAAAGGGTTTATTGGTTTTACAATGGTGTTAATTTTTTTCTGTATATAATTTCTGTAATAATGCACCAAAAGTTCCACACAACAACTCTATGGATCGGAAATTGCACTTAAATTGTACTTTGAAGAAATCATGTTTCTCTCCTCTCAATAGTTTTACCAAGAGTGAAGAAAAACTGACGAAAAACCTAGTAAAATGGTCAAATCTGCCATAAACGACACTTTCACCAAATCGATTTTAATTATTTGGTCATAACTCGGAAGTTGATAATGCTAGAAAATTTAAATTTTCACCGTATGTTAATGGAATATTCATAAAAATTTTATATAAGTGAAAACAATTTTGGAGCTGAAAATATAAATTTAAAAATACATTGTTTTTTTGAAGTTTATATCTAATAACATGTTTAATATTTGACGAAGTTTTGAAAATGTAATATGATCATATTTATACACTTAACTAAGATTAATAAAAAATTTCAAAAACTATGACTCGGGAATTTTTTTTTTTTTAATCGTATAAGTAAATTATTATATGATTCTTACGTTATTGACTATTTTTATGCCAATTTTCAAATTAAAAAAAAAAAAAAAAAAAATGGTCCATTTTATCATAATGAAGCTTTTGATACAATATAATATAGAACGGAATGTTTTGAATATTTTAATAAAAATGAATTTCTCGCTAGTCAAACAAGAAAACTTTAAACAGGTTTAATAAAAAAAAAAACATACCGACAATCAAACTAAAAGTGGTTGAATATATCAACTATGATATATATATTTTTTTATACCAAAGTTTTGCTCAGAATCGTTTAGCTAAAGAAATGATCTATAGTTTCTTTCAAACTCAATACACTCATCCTCATTATTTTGTCCCAGGAAGAATACCCCATGGTGTGAAGTACGTCCTTTTTATGATTGGTTCGTCTGACGCACGATAGTAACTTCTAACAGTATTCTAAATCTGAAACCAATGATATTAAAAATATGTATCGATTGAATTATTCAAGAGAATTATCCATTTGCCGTTAAGTGTGTAACTTAACGTACTCAACAAAAATTTAAAAATACCTAAAATTAAACATCAAGAAGCTTATATAAACATTTCAGGTTTTATAATTAAAAATTACAAACTTTATAATATAAAATTAAAAAGAAAACTGATATCTGTTATAAAAAGAGTTATTTGATCCATAATTCTAACTTTTACGCGTAAAAAAATAATTCGTCAATTTAATTTATATTAAACTTGGAATAAAAATTTTAAAAAAATACGTTGAATCGTTCAGCGAGAATTTTACAAAAGGTAATAAAGTTAGGGTTTGAAAAAAATGTTCCATAAAATTCTAATAAAATAAAAATCAAGTAAATTAACTGACAACAATTTTCGAGATATTTATCAGACCTGTATTAAAATGTGTTGTACAATTCTACTTTATTTTCAGAACATTATGTCAAGAATGTTAATTAAACGTTGTAACTTTGTGAGATAAACATTTTTTCAAACAAAATATTTCCGATATTTTCAGTACTATATTTAATCCTGAAAAATCAATTCTTTCAAAAATTCTGTAAAAAAATATAAAAAAAAATTGTCGATATTTATTAAATATTTTGATTTTCTTGAACTATTACTTTTGGAGTCATGACTAAATAACCAAAATGGAATTCATGAAAAATTCGTCCAAGTAGACCAAGTTCAATATCTTGAAAAAATCTATTGAAAATTACGGGAAAAGACTTAATTAAATCGATGGTAAATTAAATTTCTGTTCAATAGATATGATTCACGTAACTTTTAGAACGGTCACTGTTCAGAATCTAAAATAATATTGTGATGTGTGGTGAATACACACAACATAAATCAATATATGAGAAGGGAGCTCGACCGCTGACAGAGTCCTCGAATTAAAGACTTACAGATGTATACTGATAACCTACAAGAGCAAAACGAGGTTCTCACGTACACCAACGGAAATATTTTGAATCGAAGTAGATCTATTATCCATGTTATGACTATTAATTCAATATAACATATCGTAATTGTATACTTGATATTTTTAGTTCGGTGTCCTGCAGATGGGTTCAAGTGGATATCCGACTTGAGAGAATATATCAAAAATACACTTCGGATAACGTGTAAAGTACCTCATATCGGATTACATCATAAAAGGTGTAATTTCTGTTTTACTTTATAAATCACTAATAATTAGACGCAGATTTTTACGCCAAGCTCGAGCGTAATTTTATGTCATACATAGACAATTAGTTTCAAATTTTATCGAATCGCTTTTACTCCGATTACATAGTACCTGGTAATAATTCAAAATATTTTTATTACATTGCACAACATGTGTTACATATTATAAACGGTTAATTGGAACGTTTTGAAACCGTATACAATCGTTTATTTTGATTTATACATGTTGTTGGTACACGTAAAAATATATAAAAGTATCAAAATTTTAATGGAATAAAACATTCTAAAAAGTTTATTTTGTTATTTTATTTTTACAACAAGCTGTGAATCCCACAATTTTTTTTTTTTTTTTGACGTTGAAAAAATATTTCAATTTCGTCCATTCCAAAACTATTAACACTCCAAAACTATTAATTTTAAATTTAAAGGTCCACGTGATTATAAATTACTATTTTGTTCAGTAGTATTTCATAAATCGTAGTCAACCTATACATCATACAATACATGGAAAGATTTCCAAGCGAGATCATCACGTGTACATACATTACAATGCATACATATTCATAAACCGATGACAGAAGATATAAAATAATATATAATATTATTGAATATATCAACAACAAACCATACGACACGATATGATTATATTATTTTAAGTTCTAGTAACGGTTAAATGACTAAAATAATGTAACATATTGATTCCAGTTATCTTACCTAATTTATTGAAATCATTTCTTTGGAGATAACATGAAATGTTTCAAATACAAAACTTTTATTTTAAATCTGAATGAGATAATTTTTTTAATAATTTTGAATCACAGAATTTTTCTTCATTTCAAAATTGAGAGCGAGAAATGTAAAACCAGAATATTCAAATTATTTCACACACAATTAATAATTATTAAAATCACACCTATGACTAAAAAGTTTAAACTGCACTCAATATAAAATCACGAATTCGTAAATAAAAAGCTGGTAAGTGAGATGATGGTGGTACAAGTTCGTCCTTCGTCCCTTCGGTCCTCGGACAAGATATTGGTGATGAATGTATTAAGTTTTAAAGAAATGATGACTCATTTCTTTAGTATAAAACGATTCTGAGCAAAGCTTCAGTTCAATATAATATATTATTATTTAAATACTGTTTACGTATTTTACGGTTATTTGTATAATTTTTGGTGAGTTATAATAATGTATTAAAGTGTGTATAAAAAAAAATCCTGACTCACGATTTTCGAATTTTTGTTAGGATAATTAGGTAGGTACATGAGTAAGGTCATATTAAATTTTCAGAAATTTTTGTCAAATATTTAAAATTATATTACATAAAAACTTTCAAACAATTTGATAAATTAAAAGTTCTATATTTAAGTCAAAAGTGCTATAATTGTTGTGAAAATGTTGTCCAATATAAAAAAGTATGTATTTGATATTGGATAAAATTTTCAAGTTTCTATCATCAATACTTTTCGATTTATGACAAAATACCAAAAATCTGAACAGTGAAAATCTCGTTTACGGCGGATTTTTACCGATTTTACCGTTTTTACTCAGTTTTTCGATCGTTATTCTTGATTACTGGAAAAACTATGGAGATTTTGGAAAAATGACCTCTCTAAAGTACCATCTCAGTTCAATTTCAAATCTAAAAAGTTACTGGACGAAACTTTTGGACAAGGATTTCTATACAAAAAAGTGTTTACAGAAAAAAAATAAAAAAAAAAAAAAATAAACATCATTGTAAAACCATAAGATCCTTCGCTTCACTCAGAATCTAATAATTAAATTTATTGTAAAATGTGTTTACTTAATTAACCGAATGTGTACCATTTATGACAAATTTAAGTAAGTAACGTGGTAAATGTAATATAAACGTGATTTATTTGTGTCATAACACCATACCTATACGTCTAGAAAAATCAAGTTAAGTTAATTGAATATTTGGAAAATCGTATGTAGACTACTCAAAAAATGTAATGCATACGCACAATATGAATCGAAACATTTTTTCTCAATTGACTGATTTTCAACGTTATCGAAGAACATGGGATGTTGAATTATTTAAATAATTAGTTTAATTTAAGCCCTGAATACAGTAAAAACAAAAAAACCCAACTCAAATTCAAAGCCATATTATGTTCGAAACATTTCATGTTAACTTTATAGTTAAATATACAATAGTATACCAATAAGAATATTAGAAAATCGGCTTTAGTAAATTTAAGAACTCATTTTTAGCAATCATTATATCAAAAAAATGGGATGTAAACTGCTTTAGAAAAAAAAAAAATATATATATATATATATATTATATTCGTGCGTCCGCCTGTCCGTCCGTGAGTGTGTGTGTGTGTGTGTGTGTGTGTGTGTGTGTGTGTGTGTGTGTGTGTATAGTTAGGTATGTGAAAACGCACATCAACATAGACAAGACTATGGGATGCTGTATTTCACTAAGTACAACAGTTTTATCTGACGTTTTACTCAGCTTTGAAGATATCTCGTGCGAAAAAAAATGACTATAACTATTATTAATGCCGGAGATTTATGAAATTTTCGTGATACCGCCATAAGTCGTGGTATCCGGGAGGGTGTTGTTAACACGTCATTATAACAGCGATCGTTCGAGTACCTACTGTGCGTGCGGAAATAAATAATGGTTTCGTATTTTGGATTTGGCCCAATTTCGCCACAAGTAGATCACGAGAATCGCGCTGCGTAAATGTGTTGCGCATAGCGCTTCCGAAAAGAAAAAAACAAAAAAAAACGACAATGGATGAGGACAATTATTGTTTTCAAAACACGTAGGTTATAACGTTTTCATACAGCAAAACAAGTGTTTTTAAAACGGCCAAAGGGATTTGATCACATACATGGTTTAGTGAAACCCCAATATTGATCTTTATGCTCATAAAAACTGGCTGCGTAATTGGCCCTGTAAATTTTGGTTGGTTGTGAATTGTTTTAAAATACATATTAATTTAGTATAGATTTTTTCGAACACAAAGTCGCCTTTCTTCAACACTACGAAAAATAGCAATTTTACATATTTATAGGTCTAATAATTTCCATTACATATTATTATTTAATGAACTTATTAAGAGTTATAAATATATGAATCAATACAAAAAATACAAAAAAATTATCAAAAAAATTTAACTTATCATTTTTCAATTATGTTTAAACTTTAAAATGTATTTCATTGTTTACTTTTACGCAAAAATTGATTACATCCCAGTAATTTATAATACATATATATTAAGTATTGAAATTAAATAAATGCACATATTTTTACACTATTTCGATTATTGCGTTTGAGACGTTCAAGTAATAAAATCAATGCTTGTTATTTTCATTCATTCTCATAATTTATTTATTTTGTATTATTATTATTCTAATCAAATTACTATCGATGGTATTATAGTGACCATTTTATTAGACTATAAACTTAACTGTTCACCCTGATGTGGCTCTTTAAACTAAATATATATATATATAGTATTCAAAAACTAAAACTAAATCAATACTTTTACTCTATGAACAAAATGCAATAAATTTAATGACATAATGTATAATATGATTGTATTTGTTTGCCGCAACGCTTTTTATTCCGTACGAGTATAAATCAATAATCTATATAATCTATATAATAACAATATTATTTTCGCGTGTCTTTATCGTGCGCAAGAGGTAATCAAATCCGTAATAGATATAAGTGGTCTTATAAAGAGGTAGTTGAAAAATATAGGATTTAAAAATCGAACATGTTCGTCATTGGCCGGCTGTTTTTCATTTGAAAATACTGGAATACGCGCTGAAACTCTGGCCATTAAAGCGAGGACTGCGCAGTGAACGTCTACACGTAACAACTATCGTGATATATATATATATATATATATATATATATATATATATATATATATATATATATGTGTGTGTGTGTGTGTGTGTGTGTGTGTGTGTGTGTGTGTGTGTGTGTGTGTGTGTGTGTGTGTGTACGTGAAACGTGCCACGGTAAGCCGTGAAAGACGGAGGGAAGAGGAAGGGCATGTACCTTTGTTATCAAGTCACTTTGAATATTGTTTGACAGCCCAATTATTTCAGTAGCGAACAATTTAACTCGGGTTATAACACGAGTATCGATTCGGCGCGGGAGACGCGCGTGTTAAAGTCATCGTAGTTGCACTCTGTACGCAATGTCGTATTGTTATGTCCGTTCGGTATACATTATAATATAGTAGTCGGCGTGTTATAACGCTAGAGTTGTAATATACGTTATGATAAGAACAATATGACGCCCGGCGTGAACGCTGCAGGTAATTGTTTAGACGCTGTGCGAGTGTGTAGTATACTGGTCAAGAGTGGTGTTAAGATATAGGTAAACGTATTATTTTTTTTTTTTTTTTGACGATGATGACGTGCATGACGCGTACACTGTATTTAATCGTTGTCAATATATTAATTGACTGATCGCGAGAAAGGAGAATCATGATACAAAACGAAAATCAAATCGACGCTAGGGCATTGAGGTGTTTCAAATATTTCAATTCGTTAGGGATTCACAAAACAAAATTTTGTTGCACGTGTATTATACAATTTTTTCTAAAAATAATAGCGCCGTCCACCGTATATTTATAAAAGAACATATTTACAACTATAAAAACCTTTTTATTTATATATACATACATGTATACGTTTTATAACTGAACATGAAGGAAATGTTTCATAAAGAACAACACCGAGTTTATGGAGCTGTGTATACTGAATGTGAGTCTGTAATAAATTTGAGTATATACTTGATACATCCGTGCAAAACTGTAATGTTTCATTCGTGAATATATATGTATATATATGTATATATTACCTTCAAACCGTATCGTATTTTTGAACCTACGTACTGATTTAATCGAGATATCTATTCACACACTGTGTGGCAAAAATCAAAATGTAAAATTAAATTTAAAAAAAACTGTCGAAGGAATAAACAAATAATTTTTATTTACTCTTTTCAATCAAGAGTGCCTATACATTTTATCACACAAAACTATGACTAAACTTTAATACTTCCTGTATAAAAAAAAAAACCCGAAACCGTCATCAATCATACAATGAAAGCTTGTTTGGATAATTTTTAAAAGAGCTGACGAGCGTATAGTATTCATCAAAATCCATCGTATAGATATTTATTATTAATTACCTATTAGATGAAAAAATACGCAGTGTACTTTCACTAAGAACATTTTCTTGCAGTATTTTATTATAATAAACTCAAACCTAATTAATATGAAATTAACAGTAAGTATTTGTTTATATAAATATGAAAGACCTCGTAAATATTAAAAACGGAGTTGGTAACTTAATTCAAAAATATTATCATCTTGTAATAATGTAGTATAGTAGAATTTTAGGATATGTCTTAAAGTTGGTTATTGCGGGTGTAATATAGTTTTCATCAATATCGAAGTTTCACTTTGACGAATGACAATAATGTATTGCTAAAAGTAGTCAATATCTCTTTTTTTATATGAAAATTACAATACTACTATAAATCATGTTATTACCTATTCTATAGTCATATAGACAATTAAATATTATAACATACGTATTACAATTAAAGGGAAAATCGCATGTTCTTTTTGATTTATAAAATATCACGTAAAAATTCAAACAATAAAAAAATAACTAAACAAAATAATAATATTCTACACCTAACTCTCATAATTGGCCTAATTATACTTAAAAAATAATAACAGAATATTTTAACTCACATTCACATATGTAGTGTATTTACTCTCTCACGCACACACACACAAGTATAAAAGTTAAAATATCATATAATTTGTTCGTATTCTCTATGATGTATTTCGCAATTACTTTGACTGTGTGATTTGTGCGTTCATATTAATATATGGTTTGGAATTTTACGAGTACCAAGTGTAAATACTGACATTTGTGAAATTGAATTTATTTCACGGGGGGAAAAAAACTCGAGCCGAGCATATTGTAAACATTGATTTTTACATCGTCAGAACGAAAAAATATATATATATATGATATTCTATTCCGCATCATTTACCTCTTCGAAATTTTCATATATCAAACTGTAGGAGTCGGGCGCAGAATTACAATATGATAATATTATTCCCCGAAAATGCATGTCACATATTTTTTATTAGTATAAATACGTTTCGATATTATACCCTCTCTGAACCTACAAAAACACACAAAACACGATACACGCTGTACAGTGACACGTGTTAACCGCTACACCTATGCATATACAACGTATACATATGCGTATGCCGTATACCTTCACAAAGTAATTACGCGCATTTATTAAAAAGTCATCACACACATGGTGTCCAAAATTGAATATGAGTACCATGAGTTTTTATTTTTATTTTTATTTATTTATTTTTTTTTTACTTCATAAAAACCGGGTATCATGATTTTTGCATGCCGAAAAATTATGTATTTTTTACATTACGATATTATCGCCTCCGCCGGACGCGTTCACACCACAACGTAATGATTATTTTACATAGAACGTATAATACTTATATAGGTACACGTCTTGCATAAAGGCATATGAATTATAATACGTGTTACATTTCTACTCTTCAATAATAATTATTATTGTACTTCACTACAAATCAAATACCGTTCTAACGCACGCGGAGCGAATGATGACTATTTATTTTTGTTCAATATTCGAATTGTGGATATTTCATCATGCGAAATACGCATTTCAATAGAAATAATAATAGTCCAAACATATTTTCGACGTATACATGAATGCATTGATTATATGTAATATTGTACATGACAAATAACATTCGAACAATCAAAAAAAAAAAAAATTTCAAACAGCGCATGAATTGAAGTGGAGGACCTATAGCTCCTACTATTTTGAAATTTTTTTCGCACCCCAACTATTTTTTTTTATTTTTTATTCATTTTTTTTTTTTTTGTCGTAGGACTGGTACGTCCCATCGTCGAACACGTTCAATCCACTTGAACAGTACTATAGAAGTGGGTTTTATGAATATATTTGTGCCTTACGTAAAGCATTTTATTGATTGTCATATTGTCATAGAACGTATACGTCATGTATATATAATTCATAGTTTCTTTTTCATGAAAATATTCAAATATTTCTTGACTTTAAAGTTTATAGTGATTCCTAGTCGTGACAAAACTGTGGATAAATCATTAAATAAATAACTGGAGACTAAGAGAAGACTCTTGATTTTTTATATATTTAACTGCTAGTTAAAATTAATCAATGACGAGTGTTAATTTATTTTGTTTTGACGTATAGCCAGCACACGTGAGTGTTATCTATTTCAATTAATCGTATTAAGTGTTAAACAGGTTTTGTTTATCACAGTGTTTAAAATACATTTTACGAACCATACATTTCCATCACTTTGAAGACGTTTATATCGTAGGCATTTCTAGCAGCTGTAAGATTAAGTAAATATTATAAACAATTTTTCAACAATAGAAAACGTTTTAGATTAGATACATTATACAACGTTCAAAATAGACACTCAATACAATCTACACGGTTGTAGTCATATAGACTTATGGTTTTTAATTTTTCTCCGAATTCTAACCCGTTCAGTTGTCAAGAATCAGTATAAATACCGCAACAAAAATATGCCTCCGTCTGCATGTACCTATAATATGTGTTATAATAACCCACAAGCGCCTACTACATAATATCATACCACGCTGTATGAATAATGTATGTACAATATACTTGTATTATGATATTTGTTTTCACTGCAACGCACAGCGTCGAAAACTCTTATCTGAATCGTGTCCTTAATTTAAGCTAAATATAAATAAAAATATTATTTATTAGTGACAATGTGTACTCAAATGCGATTTATGATTCTCTTCCCCTATTTGAAAACGTGCGCGAGATACAGCGTACACACACACACACACACACACACACACACATGCAACTCGCTGCAGTGTACCTATTATACGTATAATCGTATACCAAAACTAAACGCACACATCACGTACAGTTCAGAAGGATCCTATCTTTGGTGGTTTATAGGTTTTTGCAATTATCTTGGCGTATTGACCCGGCACCGTCGTCTGTCGAGAGATATTAGTATATAGCCACCCTGCAGTTTGGTTTTTAATGTTCCGACCGCTTCTTGTTCTAGATGACCGATACTGAGCTTTACGCGTATACACGGGTATCGCCCGCGGTGGGATATATTTACGGTTTTATTAAATCTCCGTTACGCCCGTGTATAAATTCCAAAATCCAATTTAGTTTCACGTGGCCAAAGGAAACGCGCGTCGTCGTATTGTTTAGTGCCGGCTTTGATGAGAAAACCCGGCTCGACGAGTAAATTGATCGTATGGCAATAGTTATCGTACACACATAATGCTCGCTAAGACACGCGTATACACACGAGTAGATATAATCCGCTGCAACACACAGTGTACCAATAATAACGATTGACAGTGACGTTACCTGGCAGAGTAAATACACAATTTAATTAATTAAAATATACCGTCTCCGATTATTGCGACTCTCGGTCTCGAGAATTTATAATTATTATAATATATCCGTTAATGAGATGAAACGGCATAATTACGTAGTAGTTTATCGCTCAACATTTCCCAAACGTTCTCGTTCAACATAATTATTTACCTACATAAATTATGCAGTACAGACGGTAAGCACACGATGGCCAAATTATACATAGTACAATACGTCTAACGACCTGCGACCTATTTAATGTCCTGAAACATTTTGTTTGTTAAATGGGTATGAGCATTATTATATTGACGTTTTCTTCATTTTTATATTTGAACTCATGCATAATATATTATGTGTTTCGATCTAATCTATATGCACACAAATAAACAGCAAAGCAAACAATGCGCCTTATGAGAGGGATACGGTTCAAACAAGTTTTTTGGTTTTTCGAACCACGCTGTTTCAATAGGTCAATCAACCCCCATATACAATTTGAAACCAGTTTTTAGATTATTATTTATTTAAACAAAATATTATAATATTCAATTTTGTCGTTGAGACTAATGGCCAGAAATATTCGTTTTCGTTAACCGTTGTGAACCCTTGAAATCGTGTCTATTCAAGTTCTTTTTCAAATACCGCAATAATATGTGTATATTCGGACGAAAACCGGCACACTAATCGCAACGTACAAAATTATATCAATCGGCATGGAAATAATAGGCATAAATCAATATTACACGAGTTCAGGTGAGTGCGTTGTAAGAATTAAAATGAATTTAAGTAAATTCAGTTGCGTATTTGTATTTTAAATATTCGTATACTGGTTAAAAACGAAATTATTTGTTATGATGACAAGCAATACCGATTAAGTTTAGCTGGCGATGGATATTCTAATATACATTATAATAAAAATGCTCGAGTACAATGTTATTATTTTTATTTGTTCTTTTTTTTTTTTTTTTTTTTTTTTTTTTTTAACACAACATGCGAAATGACCTCTATCACCTATGCGTTGCATAGTAATAAAATAATTTCGAGTATAGGTGTACGGACGCCAATGTATAGTCTAAACCAACTTGGTCAACACACGCAATATGTGACCTTTTAGTGCTCACTACTGTAGATCATATTATAAGCTATTGTCTACCATTCAAATTACACGCGGTGATGATGTATCGCCTGCACTGACATGAAACTATTCAAAATGTTTTACACGCGGTAAATATTATACACCTATACGGTGTACGGAGAGCTCTGCACGTAATAAATATTGAAATCCATTTGAATTTCATAGTGTATGCCGTTGCCGATAATAGTCGATATTTATTATTTAATGCAAGTAGGTAAATAGTCGCGAGTAAGTGCCATCGTTATTATTTGTAATTTAAATAATTTGTATTGTACATTTCGAGTGTTGTACAGAAATTGTAATTACAATATAATTACACACGCTAATGTTTTCAACTATATAAACACAATTACGTTTTATCATTAATTAAAATGACAAAAAAAAAACCAATGCCAAATCGCGTAGGTTAACATCTCTTTTTATGGAAATATTCACAACAAACGTAATCATGTAGTCGAAATCGTTTCAAATATTACTTTACTGAAAACGAGATAAAAAAAATATAACTGTATCAAAACCGTTTATCGTTATTATGACATCACTTTTTCTAGAGATTATAATTATTTATTTTTTTTTTTTTTGTTAATGTAAACTGACATTTGTTTCGCACGATTAAACTTATTATAAACACTGAAACAATTAAACCAACCGAATTAATATACGCATATTATTCGGCACTAAAATAATAAACACACACATATATATATATATATTATGTATATACAATATACATATACATATATAAGTACACGCGTATTTTTAGGACGTGTGTTTTTGTTAAAAAAAAGTAATATCTTTATTGAATGTGGTATTATGAAGTCTGTCATTTTTTTTTCGAGATGATTGTTTCTATATGTTTAAAACTACATTTTGTTTTTCCAAAGGTTCGCAGAAACAAGAGACTTTAACTAATACGATCCATTTATTTATCAGAAGAAATGTCGGCGGGTTTTGTAGACGTTTGTAGGTAACCGCAAAGAAAATATCGGCTCGGTCAAATAGATAAAACCTAGTAGCCCTTTTAGTTCCCTGCGAAATGACCGTAATTTATTTATCTTAGAATGTGTGTACATACATGCGTGTTGGCGTATAGCTCGATGTCTTTGCAATTCCAAATATTTACTTATAGGGCATTTATATTATTTTACGTGGGGGTCACGAGAATTTAACGATCCACAAAATAATTTAGTCAATGCTCGGGAGCTGCTCCTATATCAACTTTGAAGTCCGTCATCCTATGCGTGTCCTCAGAGCCGGATTAGGTGCTTTGGGGTCCGTAAGCAAATGATTCAGATGGGCCTAATTAATTACTCAATAAATATGAATAACATCAATAAAACGTACAAAAGATTATTGTTTTCTATTATAATATATAGTCTTTCTCCAAATATATTGGGAGGGGGGGTGAATACTATGTACAAATAACACAATACATTTCACTATTTTATAAATGAACATAAATAACGTTTAATACGAAACCGTGTTAAATTGAAAACTTTTAATCTATCAAATACATTTTTTAATTATAATTAAATACACAAATTATTATAAAATTAGTCGCTGTCATCGTCGCAACTATCAGCTCGTTTATTCTCTTCATCAAAACATAATTCGTTGTTTCCAGCTTTTTCATTTGCAAATGTTTGGATCACATGTTCAAAGTCTAGAGTGTTTAAACAAAATTCACTTTCAATACTTAAAATTCCAAAATTGTATAGGTTATTTTGTAATAGTGAAGATCTTAAAACGTTTTTTAATCATTTTAATCGACTAAATGATCTTTCTCCTGTACAGTTAGTACACATAAGAGAAAGATATAAACGTAATAATCGTTCAATATTTGGAAAACATTCAGTCACATTTAAATCTTATACATGTCGAGCAAAATGTTCTTATTTTTATTTTCGTTTGTTGTAATTCATGATAAAGACGTTGACGGAAAACTTAAAAACTGTTTAAACTCATTTGTAAAATCATCAAACAAATTTCACTATCTCGTATAGCATGCATGTATCCTTGACGAACGCGTAACGAAAATAACGTCTCCGAAAAGGCTCGACCGATTTTAATGATTTTTTTTTCTTGTATATATACCATGTTTGTTAGATAATATAAGATAATGTTTTAAACTTATGTTCGATTTATTTGAAAATTTATATGGCAGAATAACGTTTGCCGGGTCAGCTATAGTCATATATTTTTTTTACACCGGACATTTTACGGGCCGAATTATTTCGAGGGCCGTAAGCAATGCTTATTTTGCTTGTAGGTAAATCCGGCCCTGCGTGTCCTTTGATTTAGTAAAATATGCGATAGTATAAATGTAAAAATTCACCGTTTACTTAAGCAATTATTCAACAGAAAAGTTTTTAGAATTATTACTTGAATTTTTTTTTCGAAAATAGCGGGTTGGGGGTGAATAGCTTGGTTACTCGAGTGCCTGAAGAAATTTATTAATATCTAGTGACTACGCTTGCACGTAGAATGTATAATATATTATAATATAAATTACATATTTATGGATAAGTGGGTAATATCGGGCAAAGTTTACACTGCCTGGATGATATTATACTTTACCCTTTAAACTTTGGTAATTTAAATACAATACCTGTGTTATATACAAAGTCACTTGGCCGTATCCAACCAAATTGATAATACATTTCTGATTTACCAAAAAAATAAATATAAATTAAGATGTATGATATATTATATTAATAATAATATCATAATGAAATATTATACCGTATTCAAGCAAATACTTAAGATATTAAGCAATTTTATAGGTTGTTAGAAACTAAAAGAATACAACTTCTAGAGGTATATGATATACAACAGTGTTACATAAAATATAACAGTGACAAAGCATATATAGTAATAAAAATTGTAATAACTTCGTTAATTACAATGAATTAGTTTTAGCTTTGATTATATGGCGTATAAACACTATTTATTGTGTTCATTAATTTAAAGATTTATTAACAAGTGACAAATGAGTATACCTGCGAACCAGATGTGTATTTTATGTAGGTATAATTTATTATATTCATTAATAGCATTACATTAATTACTATGTTAATACTTAATAATGCAAATGGAATAATATTCATCCAATGAGATAGATATAATTTAATTAATAATTGGTTTAATTAACTAAGCTATTAATTGCAACATTTGTTTTAAATACAGTATCAATGTTTTGTTCGAATTGAAAAAAAAATATCGTTTTTTTTTACACATTTTATTTTAAAAAGATGTTCATTATCTGATGTTTTTCATAAATAATAAGTAATTTGTTGACTTTAATTGATTGAATACAATCAGCTTCTAAGACAAAAATCATAAGCTGTTGAGATTGTATAATAATTATAAAGTTTTTATTGCTGGATAATTTTACGCACTATAGTCTGCTTATTGTCTACTTGTCTAATACATAATTATGTCCATTAAAGTAGAGTAATTTCCTGGTTAAAATGAAAACTTGACAACACTGCACCAAAAGATTAGAAAATTGTTCGTTGATATCATTTGAAATTTAACAACAAAAAAAAAAATAAAATACAAAATGTGAAGTAAAAAATACAAAAAGTATACCTACATTTGGCGCCCAGCTGTGCATAGTTTTTTTCGCGAAAGCCTGCACATTTTTACGATAATTTAACATCTATTGTTCAAAACCTAGAAAATTCTGCTAATTTTTTTTTTTTTTTTATATGTAGGTACAGCGCAATAAACGTTTGAACGATTTCAACTTCAGAAAATATATCGGTATAAGTCGATAGATTTTCGTTTACCTATAACAAAGTAACAAAGTAAGATATTTCACGTTTAGTTAATACCTTAATAATTCAGGCACTCGTTTTTACAAACATCGAAAATTCTAACGTACAAAACGTTTTGTAATATTTTAATATATTATAGTTACACAGTATCTTTGCATTTTCGACTGAATTCGTGCAGTCTGCGTTCGCCCTATCCGTAGATTCGCACGTGCGGGTGTGTGTTGACATAAAAATCGGAATCGGTACGCATAGATATACATAATTCGTACATATATATTATATCGTGTGCGTTGCGGTCGAAATGCATTAATCAAATCGCCGTTGACAAATGTATATAATATTATAATGTGATGAAAACCCAATTGTCTCGCATCGCGCGCGTGCGCTCGTCCGCCACCGTGCCGACCGAAATATAATAATAATAATAACAATAATAATAATAATAATAATAATATTATTATTATTATTATTATTATTATTATAATTGTTGTTTCACCCTCCGTATCACCGGTCGGATAGGCGAGCGATATATATCGTACGATATTCATGTGTGCGCGTGGAAACAACGTATACATAATAATCGGAACGCGAGAACAGACAGTCGGCGGGGGTGGTCGGTTTCGGCAGGGGTGGTCGGTGGCTGCGGCGGTGACCGGTGGTTCGCTGTCACCGCCGGAAAATCCGTGGAAAACGTTTTGTCGACGTGTGCATTTACTATATATAGTAACGACAACAACGACGAAGACGAAGACGACGACGACGACGGGGCGACGGTACGTCAGCGCCGCCGCCATTATATTATTATAATACGACGACGTCTATTATTGCGACCTGTACGTCGTGTTCGTATTATAAACGTCGCGGCGAACACACGTCTACCACTACCACCACCGCCGCCGCCTGGTCTGCGCCGTACGCGATACGCCCGCACCCGACGACTTGTGCGTCGTGCCGGTCGTCGACAACGTGCCCACATATTATTATTATGTTATGATATCGCGTATTATGGACGACGCAGGACCGACGCGACGCGGCTCGGGTTTTACTGCACGGGAACAATGCGACGACGACGACGAACACTCGAACAATAATTGAGTTTTCGTGATTTTTTTTTTTTTTTTGTTTTTTGTTTTTGTCTCCCCGGCAAAGCCAAAGTTGAAAAATATGTAAAATAATATTCCCGTCCTCGAGCGTACGAGCGCGGAGTCCACGGTTAGGTTTTCGACACCGTTTGAAGAGGGGAACGGGAAAGAATCAAATTACTTTTCGAGTTTTCGCCGGGGTTTTGAACAGAACTTATTTTCTTTGTTATTGCGAAAATTTAAAAAAAAAAAACCCCACACATCTCGATTCGAACGCCTTGTACTAAAATGCATAAACAAAGTTGAATATTAATCCAACTTGAGTCTTTGAGTTCCTATTACATAAAACTGTGATGGCAAAGACATTGATGTGATTGGTCGTTCGTTAAAAACAATGTATGTACTGCTCAAAAATCTGCTTTATTATCATCAAATGTTTACTAAAAATGTCCAGTAATATCAGTTTTCTAATTTTTGAAGTATACCGCACCTACTACTTCATAACTTCATTTTTGAATAATGGCACAATGCACGATTTATCATTGGAATACAACATGACCAAAGCAAAAAAATAATAATAATAATAAATAAACAAATCACGTTAGCGGTATACAACTAGATACCTAGGTGTAGATATGTTTTTTTCTCCAAATTATTGAAAATTCTTACTCTATAGAGTACGCAATAATATGGCGTCTCGTCATGACTCCATAATTAATCACCACTAATCCGTGAAATCGTAATGGCAACCGGACACGGAGTCGTAATAATTATATTACATACATTCGTGGTCATGACGCCGCACGAGGTGCCGCCACGCGGCCGCAAGATATGTAATATACGTTTACAGTGATATTAATACATCTCGAATCATTAAAGCTCCGGCCGATCGTCTGCGGAGAACGCAGACGGGTCGGGGTGGAATCCGGCGGGTAGGGTAGATACGCGTATAACAATATGTTATTAATTATAACCCATGCTGCCTCGTTTATTTATCAGTTTTCGCACGGCCCAGACCCATAGACGTAAAGTCGGCATTCATCCATTAGTCAGGGGAGGAGGGCTAGAATTTCAAACCTAAAACACCTGCGGGGGAGGGGAGACTTCCTTATCGTATACGTACATGATATTCTTGTCGTGTGTGTCTTATACCAGCACAAATCCGCCAAAACATTTCCCGTTGTCGACCACGGTCGTCTTTATTAACACGCACCAACACCAATGCATTAGGTATATAATAGATCTGTGCTGAAGGAAAATCCGAAAACATATACCAGTGGTGTATGATCTCGGAAAAATTAGTGTTGCTCCAGTAGTGAAATTACACCTACCAATCGCTAACGTTTTTGATTACCTGCCGACACACAATTTGTGTACGCTTTATTCTACACACTCTCAGATAAGCCAATTTATAAAAAAATATTGCAGTGGTAACGATAACTGCGTTAACAACGTTGTGAATTAAAGCTTATTCGTCTTTAATTAATTTAATACACAAATTATTAATTTAACCGTAAGATTATTTTAGATTCCGAGTGAAGCGAAGTAAATAATTAAATAATTATTCTTGATACAAGTGCATGTACGATGTACATCTGTGCATAACTGTGTCCAATAGGAACGCATTTCAATTAATTAGTTGACAACTGGAATCTATGTATTATATTTTGGACGTTTGCTTTTCTACATTTTATAATATATTCAATCATTTCTACTGTTTTCTATTCGGTTTAGAGCGATGACATTGTGTTTGTTACAAATCTACAATATTTCACTCAAAAACCGAGAAATAATTCACGGTCAGTGTTTAGTGTTTACTAATCATCACCAACCTACCCACGCGAACGGAGGTGTTGCCGAAGAAACACTTCAAACCCATGTTTATAACGGCACTGGAACAAACGGTTTGATATTTTCCTACATTGAATTCGAGCCCGAACGATTTGGAAATCATAACGTCTCTTCGAAAAATCCAAAAAATCGAATCGGATATTCTCCGAAGAGCGGTGGTCTTTGAGTGGAGCTACGGAGGAAAAACTCAGGCGGACTCGGCCTCCATAAAGCCCCCCAAACGCTTTCGCCTATGCCTACGTCCAGTGGCGTATCCAGGGGGAGGGCCACAGGGGCCATGGCCCCCCCCTCGTTGGCCGTATTTATACTAGATTTTGTTTTAAATATTTAAGTTTATTCGTATACATGAACGCAATGAACGCATAGGTACTACAATAATACGCTTATACCAGTATTCAGTAATCACTGTTACTGTTATCACGTTTCACCAACGTTGTTCTAGTTCCAAAGGGGGGGCCAGTGAGTAGTTACACAGCTGCTTTGGTGACACGGACAGTTAAACGGTCTCCGTATCGTACCACAATATTCGTTGTGTAAATAGTGTAATCAGTTATCACTTGTTAATATTAAAAAACGACTGAAAACATACTTAAGATCAACAATGACTGAAAATAGACTAAATGGGTTAGCTTTAGTAAACATAAATAAAAAAGAGGTCATTTCAGAAACTGAAATTATTGAGGATTTTGCAGAAAAAGCTCGTAGATTGATCAAAATAATTTTACACAATTGTTACTATTGTTTTTATACACTTAAAATTTTGTTGGGATTAACTTGTTTTTCTTATTTAATTACTATAACTATTTATTATTATATATATATATTAACTTAATGACTGACTGAAAATATAAATAAATTATTTGCATTAAAAACGTTAAATATTTGGTTTATTTTATTTTTTGTTTTTCGTAGAATTTTAGTTGGTATTTTATATGGTAAAATGTTAGACAGTGTGTGCCCCCCCCTAAAAAAAATCCTGGATACGCCACTGCCTACGTCCCGCGACGCGCGTTGTCGTTCGTCAACGCACACGCGCGTCGAATACACAACGATATGATCGTCACACGGCCAACCGTCGTACGCGTTACGCGCGTCGGCCCACCCGAGTCGGCAGTGGCGTATTTGAGCCTTCACCTAGGGGGGGGGCGATATTAAGAGGAGTAAACCACCCCCACCAATTAAAAACATTTTTTTTAGACATAAAAAACAACGCATTTTTATTATTTATTTAAGCACTTTTATTAAAGAATTTTTAACCACGCTTTGAACTCTGTGGACTTTAACCAACTTTGACGAAACGTATGCTTATATGATTTTTTTTTAGGCCATTTAAACGATGGTCCTTCATTAGAGTTTTCACTGTCACTCATTTTGTCGCTTATAACCACAATAATAAAAAACAAAATAATTCAAGTTACGCACTGCACGAGTAAGAAGCGACGGCCGACGAATAACAATTTTAGGTTATAGGATCTAGAGTATATTCGCTTATAACCCTTGTATGCGTCGCATTTTCTTGGTCATTGCCATAGATATTGCCACACACAAGTGTTGTATATCTATGGTCATTGCTTATACGTTTCATTTTCGGCAAAAAGTCCGTAGGGTATTATGAGTTTACGACTTATGACCAACATAACAACGTATACAATTTTCCATAACATGGTAAAAAATCAAAATGCAAGAAATCTCCAGTCTTAGCACTTATTTCCTCAGAATATTTGAATTCCCCAGAAAAATCTCCAAAACCAAATAATACACCAAAAATCCCCAGAAAGAGGAAATTTCCCCAGACCTGGCAACACTTTCGTCAGACGAAATGACCATAGACATAATAGAACAGACACCATAGACCACAGATATATCTGTGCCATAGACATTCTATTATGTCTATGGAAATGACCTATCGTGACCCTAAATGGTCACCTAAGTAACCATTTCGACAGGTGACGTTCCGTTCCATCATTCATTTGGTTCGACTACGTCACCCATTACTCGGGCTAAATGTTCCATCTTTGCGTATCATAGAGCAATCACTAATCAGTAATCCGATTTATCCGATATAATATGTATTATCAGTTGCCAGTTATCACAAAAATTTCTCATCCAAAAAATATTATTTATTTATTAATTAAAATATTTAGATACACTTATAAGTTCAACAATCATAAAATATTATTTTCAAAGATCTCTCGGGAGGGGCGATCGCCCCTATCGCCCCCCCCCCTCAAATACGCCACTGCGAGTCGGTACAACGTGAACACGGTGCACTGCAAGGCGAGCGGCGGACGACCGACGGCGGGCGCGATCGAAGGCTTTCCGCGAAACATTAATCTAAACCACCGCGCCGGACGGACGGACCTTTTGCCGAAAGAATCGTCGTCGCGTCGGGGTCGGTTTCGGGATATCTGTCGGCGGCGGTGGCGGCGGCGGCGGTGGCGGTGGCGTCGTAGTCGTCGTCGTCGTCCAGGGGGTACGGTCTACGCGGCGGCCGGCGTGTGCGCGGGCGCGAGCGTAAAACACATTTCCAGACACGCGCACACGGCCACCGCCGCTCTCCCGGGGGGGCCCCCCTCCCCGTTTTTTGCGGCCGGTCGTCGTGTGACGAGAACAGGGGGGGTCGTGTGACGACGACGACGAGCGTTCCCGGTGGCGGCAGCGTTGACGACGACTGTGTGTATTATTATCGTGTACGCGAGCGAGCGGTATAACGCACGGACACACACGAGCGTGAGCGCGCGCGAAAAAATACGATCACGCTGTATACACACACGCACACGCGATCGCGCGCGCACGCGCGCACACGCTATATAACGCCGGAGCGATGGCGATAGGGGAGGGGAAACGCGGGGAATGGACCGTGGCCGGGCGGGGGGTGGACGACGGGGAGGAGCCGACACTCCGCGCCGCCGCCGCCGGAACAGCTGCACACGCCGAGGGGAACCGAACGAGGCCTCGTACGCGTACTAAATTTAGACGGCCCCGCCGGAGTAGTTGGACGCGTACGACGCACAGTCAGTGACGTTACGGGGATCCCTTCTGTATACACGGTACGTTCGACGACGAAACACGGTCCGCGACGGCGCTTCTCTAACACACACACACACACACACACAACACACTCACACACGTTTACCACTCAAAAAGTCGAGAAAACGACGGCACACCACATTTTACTAGTCACGAGTCACTCACTCCACACGAGCACACGTACATACATACACACATAAACACACACACGCGCGCGTGCGTTTGCAAAAAAATGTTTGGGTGCTAGTTTGTTTGTTTGTTTGTTTTTTTTTTTTTTTTTGAAAAAATAATTTTGTTTTGTTTCCTAGTTTTTTTTATTGTTACGTAACGAGTCTCGCATTTTTTTAAACGAAAAATAGTATTTTTTTTTTGTATATAATATATTTCTTTTTAAATAATAATATATTCGTGTGTACCCGACGACGCGTTTTTATTTTAATTAAAAAACAAATCGTCCGTTCATTTCGTACACAGTACGTAACGTGTACGTACTCACGCACGTAATATACAATAGTATATATATTTACGTCGTAGTAACTAAACACTACATCGCGCGTCGTCATGTTGATGTCCGGCGCCATGACCAATCCGGACACCAGCCTGTTGGGCACGGCGGAGGGCCTGGTCGGAAGCCTGGCCAGCTTGACCGCGGTGCCCGGCACCGGCGGCGGCGGCGGCGGCGGCGGTGGCGGCCAGCAAAAGGACACCACGTGGACGAAGCTGTTCGTCGGCGGTCTGCCGTACCACACTACCGACAAGTCGCTCAGGGACCACTTCGCCGTGTACGGCGACATCGAGGAGGCCGTGGTCATCACGGACAGGCAGTCCGGCAAGAGCAGGGGTTACGGTTTCGTGAGTATAAAAATACGTTACGATATCGTCTCAAGCGCGTAAAACCAACCGTATGTCCGCGTTGTACCTGACACGCCGTTTATTGTAAATATGTAATTTTCCGTGCTCGGCCGTTGTAGTGCGTCAGCGAGTGCGTCTGTGTTTGTTCGACAGATGTTCTGGGTGTGCGAGCGTCTGTGTGCTTGTGTGTGTGTGTGTGTGTGTGTGTGTGTGTGTGTGTGTGTGTGTGTGTGTGTGTGTGTGTGTGTATGCGTACGCGCGTGTGTGTGTGTAGGTGAGTGTGTGCAGTGACATGTGCGTGCGCGTTGTATATTTTATATGTAGACTCTGCACATGATATTATAGAGTGTGTGTGTGTGTGTGTGTGTGTGTGTGTGTGTGTGTGTACGTGTGCGCTTGTGTACGTGTTATCGAAGGTGCTGACAAAATCCGGTGTCGTGGATGGCGTCGACCGTAAGATTTCTAGCGCCTGACGGCGACGTCGTGTCGAGAAAAAAAAACCTAAAAACGAAAAAAAAAAACCGTCCTTACACAGTCTGTCCTAGTTTTAATTAACTCGCTTATTGTTCGGCTTGTATTCTCCGGACAAATTAGTTGGTTTCCGCGATGCATTTTCTTCGAATACAAAAATTAATATTCAAATAGGTCCCGATAATAACGATTTATAATAATAAAACCTAACGAAAAACTCAAAAACGAAACTCGGCGCAGTAGTACCCGAAAGGTCGTAAAGGGACACGCAGAGACGTGTCAAACGATAACGATAAAATAATTAAGTCGTAAAACACTACGAACATTATGTTCACAGGCGTACGTGCGTGTGCGTGTGTGTGTGTGTTTGGTGTGACGTCAGATCCTATAGATCATTTTGCCGGGTGTACTCGGTGTATTGTACAGTGTTATGTTTATGCATAACCTCGTTGCATAATGATCTTTGTAAAAAGATGCGTCGAGTTATCGGCATTCACCGCTCGGCGTACGTTACAGCGAATGTGATGCCAGAGAAAGAAATAACCGCGTGCACGCACGCGGTCCGACAGGAATGTTTTGGAAACTGTTTCCGATTTTATATTGTGTATACGTGGGACAAAAATATCGTCATCACGAAACGTACGGCACGCTGTTGTCTTATACGAGTTCGAGCTGCACGCGTAGACACAGTTTCCACGGTTTCCCGTCCTCTCGCGTTCATTTGCCAAGTCCGATCACGTCCGTCAACGTCCATTGGCCGTATTGTGTACCATATAATAATTATAATACTAATACACTAATATAATATATAACAGTGTCGAAGACGAAGCCGAAAGGACAATGATTCGGATAAACCGACACGAAAATACGTACACAGGCGCTTTTCGAGCGCGAACACGACGCGTTTTAATTTAGATACTATTTGCATGGCCTATTCTGTACACGTTATAAAGTTTATAGCCTATACGCGTTAAATTGCATGCGAGTGATCTCTCCGATACTACGGACAGTGAATATTATTTTAAATACGTTTTGGTCAGAATATTTATTCAAAATTAATTTATTCTCTCGTCCACAGAGACATAAAATGTTTTTTTTCGATGTCCAGTGAGTATACACAAAGTTGACGATCGTTATTTAATCGCATTAGTGGATCGGTGCGAATATTCACAAAAGGAAAGTAATTAAAAAAAAAAAAAAAAATTATTAAAAACATTGAAAAAATAAAACATAGAAGATTTCGATGACTTTCTTGAAGATTATTTTTGAAATTTGGCCGGTCCGAATGGTTTACAACTCGACCGGCCACATCATAATGTGTATTCATGGCTCGATGTCATAATGGAAACGAGTTTATTACGATCGCGTGTTTACATACTTTAAGTCGTTTCGTCCGCGGGTTGTATTTATAATGTATGTGTATGTATGTGTGAGCGTACCTTTAATAATATGCAAGCGCGTAACGTTTTAAACCACTTGCACACATTAAAAAGTTCCGTACAAACAAAAATAAAAAGAGGAAAAGCGAGAGCGCGAGGGACGCGTAGTAAAGAGTGTACAATTGAAAACGTTTTCGCTTTTCAATCCTCGACGAAGTGTTGAAACCAAAACACTCGATCATGATAATGACACAAGATTTTGTTTGTTTGTACTCATTAAAATCGGAAATAAATTATAAACTTACAGGCCCGTTTTTTTTCAATCGATGTTTTCGAACATAATCAGTAAACAATCACATTGCAATCATATAGGTAGGTTATTATTTATTATATATCGTCAATATGCCGCACCATTTAAATTTTTTGTTATTTCCTTTTTGTTTTGGAAAACATTTTAACCGCGAATTCTATAGTTCGAAATCTGATGATGCAGCTAAAGTGATCGTCCGCTCACGAATCGCGAAGGTCGTCTCTCTGCCGTTGTTTTTTTTTCCTTCTAATTACTTTTTAATTCTATTAAACTTTCCGACTAGGCCGTAAGCGTGACAACAACTGTGCCATTTGTGTAAAATGTTTCAACGACCATCGGAAATAATTAATGACGATACCTTTTTATGTTTTTATGTATATTACACATATATGTTTGTAGGCAATCGGTGTATATATATATTATTGATTACAGTTACCTATAAGTATACTGTGCGAATTCAATTATACGCAATATGTAATCGTTAATACAATCATACAATACGCTCGACTCGGACTGTGAACTACAGCAAAGGGAGTATTTTTCCTTTTTCGTTTTGTAAAACACGTTTCGCGTAGACTTTCTTTTAGTCTATAAATTAGCGTTAGAGTGTATGTGTGTGTGTGTGTGTGTGTGTGTGTGTGTTTACTGTGTGTTTACTGTGTGTGTTGTGTGTGTAGGTGTGGACGAATCGTTTTTCCGGCGTACCTACGATATTATTATGTCGCCGTCCACCTGGATCAACCCTGACTGAACTATATTTATTTCCATTATAACTTCCAATTATTTTACGTTCCAGCTAAACCGACATTCCTTCGGGCAACGAGAAAGGGTCTCTATTTACGCACACATCCCGCGAACCTGCTTTTCTACCCGGAGAAAAAATACGCTATACTCGAATACGCGTTGGTCCACCGGTCGAGAATATCGCGTAGTATAATATTATCTCTTCTCGAGTTTTGCGTTTTCACGAGAACAGGAAAGACCGTATCCGATCAAAAAAAAAAAAAAAAAAAAAATTCAGACGCGTGCCAACATTATACGTCACGACCGACTGTCTTATACATTCATAATAAAAGTCGTACCCTCTCGTCGTGCACACACAAGTGCCCTTTTATCGCACATATACTTTTATCTCGGCCAGAGTCTCATGCGCGCGCGCACACACACGCACACACACTCTCAAGACAACCACCCTCGGATTCCGTTGTATATATATATAATATTTGATTATTATATTCTTGCTCTTGCGCCTTTGCTCTCGACACGTAATTCAATTTTACCCTTCGCTCTCAATACCTCCCGCACGCTTCTCTGCGCTAAATCGTCACCGTCCGCCGTCTCTTTCTCGGTGAACGGGATATGATGTAAGTCCGCAACTCCCTTTGACTGGATTTGTCTCGCTCGTACCAAATAGTAATAATAATCATCATTATTATTATTATTATCACTTTTATTATTATTATTATTATTATTCATATAATTATTGATATTGTCATCAGGTTATCATGGGCGATAGGCCCGCAGCCGAGAGGGCGTGCAAAGAACCGAATCCAATCATCGACGGGCGGAAAGCCAACGTGAACTTGGCCATACTGGGAGCGAAACCTCGCGGAAATTTACAGCCAGGTAAGAAATTATTATTTTTCGACACACAATGTACATCGGCCCCGGCGTGGTTTGTCACCGCTGGCCGTTTAATACTCGGTTATGTACGTAACGCGTAAAAAATGTATTCTTTACACTGCAATAAAATGACCCTATGTATACCTATAAAATGCCATGTACGCAGCCGTGCGTATTGCGTGCGGTGTAACGACACGAAAAACGTGCTCGGCGAACGGCTTTTATCCGAGGAAAATTAATATTTTATGAAAATGTAAGTATACACATCAATAACGGACGTGCGAAGATGGATATTTCGTTGTTTCGACGTGAGCGCAGGGTCTTGACTATAAATCGCCCGTACCCATAACCGCGCATGTGAAATGCGTAATGAGATGATTATCGGAGTATAATAAAGCAGATAGGTGTAATGTATGCGTGGATAATATTAAATGGAGCCAAAACGTCATTATATAGTGCGCCGCGGGTACTCGAAATGATATGCGACGGAATAATTACTCTTAACAGAACATTGATAATTATTGTACTCTCCGGGGACATAATTTAATATTATTTCCAAAATAAATTATACCTCTCCAATGCGATTCAGCCGGCGTGCCTATGTATGTACAGATATATTGTGTTTTTATTCGAAACCGTACATGACGACGCGTTTGTTTGTTTTTGATTTACTATCATTATTATTATTATTATTACTATCAATTAATTCACGAGACTATCTAATAAAATTGGCTCTTTTCAATTCACGGAAATCAAAATTTTTTTAAAGGAAATACTAGTTTCGTCCGAAATTACATAAAAATTTAATATAATTCGCTCCGTAATAGATATCTGTTCTATAATCCTATCCCATGTATAGATGTAATATTATAATATACCTTCACGGATGAATAAAACGTTTTTTCACACATTTATCTACCAATAATAATGCCATGTAGTGCCATAAAAGTTCTACCCCAAAATGATAATAATTTCCACCCAAAAATACTGAACATATTAAAACAATAAGCCATTTAGTTTAAATGTCAAATAACATGGATTTTTTCTCTTTTCGTGCACTATCTTGCGTTTGATTAATTTACTCATAAGCTGCAGGCAGCAAGGTATACGCCAATCGATCGATTGTCATTTGAATGTTACAATAGAAATCATTTATAATGACATTAGAAGGATCGTTCAGATCATTTAGAAGTATTGCATTCGATTAATTCAATATTTTGTATGTGACATATATGTCTATAAAACACATATTACGTTTAGATTACAATTTATTATAATCAAATGAATTTTATAACCGATTTTTGTGCAAAGCGATGACGGTATATAAGGTTTGCACCGTAAAGTGTAGCTCACTACTATATAATACATTTTTTTTTTTAAATGTTATAACGTCACTATATAAGTGTCGATGCAGTTTGAGTCATAATGATTGACATGTTATTATAACACTTATAACATATACCTATACATATTACATTTGCATTATTACTCGACCGCGATACTATTATGTACCGGTACGGTCGCTGTACCTATATATAAATGTATGTATATTCCGTACGCCGTGTATACAACATGTTTTTCTTTCACCTTTACAGTAAAAAAAAAAAAAAAAAACTATATATACACGACTACTATATGGTTGACGGCTGGAGGGACCACGCCGTAATAACATATGGTTATCCTGTTGGTCTCGTGCGCGTGTGTGCGTTTTGTAAGCGTATAGTGCCTATATAGACGTGTGTATGTATGCGTGTGTGCAACGTGTGCATGCGTTTGTGCACGTGTGTGTGTGTGTGTGTGTGTGTGTGTGTGTGTGTGTGTGTGTGTGTGTGTGTGTGTGTGTGTGTGTGTGTGTGTGTGTGTGTGTGTGTGTGTGTGTGTGTGTGTGTGTGTGTGTGTGTTCAATGTGCAGTGGCGTACCGGTGGTCGGGAGGGGTATTCCAAACTATTGGTGAACACTCGGGGGGTCATTGACACGAAACCAACTGCCCCTGCTGCTCACGGGCCATGCCAAATTAGAACGAGGGAACACTAACCCCGAGTTTTATTTCTGTACGTAATAATCATTCACAGTTGCACGTTCCGTCCGTGTACACATATACACATTGACATATAAGTGTATGTTTTTATAGACGCGCGTGCAATACTCTTTTTCCTCTTTTCCGTTTCACCCTAAACCGGATTAGCTATGCAGTTTTATTTTTTCAGTTCTTTTTTTTTGCAATCGGCCTATCTACACTTGCATTCATATGAATATTACCATTATATATGGTAAATAAATCTAGACGTATGCCCCATACTGGCAAACACACACACACACACACACACACACACACACACACACACACACACACACACACACACACACACACAAGGGCAATGAACGCACTAATACTTTAAATACCACTATGATTTACATGCACACCATATATTATATTATTGGTATCATGGGTAAATGTACGATAAGTTTCTTCAACACCAACTCTCTAATAATGGTAATAATGGTCTTACTTACTTTGCATAGATGATTATAAAATCTGTTTAAAATTACGAATAATAATTATCATATAATTGAGTATAATGGTTTGTCAATATAATGTTCGTTCAGGTACCTTGTCAAATATAACGTTTTAAGTCCAATGTAATAATTGTTTAGTCCCAACGGAATAAATGAATTTACCAAGTAAATGTCAATGTTAAAAACTAGATTATATTTAATAGCAATAACGTGTTATTTCGAACCCTGCATCTATTAACGAATGAAAAAATAAAAATATTTAAATATTAAATTAAATAATTTACTTAAATATTTCTTTTACCTTTCATCATTGTTTTTAAGCTAGGTATATTGATTGCTTTGTATAAACATTAAAACAGCTATAATAAGTATTAAAGTCTGACAAAAACCACTAAAGTCGTACCTTTTTTTTTCTTGTTAGTTTTTAATTTAATTAAATCCCGGCAATTTTTTCCTATTCAAACATGATACGTAAATATTAAGCAGGAACATACAAACACTCTTTGTTATTACTTTATTATTATATAAATAGCCAAAACGTCTTGTTTTTATAACATTAAATTCGTACATATTATTTACATTATACATTTTATAACTTAAAAGTATATATTTGTGTTATAATACGTATAGTTGATTTAAAGTAGTTTGTTCATATTAATATTTTAAAATATATTGACCTGTAGATAACGTCATACCCACTAATTTTAAAGAAATTATAAAAAAAAAAACCTGTTACGAATGTAATTATTTGTGCGTGTCGTGTATTAAATGCTATATCGCGGAATAATAATTAATTTACTCAACTTAATTGTCAAATGTAATCAAAGATAAAGAACAGTTATAGAAAAATTAAATGGTTCATAATTGATATGCAATCTGTAGATAAATACACAATAAACATAAATGTGTGCACTCAAACCATACTCAACTCCTAAAAACACAGATAAATAATTATTTTAAAACTATAAAATAATAAAATCTATTGTCTTTTAAAACAATATAAATGATTTCGAACACAAAACCTACGCTTTGAAACTGCAGTATATTAATAATTATTAAATAGACCCTGTAAACTCGGTGAAATAATCGTGTTGTACATATTTATCCGTGAATTTAATTTTATTAAAATAATTGTTCGAAACATTAATCGATGACAATATAATAAGCTTCTATTATGTTGACTATAAAATATAGAGGCACACCTACATTCAAGTGTTTGCCAAATAATATTCCAATGCGAAAGAGAATAATTAACGGAGAATTCATATCGGCGCTTATTGTTGTTTCCTACTAAAATATTTAGTACGCCTATAGGACTGATTAAAAAAAAAAAAAAATCAATAAAATATTATATTGTTCCGTTCACGTGAATAAACGAAAACTCTGTAGGTGAATTATGTGCCCATATAATACCTGATTATTATCCTGAACCCCCTACACCCTGTTCGAAGGGAGGGGGAAGATTATAATATCGCTTTTCACTATTGATCAAATACAATGACTCCGTGCGATAGAAATTTCAAAAGCCGGTAAAAGCCGAGTGAATCATCGGTGTGAATTGAATTACGTCCGTTTCGTTGTTTCTTCCTCGGGACATCTCACGGACACAGTTCTTGCATATACCTCTGTATCGCGTTATTATTGTTTGCGAAAAGTCGCGTCGTGCGTTGTTTGCACATGTCGCACAGTTCTGATGCCGCCGAAATGTTTTCTACTTGTTCTCTGGACCACCGTTTCATCTACCCCTCCGTGAATTCGCATGGTGGGTGGGTTTTCGTTTAAAAATCTCTAGAGTAGAAGGGAGGGGGGAGTTTAAAAATGCAGTCTCGTTTCGACCGTAAACACCCGTGCGGCCAGACCGATAAAATGGACGGTTTCCTCCTCTCTTCTCCTATCCTCTCCTATTTCCTTCCCCCGATACTTGCCACCACCTCGCCACTACTCGCCCTCCGGTTTATTCGTGGTCTCCGACTCACCACCACCGCAGTTACCACGGTAACGGCAAACACATTTGGACACAAAACCCCGGGAAACGCCGAGCACGCTAAATGTATATAACAAGTAAAATAAATTTCCCTTAATCCCTGCTTTTTTGCTACCAATAAAACGTCAATATTATATTGACTGTATATGTCGGTGGCGTTATTCACCCCGCATACTGATAATATCACTGTGAAGTAAATGAAAATAAAAAACTAGATTAAGTACACGCATTTTACATTTGAATAGTAAGGTATACTGTTCAAACAACAGAAAAATGATGAACATTATTCTGTTTTAAATCACTTGCTGCGTTTATTGTTATTAATGCATTTTCAAAACTTGTGTGCTTTACAAAAACGTGAAAGTTCTGATTTCAAAGTGTATAATTGGTGTATAATTAAAAGACTCCGGTAAAAAATACACACATGCAAAATTACAAAACAATTTAGAAAAAGACCTGTTGGATATGACGTACGGTACCATAAAAATACGCCCATTTGTGATTTATTCTGCCCAACGAAATTCGTTTGTACAAACGGGGTTTAAGCTTGTTATGCTTTCAGAATACTAATAGTCACGGTACCTATACTAAAGTATTACCTTATCCCAACCCTGAATCTTTCTATTAAATGTTTATTCATTTATTTGCTTATAAGTATCAATAATTTAAAATATTTAAATCACTTGATTAAAAAAAAATTGAAATCAGTCTAAATTCAATTCTACAAGACTGAGCAACAATTATTTTTGATACATTGTGATACACGACTGTGTTAGTACTACTATGTACGTAATGATAAATATTTAATTTGAAGGATAGTGAAAACTTCCCAGTGTAGAATACATGGATACAAATGTTCAAACTATCATAAACTTATAAAAACAATACTACTCGTACGTTTAACTGTATTAGATACTAGTTTTTTAAGTTGAAATGAAAAATTAGTTGTTATTTTTTAAAAGATTTAAATTTTAAATGGTCAATTTGAACTAAATCTAACCTTGTACGTGATCTAGCGTTTTAATCAAAGTATAAATATTAATGGAATAACTCAAGAAAGAATAAGTATAATATTATTAATATAATTCATAGATGATATTTTTTTACGCATGAGAAAACCTAACGGTAGTCAAGACCGACAAGAGTAACAAAGTGTCAAGGTTTATCAAAATTTATATCTATTTCAAATTGAATTTATTATATCATTCTTTAAAACGATGCAATTTTAACGATACATTTTCACAATAAGCTTAACTAGTAAAAACACATCACAAGTTTATTAAAAACAAAGCTTATTATCACTGTGTATGATACATACGTACACTGCATGATCCTCAAACCGTTGTGACGCATTAAATACAAATGAAGGATAGTTTCTCGCGAGCTAAATGATTAAAACGTTTATCCAAGATGATATTAAAATATCTTCTCTTATTCCGCTTTACCTTAACTCATGCATTTTGAATGAACCCTCCAAACCGTTTTGTTTTCCTCTTGTCTTGTCGCAGTCACTTAGCATATCATACTTCATTCTCGGTTTCGTTCACATCCACTACCTACACTCAGCCATTTAAGCTCACATATAGTATTATTCTTCATTGGTATTCCTCACGGTACATAATATTGTATACGACGTATTGTGTCAACGCAAAATACTTACTGAACTAGTGTCATCTGTTAAATATCATTAAGTGTTGAGCTGTATAAAATTACGAACCTATACCAATTTTGGTTAATAGTTCACGCTGCGTTGAAATATAACGTTTGTAACAGAAATATTCTCGCCTCGTATTATGAAAATGTACAAACAATATACGAAATGGCAAATACGAAATCGTATTGAAAATGAAATATATTTTTCGTCTGCGTGATTACAAAACTACAAAAAAATCAATTTTTCTCACGACATTCACCAAACCAAAAATGTCAGACTTTAATTTAAAATTGTTCATAGCCAAATAGTTATTAGAACCTAGTGACGAATTAAAAGCATTGTCATATTCATAGATCAATCGATATTTTTGTAATCTCGCCAAATTTAAGGAAATCCGACTAGATTAGATTTATTAATTACTATTTAATATGTAATTCACATATGGCACTTCCGATCAAAATTTATATAGATATATTTTTTTTTAACTACAGATTTTTATAAAATAGTATTCATTAGCTTATAAAATAGTATTCATTCATAGCCTAGTCTAAATTACTAATATATTTTTTTTTTATGTGAAATTTCAATAATACTATAGTGTAAAAACTGTTTTTTAATATGTTTTCACTCTTTTTTATACGTTTAAGTTTTTATGCTTACCAATTAAAAAATCGTGTTGCTGGGTCATAGCATAAAAGTCTGAAATAATTATTTTACTTAATTATTAACAGAAAGTATGCCTAGATAATTATTTCAAAAACATAATGTGTACATCAGTTATATAATACACGAAACCTAGTGTAGTAAGAGGTCAAGATAAAAAAATAAAAATTAAATAGCTTGACCACTTGATTAAAAATATCGTCCATGTCCCATGACAATTGATATAATAATATTATATAAATAATTCTAGAGTTTCATTGTTAGATATTTCTACACGTCTAAAACTAATGCGAATAAACCCCGAAATCCCTTTAAAGTACACTCTAATAATGTGATATACTCTTAATTGAGTCTTCCCACTCAACAATGCAGTATCAAAGAAATTATCGGAATACGTAGGTAGGTTTAAATTCCGTCTGGCCGCTGTAAGTTTTTTTCGCCAAACTGTACAATCTTGTCGGGCAATAGTTATTTAACCGTTAATATACAATAAAAATTTAATTAAAATGAATACAAATAATAATGATAATAATAGTATACCTACGTTAAGTGAAAATCATAGACTATTTTATTCACCAGCCAACGTTTATAAAACGGTCGACATCTCCCAAACGTGTTACACGTGTTTTGCTAGATTTGTTTTCCGTCCACCTCTGAGACCGCTCATAAGTTTTTTGAAAGCTATCGTCACATTTTATTTCATTAAGTTCCCTGCATTCGCGTGGCCAATAGAAGCTACTCCAAGCGGTTCACCTGAAGTACTTGAGCGCTGTCCAATTTATTTTGGACGAAGTTTATTTCAAGAAACGTGCCGTATAAGAAACATTGGCCTGCGCCATGTGACAACTGACACCTACCTTATATACTTCCACGCAGTAAAAAAGATATCTATATTTAAACCGAGCGTTTGTCTGCGTAGCCAACACGTATACGCGCCCGACCCCGAACGTTTGAAGATTGTTTTTTTTTTCAGCAGAAATAATAAATATGCTTTGTACGAAAAAATACGTGTTTGTACGCGTGTGCGACGAAATTAGCGAAGAGTTATAGTAAATTATATTTAGGTAGGTAGGTCTTATGGTAGGCCTTACCTAGGACGGAAATTGGAAATTCGCCTAAAACTCATGTATGTTCGGTGCGACATAAATCCGTAACTATCTGATACCATTATACAGTCGCCACCAATAGAGAAAATAATTTTTTTTCGTTTCCTCGTGAAATTTATCGATTAACATCGACGTAACAAAATATCGTACAATATTGAATGGGCTAGTGCATAAAAAGTAGCTAGTGAGTGTGTATGTGTGCGTGCGTGCGTGCGCATGAATGTATGTGTGCGTGTGAGTAAATGTGTGTGTGTGTGTGTGCGTGTGAGCGCGCACGCGCGTGTGAGTGTGTGTTAATAATAGTTAGGTATGTATTTGCCATAAAATTAGAGTGTTTAGCACATGTACGTCTGCATACGTTTGTCTCCTTGGCCTTCGCTATTAATAAATTAAAACAAAACGGTATCGACTGCTACTACAGTAAATAATTACGTAGTCAGTCGTCCATCGTTTTACACACATACGCATGTACGTACGCTGGTCATTCGGCGTAAGACTAAAAATCTATCCATTATTGTCCTACTTATTCAAAACAACATTTCAACGGGGTATTCTATGATATACAGTATTCCTTTGTACGCGTGTGTAATCCATTTATAGACAAACTGTATGTACGTATGCATATTTATAAATGTCGTTGTTTTCGAGGTTACACGCCGTACGGCGTTATTAACAAAATGTACATATTTTTATTATTATAATTAAGACTATTTTATATATATATACATATATATATATATATTATATTTGGACTGTTTTCAATATGGTAGTTTTTGTTTTATTTTTTTTTTTTGTTTTTGTCTTCTTCACAAAATGTCCTCTCTGTGCATAGTAGAACTGCGATTTTCATATTCCTAGAAATAACACCAACGTCATTCCAGTGGCCCCAAGTGCTTGGCAACAGTTTTCGGCTATTTTTACTATAGCACTAGCAGCACATATACACACTTATATATTTTTTTATTATTATTATTATTACTTTTTTTTTTTTGTCAACAGCGCTTTATATCGAGCGTCTGTATTACTATAACCGTAGCAATATGGTGCAGGCAAACGGCGGCCATACATACCTACTGACTTTCCAACAGGTCACACAACCGCCTTCCGGACGACCGCCGGTGTCGGCTGCCAAATACTTAACATGTGCTCGTGATTCAGTATAATATTTTCGCCCAATTATATTCTTATAATATGACAAATGATAAATCATGTTTCACCATAGGTATATTGTGCACTAGTGATTCACTGTTGACTGTGAACCGTGATAGACCGAAATAAATAATTACGAGTACCGAATGCTCTACAGAGAAATATGTGAAAACGTATAACGAAAGTACTTTCGTATACGAGTATTTTATTTTTATCAATTTCAAAGTTACGTTATGTGAATTACATACTATGCTACTGCGATCAGATGGTTTAAAAAATGTAAAAAGACCAAATATGTACTCAAACTGTTAACTTTTTCGATCGTTCTGTTTGGAAAATAATTTTCAATGTCGAAATGTGTCATAGATGTTTAACAGCCATAAGTTCACTTTCTATTCGTACCTTTATATATTATGATTTACGTTAAATATATGCAAATAATACATTTGTAACAATTATTTCAAGAAAAAAGAAAATTATAACTGTTTTATAATTCAACGTGACTTTTTTCCATTTGTATGACATGTTCATTTTCGCGAAAAACTTATTTTCAGTATGCCCTCCGTGTTTTTGACAATGTTTTTGTCGTGTTTTAATCGAGTACTGATGGTAATATTTAGGACTTCAGTATCAAAAAAAAAATAATAATAATAATAATAATAAAATAGAATAAAAGTCCTTATAACTATTTCAAATAGTATATAGTATTATTTACGTTATAAGTCAAAATGCCGGATATTATATTCAACATATTTTTAGCATGCCTTATTGGTTATAACTCTATAATTTGAAGCTCGAAATATATAAAAGTGTGTACACTATAAAACGAAACGATTTTTAAACCCCAACCTGAGCTTAATAAAATCACGGAAGAAGCCATTCATAGTAGTGTTTAGTCCCGCACCGTACACAGGTATTCTCTATTACCACATGGACCTCTAATTATTGAAGCGATTACATAAGGGTTCAGAGGGTTTAGAAAGTAAAAATGAAAATTCGAGTTTAAAAATTTAATTTTTAATTTATAGATACCTACTTTTATATTTTGAAAATAGTTTTTATTTCTAAAGTGGTTTGTTTAAAGAAAAAATACGTTTTTCGCTCCTCGCAATCAAATATAATTCAAATTTTAATTTCAATTATCTTTTCTTTGAGATTTTTTTTTTTTTTAATTAAAAATCACTATGTATGATTTGATTAAAAAGTTCTAACTCATGGTTCCTTATAACAAGATAAATAGTTTTATAGGTATGAAACTTTTTAAACTGTCAACTTAATAAATTATGATAAACTTTTTTTTATATATTTTTACTTTGTTACTTTATGAAATATTGAGAATTTTCGTTTGTTAAATTTCATAAATTTTCAATATTTCAAAAAAAATAAATATACATATAAATTATTAAGTTGTGAAATTTCTTTTTGATGAATTAAAAAAATAATCAAATTTGTATTTAAATATTGTGTCATCTCATTTTTTTCAATAGGTACAGTAAAACTTTTTCATCCTAAGTCTTTATGTATGGAAATAATCAAACTAAACCAACATAAATAAATATCTAATATATAATTTAAATGAGACCTATATGCTATATGATATGATATATTATCATTAATGTTTACTGAATTCTTAATTAACAATCAATATTTTTTTAAATAAATACTTATAACGAGGAAAAGTTAGTTTTAATACAAGTTCGATTTGAATTTTAATGTATTTAGTATCTATACTACTTACTAGACTTCCTATCATCGAAATAACTCTTGATAAAACTTTATAAACCAAAAATTAGGGTAACTTGTAGAAAATCAATAGAAAGAAATATACTTCGAATGTTTGCTCTCTGTAATTTTCCATTATAACGATTCAGACAATGTTGAGGAATAAAATATTTTCATTACTTTCATCCTAAAAACTTGAATGCTGAAACATTTAAATAAAAATATATAATATTATTTTTTTAATTAAATAAATGTCGTTTAAGGATTAAATCATATTATTGCATGGTATTCATAAAAAAAATTTAAGTAATTAAATCGTTGTATACTCTTATGTCATTACATTTTAATTGAAAAGTGTACGGCAAAAAATGTTTAGTATGCTCATTAACATAATTTTAAACGCCTCTTCGACCTGACACGTATAACCAAAATCTATTCGTGTGAATGTATGTGTTTAATAAATAAGGTTTCCTTTTCTACCATACAATGTATTAGAGTTACTTTGCTATTATATCCAACTTAATAAAATACCAGTAAACCAAGTAAAGTAGTATAATGTTTCACTGTAGTTTGTAAGCGATGATTAGCGTTTTCTAGTAATTAATAGCAAGTATGTTTTGTGTGTGTTTCAGCGTTTGCTTTTCCAAGTATAAGAGCTGGATATTCGGCTGTAATACCAAGCCAATTCGGGTGAGTCGAATTTACTTTTCACATATGCTTTTGCACAATTATTTATTTTACCTTTACGCTAATGTATCTAAAATATATTATATATATTATATAACATCCATAAAAGACTCACGAGATAAAAACACAACAGAAATGTTGGTCTACAAAAATAAGTACATGATATCATTACCTTAATAAAAAAATAGTGAATATTAATTAATAATTTTCAAAATTATCAGTTTTCTTTATAGTTTATAGTTATATTATAGCTGGTTGGCCTAATCCCAATTGAATAATATTTTAATCGAGCAAGAGCTTGGCCAAGGCTCAAATTTATGCAACAATCTCTACAGGCACGCAATGTTATGTTTTCGGTCAAGTTTTATTTATTTATGTATAATTATATTTAACAAAAAACATTAAATGATACATACAAAATAGTGTAGTAAATTATATAGACGTTATATTTAACACCATTTAAAAATACTATTTGGTCAGAAGTTATTATTTACAGGCTGCGTTATGGGTTTGTGGACTATAGAACCTGATTAGGAGTAGCGGATGTTCTGGATGAAACAAAATAAGAAACCAGTATATTCAAGTAAATCATATTAAAAAAGTTTGAGAGTTTGGAGGTTTTTAGTGAGGCTTGAGTGTTTTGTAATTCTAAAAAAAATGTATTAATAAAACAAACATTTCAAACAAAGATTAAATAATTTTTGTTTTTTTTTTTTAATTTTTGGACATTTTGAACGTGTGTTTGATGTGTGATCTTTTGTTTTGAAACTAATTAATACGATAATTTGTGGATTGCGTAGTTAGCACACGATTTTGTCGGTAATAGGTCAGATGCATTCAATATAGTTATAGAAAAAGGAAAGAAAATAAATATCTATTTTGGTGAAGTAAAAATGAACAAACTTTTTTTGCTAAAACGTCATTTTTCTTTTTTGATGCAAATTTATTCGCAGCCAATTCAAAGTTTTGGTGAAAATACGCATATTTTTCAAAGGGAAATATACATTGAGACAACGCAACACAATTTTCGCTATAAACCATCTCCTTCCAAGTATTTTAACGAGCTAAAAACTTCCGATCTGTAAGAACTACTTGAAGTTTTGCTTGCAACTGACTGAGCTTCTGTTACATTTGTTCGTCTTTATATGGGTGTAGTGTTATTATCATTATCAGCAATAGGTACTTCTACACGGTTCCCTCTCATTTTTTTTTTTTTTTAATAATATCCTTTTGGCATGTGAGGGGATCCAAAACAACCAGATCAAGCATGAAAAAAAAACAATGGAACGCAGTATTGAGGTTTTCGAATCACTAAAATCACCCCAAGTATTGTCTAAACTTTTTGGGTCCTACCCTTCGCCCAACAGCATGCCAGCATTGAAGTCATATGTGTTGCGTAGAATAATAAGTATTGTATTCAATAAATACGCTTATTATCGTGCGTCATATTCCTGTAAATTCTTGTACTCATTTACAATAATAATTGATCTCTTAATACTTGTCGTGAATAAATGAAGATTTTAATTACATCAATAATTACTAAGTTAATAAGCTTGGGGGACGCGTAAGATTTAAATCAACTGTTTTTTTTTTTTTTTTTGAGGGGGAGGAGATACCCACCAGGAAGCGAAATTGAAGAAAAATTAATTTTGCAAAATTACATTATAATAAAACATAATCCGAAAAACCTGCAGGTGCTCGACTACCGCTGCTTCTGGCATATACAATTTGTAATTGAGATTTTCTCTCTTTTCCATTGAATAAGCCGTATGAAAGCTACGCAAAATCGTGCGGTTAGAATATCTTTGTGGAAAATGAATGTCATGAATAATAGAACTATGCTCAATTACGGAATTGCATTATTTTTTACACAAGTTTTGTAGGCTTCCAAACAGAGTTAAAATAAATAAAAAATGTGTCTATTGTTAATTTTTTAAATGCATAAGGGTTATACAGAAAGCAAATATATATTTTTGTGTTTATATTATATATTTTATTATTTTTCCACATCTTTTGAATTCACTTTTTTCTCAAAACTACGCAATTTAATTATTTTATTGATGTGAAAAGTAATGTAAATTATGCTTTTATTGAAACACTTCGAATAGTGTAGGTAATTTAAAATTTTCTCAAGCACATATTGTGATTTATCTTAAACGAAGTACAATTAATTCATGTCTTTCTTGAAATATTGTATAACAAGAGAACAAAGAAAAATGTTCATAACGTTTATGATTACAATTATTGTTATACAATAATATTCATTAGGATACTATACAATCGGCATCGCATTTATCACGCATCACGCGTCATAAGAAAAATCATTATTGATTTCAAATCGATTACTTATATCTTGACTTTGTTCCGTATTTATGTTCAATTATAACAAAACGCAACAAGTACATGTTTATATATTTTAATAATTGTTGTAGATACGTTTCATATAATTTACAATTAAGCTATCATTGGAAAATTCGATTCAATAGCCTTCGATATTTTTAAAAAAAATAAATAAAACTAAAACTGAATATTTATAGTATTTTACGCTCACGGCGTATACTACGTTTTATGATAATATTACAAACAGTTGTTTTTAAAAAAAATGTATAACTCTTCAGCTGTATGTATGAACAAGTGACACTACATTTTAGGCTGAACGGAAAACTAGTGCAGTGTATTAAAAACACAGAATACGGATATCAAGGTTTCCCAAAACATAAAAATTAAATATACCCATATGTAAATTAGAAGTGATCAGGAAATTTCTATACCAAGACTATTAGCAAATAAACAATACGAAGTGTCACTATACAAATAATATGATAGCTACTTAAAATAAATAAATTACGATTGGTCAGTTATTAAATAATATAGGAAAATGTATGAAATATATATTGATGATTATTGCTCACATTTTATACACATTTATTGTCTTATTGTATACCTACCTTCTATACTTATTGTGTATTTAAATTTTGCGTTAATTTTGATTACTGTAATATTATTATTCGTTTGTTTTAAATATCATTAGTGGACGAATGACAATTTATTTTAAACCATATTTAAGGCCCCTTGAAAATTAAAGTTTGAAGAGTACCAATCGTATCCCAAGCTATGATTTCGTCAGTTATATTTTGTATGGATCGTATCAATATTTCAATATTCCAAACATTATTGAACACAATAATGCATTATAACTTTATTATTAAATTAAACGAGTTTTTATATGGTATTTAGATAATTGAAAAATATTCTAGAATAATTAATAAGCAAGGTAACATTATTAAAAGCCAGTGTAACTTCATTTTTAGGTTAAATACGTATATAGTTAAACTATTTTAGGAAATTAAATTGCATTTTTCATTTTAATCTCGATTCGAATAATCGTCATGCAAATATATCTTGTCACTCCCTAGGCAATCGCAATAAAATATATGAACAGAATAAATTCTAAACGCATGTATATATATATATATATATATATATATATATATATATATATATATATATATATATATATATATATATATATATATAACACATATACGTACGAAATCTACATACGTAGAGAACATACTCCTTAGTATAAATATTTTTATGCGTACGTAAAGATCTGTCTTTCCGAAATTCAGATCAATAAAACATGGAACGATAGTTGTCTGGTTTTCGGTCACCGCAACTGCGCTATATTTCGACGTACTTTTGTTCCTTTTAAATTTATGGGAACGTTTTTGAAAATATATTACGTACAACGATGCGTTATACAACCCGCGCTCTTCTGTGCGATTAACATAATATAATGTCAAACACTGGACGACATCATGCAGACATATATTTTGTAACAATATGATGTACGGGTCATATTCGTTTTGAAGGAGAAAAAAACAAATGGTGTTCATTTACGTGTGGCTAGATTCGCTACTCGGCGTTATATATTATAACAGCACGTATCTACCTACTCGTAATCGATATACGCATACACAAGCGCAAGAACGATGTTATACGAAGTAATGTGACATGAACACAGCACCTACATGATGTATTGTCATTATTATTATTATTATTATAATCGTCATCAAACACCATATTTCAGCGATTTGCTCATCAAGATTTCTCGCAAACAGCGTTTTAATATTGTTATACACCGTCACGAAGTCGCGAGTGAAACGCCGAATTTGTCTCAGAGCACTTAATTCAAAATTCGGCGTTATTATTAATCGACACGGCTCGTG